>CM053404.1:43437673-43492154 GCA_028644305.1 Xerus rutilus | reverse complement strand
GCTTGTAATCCCAGCACTTAGGGAGGCTGAGACAGGAGAATCGTGAGTTCAAAGCCAGCCTCAGCAATGGCGAGGCACTAAGCAACTCAGTGAGACCCTGTCTCTACATAAAACACAAAATAGGGCTGGGGATGTGGCTCAGTGGTCGAGTGCCCCTGAGTTCAATCCCCAGTACCAAAAAAAAAAAAAAAAAAAGAAGAAGTAAGCTAGGGGGGCTGGGATTGTGGCTCCGTGGTAGAGCACTTGCCTCGCATGCATGAGGCACTGGGTTCGATCCTCAGGACCACATAAAAATAAATAAAATGAAGATATTGTGTCCATCTACAACTAAAAATTAAAAAAAAAAAAAAAAAAAAAAAGAAGTAAGCTAGGTTGATAGAGCCCACCTTAGTGGTTTCTTGTCCCTGATGGATTAATCTGATGTCCAGGGTCTTGACCCCCTACCCTCATATATTTTCTCTCTAATTTAGTTGTTTTGGGTAAGAGTATAAATTAAATTAGGTCCTTGTTACTACATCTTGGCCAGAAGCAGAAGTCCTTTTAACTGATAATTGATTCATACCAATATTAGTTAAAACTTTCATTCACTAACCTAATTTTTTCGTTTTGTTGATTTGTATGAAACCTATATCTCTCATATTCTTTGTTCAAAGTCTTCTGTTCCTTGTAATTCTTGTGGCGCAACATAAATATTAAATGGACCCTAAAGCTTTTTATCATCTTTTAATATCTTTCTTTAATACAAGTTTCCACAACACTAGCTACATAGTGATTTAGTGTTGGTCTCTAACTATTATGTAGTAACATACAATTAAAGGACATGCACTGACCTGATGAAGCAGAGCAGTGAAATGTGTCATGCTTTTAGGACATTCCCACAGCAGGCTCAAAGACTTCTGTGAGGCTTCTACGTATAACTCCCTTTTTCTAGCAGCTGAAACATCAGCATCAAAGCCCTTAAGCCCATTTGCTTGATGCTTGATGGAGGTTGTAAAGAACTGTGAGCTAAGACAGGAAAGAAAAAAAAATTTGAAAGAAAAGAAGAATCATTTTGAGTAGAGAATGAGATGAAACTGTACTGAAGAATAATGCTACAAGCATGGGAGTGATTTGGAACCCAGTGGTGGTAAGCTGTTAAAGGGGAATGGCAGCAGAATAGAAATGTAATGAATATAATGAAGGAATCTGGACTTGTGTATGAGTGCACTTCCTTCTCAAGAAAGAAAGTGTTGTTGATTTTGTAGCATATACTTGTTGGCTATGTATGGTTCCAGTAATTTAGTCAGAGTATACCTAGAAGAAAAGGAGATATGTAAGTAGGTAGAATAAATTATATAGCTATGTATATGAACCAAAACATAGCAAAATCAAATTTTTAATGAAATTTTACATATGCTATATAATGAATAGTACGAAATAATATATATTACATCAGTATGTAAATTCCATAAATCATGGTTCCTTGACATTTGGGGTAGAGATGATAAACTGTAGCTTAAAAGAGTTGAGTGAGAGTTTGTTTTGTAATTTTGCAGTAAACTTTTTTAAAAATATGAACTCCTTTAGATGGATGTGATGTTAATTTTCTAAGATTAAAAAACCATGTGGGTTGATAAAACCATAAGTTCTATTTGGGAACAGAGTATTACTTAAGCATTCCCAAAACTAGGATTGCCTTTTAGTAATTAAGAAATAGGGGCTGGGATTGTAGCTCAGCGGTAGAGCGCTTGCCTTGCATGCGTGAGGCCCTGGGTTCGATCCTCAGCACCACATACAAAACAATAAAATAAAGACATTGTGTCCATCAACAACTAAAAAAATATATAAAAAAAAAAAAGAAAAGAAAAGAAATAAATACTTAGCTGGGTGTGGTGGCTCACGCTTGTAATCCCAGCACTTTGGGAGGCTGAGACAGGAGAATCGCAAGTTCAAAGCCAGCCTCAGCAACGGTGAGGCACTAAGCAACTCAGTGAGACCCTGTCTCTACATAAAACACAAAAAATAGGGCTAGGGATGTGGCTCAGCGGTTGAGTGCCCCTGAGTTCAATCCCCAGTACCAAAAACAAAAGAAAGAAAGAAAGAAATACTTAATGATTAGCTGACATTTTCTTGGTATTCATCTATGAGTGGAGTTTTGTCAAGTATGTTTCTTGTTGTTGGAATAATTTGATGATACAAGTAGTACTTATTAAAGTATGTGCCTTTGCTGAATTACTTTAAATCTTCATGGCAAGTTTATACGGATAAGAGAAGAATGCATGTACCATCTGCTTTTCATTGTCCTCAGCCTAAGGAAATATAGAAGGTTTTCATAGCACAAAAATGCATAAAGTAATGATAAGCACCAAAATCAGGAGATATTACATCTGAGAGGAGAGAAGGAGAATGTTATTCATGACATTGTAAAGGACATTAATTTATCTTTCAGGATAAATTTGTATATACTGTTTAGTTTTTTGAATAAATTTTAACATATACAGAGAAAAATGTAGATCATAAGTATGTAGCATGATGACTTTTCATAAAAGGAGCATACCTGTGTAACTAGTATCCATTCAGATTAAGAAACAGAACATTTGTATTGGAACTTTTGTTTTTTCCCCCCAAGCTGGGTTATAGGCACATGGATGTTCATTGTATCGTATTTTTAAAAAATGCTTTAAAGTTTCCCTATCACGTTTTTGAAAATCATCTCAGAAGGAAATAGAGTCAGTGTTTAAAGATCTAGAAAAATGGGGCTGGGATTGTAGCTGAGCGCTTGCCTCGCATGCGTGAGGCCCTGGGTTCGATCCTCAGCACCACATACAAAGCAATAAAATAAAGATGTGTTCATCTACAACTAAAAAAATATTTAAAAAAAAAAAGATCTAGAAAAATGTCAGAAAACACACAGGCTTCAGTAGTTGAGGAAATACATTTGAGAAATAATATTTTGTTTTTCCTTTTTTTTTTTTTACCCCTATGTAGGACTTTGTCTCCTATGTATCTGATATACTTTATAAACCTGATACAGTCCAAGGTAACTGGAAAGCTTTACAACAGGAAAATGACATAAACATCTGAGTAGGATAAAAATAGTAAAATTAATAAGGGCTTTTAAAAACATAGCACAACATTGGCCTTGTATAACTGTAATATGATGTATGGGTCATCAAATTTATGAGTTCATTGAAAAGACCATTTTCTTTTAAAAATTTTATCACTAAAATCCCCAAAATGTCTTATTCCATTCTATAATGAGATATTCACAATATAGAAGTAACTGAGTTCTTGTTTTAAAATAGTTTGTTGATGGACTTTTATTTTATTCATTTATTTGTATGTGGTGCTGAGAATTGAACCCAGTGCCTCACACACGTGAGGCAAGCCCTCTACCACTGAGCCACAACCACAGCCCATAACTGAGTTCTTATTAAGACCCAAATGTATATCTAGTTTAAAGGCCCTATATCTGTTAGAGAAATCATTTTATGTATAGTAGATGGAAATATTTTAACTCTAAAGAGTTTTCTGGAATTACAATTACTTGTTTGCTTTTGTGGGGGATTTTTCTCCCCTCAAGTTGGAAAGATACATTTTCTAAGAACATGGAGATTTCAGAGATTTGATTTTTTTTTTTTTTTTTTTTGGTACTGGAGATTGAACTTAGGGGCACTTGACCACTGAGCCACATCTCCAGCGCTATTTTGTGTTTTATGTAGAAACAGGGTCTCACTGAGTTGCTTAGCACCTGGCCGTTGCTGAGGCTGGCTTTGAACTTGCGATTCTCCTGCCTCAGCCTCCCAAAGTGCTGGGATTACCGGTGTGCACTGCCATGCCCGGCTTGATTTTTTTTAAACATATGATAAATCTTTTATAGATCTCATTTTATGGAAAGTATTAAAATGAGATTTTTTTCCATTGTTGTCAACAGTAGTCTTAAAGTAAATTTTGGCTGATATGCTGTGGAAAAGCTGTTTGTAAAATCTTTTTCTCTAAAATGTTAGGTCATGGGGCTTATGCTATAACTCAGTGATAGACCATTTGTTCAGCATGCATGAGGCCCTTGGATATATCCCCAGTACTGCCAGAAAACGAACAACAAACAAAAACGTTAGTTCATTAGTCTGTCTTCTGCTTTTGGGGTTATATGTATATAATGTATATAATGTTAATCTATTGAAAAGTCACTTATTATGTAATAATTTTTATTTTTTTGACTCTAGAAGCCAGTAGGAAATGTTGATAGATAACTGTTTCTGCTGTGTTTTGTGTACAGTCTTTGAAGAAGTTGTTAGGACACACTAAAGTGTTTGTTTTGTTTACCCATTTTCCCTTGACAGACAGTGGAGGAAGAAATGGCAGGTCCTAATCAACTCTGCATTCGCCGTTGGACTACCAAGCATGTAGCTGTGTGGCTGAAGGATGAAGGTTTTTTTGAATATGTAGACGTTTTATGCAATAAGCACCGACTTGATGGAATCACATTGTTAACATTGACTGAATATGATCTCCGGTCTCCTCCTCTGGAAATCAAAGTCCTGGGGGACATTAAAAGGTTAATGCTCTCTGTCCGAAAATTGCAGAAAATACATATTGATGTTTTAGAAGAAATGGGCTACAATAGTGACAGTCCCATGGGTTCCATGACTCCATTCATCAGTGCTCTTCAAAGTGCAGACTGGCTCTGTAATGGAGAACTTTCACATGACTGTGATGGACCCATTACTGACTTGAATTCTGATGAGTACCAGTACATGAATGGCAAAAACAAACATTCTGTTCGAAGATTGGACCCAGAGTACTGGAAGACCATACTGAGTTGTATATATGTTTTTATAGTATTCGGGTTTACATCTTTCATTATGGTTATAGTCCATGAACGAGTGCCTGACATGCAGACTTACCCACCACTCCCAGATATATTCTTAGACAGGTAAGTATTTTTTCTACATTCTAAGTTTGTAGAAGGTTGCTATAGTAACAGCAATGATAATATATGTGTTGAGCTGGGTACGGTGGTGCAGGCCTGTAATCCCAGCACTTTGGGAGGCTGAGACAGGAGGATCACGAGTTCAAAGCCACCCTCAGCAATGGCGAGGTGCTAAGCAACTCAGTGAGACCTTGTCTCTAAATAAAACACAAAATAGGGCTGGGGATGTGGCTCAGTGGTCGAGTACCCCTGAGTTCAATCCCCAGTACCAAAAAAAACCCCCCAAAAAACCAACAACAAAAAATATATGTGTTGTTGTGGTTGTGGTGGACATACTTTTCATTTGCTTTATCTGGTGGTATAAAAGGATAAAAAAAAAGGATATGTTTTGAAATCACTTAAAGTATAAACCTCACCTAAACTTAAAGTTTAAACCTTTAACGTTTAAACCTAGGTGACTACTGATTAATTTTTCTTTCTTTATATATATTTTTTAGTTGTCCATGGACCTTTATTTTATTTATTTATATGTGTTGCTGAGAATTGAACCCAGTGCCTCACACATGCTAGGCAAGGGCTCTACCACTGAACTACAACCCCAGCCCTAATTTATTTTCTATAGATTTAATTCCTTTACATTTCAGATTTTGAAAGAGTGTCGTGGAAGTATGTTTGTAATAATTGGAATTTGATTGCCTTATTATTTCTATTTTCTTTTGTTTAGTTGTAGATGGACATATTCCTTTATTTTATTTATTGATTTTTTTTTAATGTGGTGCTGAGGATCGAACCTGGTGCCTGACATGTGCTAGGCAAGTGCTCTGCCACTGAGCTAGCAACATTTCCAGCCTCCTGGTTTTTTTTTTCCTTAATGAGGAGCAGGGTTCTGCTTTTCTGAAAATGTGGGCAGTCTCTTTTATCACCAGATGAATTGGAATTATCACAAATAGTACAAATGGATTCAATTGTTTTGTTTTTTATTAAATACTGAATAAAGAAAAAAGAATATATGTATTGTATGAAAAATAAGAATTAGAACAATAAACAGAACTATTTTTTATACATTTATTGATTTATCTTATGTGATGCTGAGGACTGAACCCAGTGCCTCACACATGTGAGATAAGCACTCTACCACTGAGCCACAACCCCAGCCCAACAGAACTATTTTTATATTTGTGACTTAAAAGAAACCTTTAAAAAATTTGTGGTGCCTTGTTTGTTTTTATAAAATATTTTGCCCTTGACCTTTTGAAAGTGCTTTATAATATATGTATTTTAAGATATTTTTTTTTTGGTACTGTAGATTGAACTCAGGGGCACTTGACTACTGAGCCACATCCTCAGCCCTATTCTGTGTTTTATGTAGAGACAGGGTCTCACTGAGTTCCTTAGCACCTTGTTGTTGTTGAGGCTGGCTTTGAACTCACGATTCTCCTGTCTCAGCCTCCCTAAGTGCTGGGATTACAGGCTTGCACTACTGCGCCCGGCTAGATGATTTTTTTTTTAATGGGTGCTTTGCCTCACACCTTTTTATTTTATTTTGAGATAGAGTCTCATTAAATTGCCCAGCCTGACCTCAAACTTGGGATCCTCCTGCCTCGGCCTCCTGAGTCGCTGGGATTACCAGTATTGAGAATAATAGGGTGTACTACATCTGGCAAGATGAAATGATTTTAAAACATTCACATTACCATAGTGGAGTAGGGTCTGGGAGTTGAGCTCTGCGTTAGAGTGCTTGCCTGGCATGTGTGTGACCCTGGGATCAATCCCACCACTGTAAAAACACAAAAAAACAACAATAGTATTTGGGAGGTTGAGGCAGGAGGATTGCAAGTTGTAGGCCTGCCTGGGCAACATAGTGAGACCCTATCTTAAATTTTAAAAAGGCCTGGGGATGTAGTTTACTGGGTAGAGTTCTTTCCTAGCATGAATGAGCCCCTGGCTTCAATTCCCGGTAAACATACACACACACACACACACACACAGCGAAAGAATAACATACACATGGCATTTTTGCTCCTTATAAAACCCTAACTTTTTTTTTGCTTGTTTTTGTTTTTTAAGTACTAAAGCTCACAGGATGGGTTGGAGAAAACAGCTATACATTTTTGGAAGTATGAAGGCAGAAAGGATGAATGGCAACTAGCAAACCTAAAATATCCTAATTCTAAAATAGTAGTGGAGAAAACTGAAAATCAACCTAATTTGTATTGCAAATTTCTCAAAGCTGTGGACACTGGAGGTGAAGGTGTGATGCTAAAATAAAGAGAATTGGTTGAAAGCTATTTAAGAAGTTAGATTATTCTATTTCATCTCATATTTTATATGATTTTTCCAACTGTAAACAGAAATCCCTAAGGAAGAAAGTGTGTGGATATCTAGTGAAAAGAGCATGTGGACATGTTGGGGGAAACAGAGCAAACAGGCACAAAAATTCTAAACTGGGAGTATTCTGGCATGTTTAATGAATAAGAAGTAAGAAAAATGGGAAGAGCATTGGAGAGAAATCTGAAAGGAAATAGGAATCCAGATTGTGTAGGGACTTTTGAACAATTTAAGGAATTTAGCTTTCATTGTAAGTAATAAAGGAAGCCATTGAGAAGTATTGAGAATAATGGAGTGCCCTAATTTCCATTTTAAAAGGTTGCTCTAGTTATTGTATTGAGAATAGCCTGGAGAAGCAAAAATCAGTTGTTACTGAATTCACCTAGACAAAGACTTGGATTGGATAAAGCTAGTAGCAGGAGAGTGGTATGAAAGAGTCAAATCCTATATATATTTTGGAAGCAGAAGTAGTAGGATTTGTTGGTGGAATTGGATTTGAGATATAAGAAAAAGATTTCAAGGATTTTTCCAAAAATTTTTGCCTGAGACTCTGGAAGGATGAAGTTTCCGTTTACAGAGATGGGAAGACTTTGGAAAGAGCTGATTTGTAGATTAGATTAAGGGTTCAATTTGGGGCACATTAAGTTTGAGATGTCTTTTACAACAACATATCAAAGGATGGAAATAGGAGCTGGAGATTGTGTGTGTGTGTGTGTGTGTGTGTGTGTATGCATGCTAAGATTAGGAAGTTAGCAGGATAAGTAAAGCCATGATGGTAGATAATTTTATTAGGAAATGAATGTATAAGAGAAGAAAATTAAGAGAAAATAAGAGAAGAAAATAAGAGATAGAAGATTAGGCAGGCCCAAGAACAGTCTAATGTTTAGAAATCAGCTAAGTAAGGAGAAACCATTAAAGACTGAGAGAAAGGGAAACCATTCAGAAGACTGAAGAGAAAGATATTTCCAGAAGTATCCTGGAAGTCAGGCAAAAAAGTATTTTAAGAAGGCAGAGTAACTGGTCATGTCAAATGCTCAGAGAGGTCATGTAATATAGTAATTGGCCTTTGGATTTAGCAACATAATGGTTTGACAGTGACTATGGCAAGAGTTAATAAGGACAAAAATCCAATTGTAATGAATTCAAGAGAGAATGTGAGAGATACTACCATTTACCTGAAGGTAATTCTCCACAAATATGACGGAACATTACATTGTGACATTATTTGTAATAATTATAAATATTGGCAATAATCTGAATGTTTATCCATAGAAAACTATTGAATACTCAATAGGTACATCTACATAATGAATTACTATTTGATCATAAAAAACAATGTGGATAATTTCTATGAAATGATATGAAGTGATTTGCAAGAAAAACTCAGCAATGAACACTGTGAGCTTATAGATGATCATGTATAACTACCATTCCCCACTGAAAGGAACTAGACCAGGGCATCTCAGAGAAGTGGCTGATTTTAAGTCTGGGGTAAGGAAAGTATAAAATAAGGCAGAAGCGGGTTTTGTACCATAAATCAAGGAAGGGCACAAACCAATGGAAACATATTAAAAGAACACAGGCACTGGTTTAAAGGGCTTATTTAGTGTCAAAAGAACATAGGCACTGGTTTATATGGCTACTGCTGAACAAATTAGGATAATTGGAACATCAGAAAGAATAATGATGGTAATGGACTATAATATATTGAATAAGAAAAATAATTGAATCTACAGTAACAAACAAAAAATAGTAGGTAAGACAGGAAGCCCTTCAAGAACAATACCAGCAAATAAATGTGGTGGACATGACTGTTTCGCATCCTCCAATAAAGTGAAAGGCCATTTGGGAGCAGCATAGTGACATGATCTGAAAGTGTCATCTTACACATTACTTAATTACAGAAGAAATAAAGTGCCTTTACAATAGCAAGATCCGGCATGTATCTGCTTAACGAAATGACCAAATGTAGCATCTCCATAAACCAACATTGTATGCATTGGAAGTGATGTTCACAACATCACTTATAATCTTGCTCCCCACCCCAATTTTTTAAAAAATGTAACTGTGATCCTGAGGAAATAATCAGAAAGATTTGAAACATGGAATATTCTACATGATAAGTAATATGAAATCTCCAGAAATATCAGTGTCATCACAAACAAAAATCAGGGAGAATTGTAAGAGAAATTGAAGAGACATAATCAAGAACAGTACTTTAACTTTAATTGGATCCTATATTAAGAAAAATATTTCTATAAAGAAGATTTGGGGATAATTAGGAAATTTTGAAGGACTGTATATTAAATAACTAAATCAATGTTATAATTTCCTGGGTATAAGAGTATATTGATATGCTTGTTCTTAAAAATGCTGAAGTATTTAGGGGAAAAGTATTGTAATGTCTATAATTCACTTTGGGAGACTTCAGTCTCCCTCAAAAGACTTGTGTATGTGTACATAGGTGATAATATAGAAATAATGAAGTAAATATGGCAAAATGTTAATTATTGTAAACAGTTGAGGGACTTAGGTAAGAAACAAAGTGCTTATTCTTGTAATTCTTTTTCCAGTAGGATCAGAATTTTTCAAAATAAAACAACTAGTCAAAGAAATAATGAGAGAAGGCTGGGGCTGTGGCTCAGTGGCAGAGCACTTGCCTAGCATATATGAGGCACTGGGTTCAATCCCTAGCACTGCATAAAAATAAAGAAATAAAATGAGGGCATTCTGTCCATCTACAATTACAAAAAAAAATATTGGAAAAAAAGAGGAAATGATGAGAGAAAGAGAATGGGAACACAGAAATTAGAGATAATCAAATCTTTCTTATGAGGGCATATTTTCCTGTAAGAACTGCAGAGAAGTGAAGCTATAGTGTGGGAAGGAATAGGGGGAGATATGGGATCAAAAGGTGTTTTGTTTTGAATAGGCTAAATTGTAGCATGTTTTTTATACTTAAAATAGGAATGACCCCATTTTGCAGGAGGTGAGCAATAATGTTAGAGGAAAGAAGATAAAATTGTTGGAGCCATGTCCTTGTGTAGATAATAAGGGATGGGATCTAGTGGTTAGAAAAGGCTGATTGTAAACATTTGGACTATTAATTCATAACAGGGAGGAAGGTAGAAAATGTAGAAACAGGCAGAAGGCTGCTATGTGTGCTGATGGAGCACAGGAAGTGCTCTTCTGGTGGCTTTTATTTTCTCTGTGTTCAGAAGGTGAGAATGGAGAAAAGAAATGGAGTTTGAGAGAAAAGCCAGAGTATAAAATGGTCCTCTATAGAATAAAAGAGTGAACAGATTTGTGTAATGTCATTGCAGCACTAGGGGCCTGCTCTAGGTGATTACACAGCTCTGTGGTACAGCGTGTGCATAGCATGACCAGTGCCCTGAGTTTGATTCCCAGAACACCTCCCCCTGCAAAAAACCCCAAAAAACCAAAAACCTATTACATACCTATGGCATAGGGGTATTAGACAACTGGGATTCATGAAATTGAGATTATGAGAAATAATCTTAATGGCAAGGTTTAAGTTACAACCATGAGTTGAAATTGCTGTGGTAGGGTAAAGGATGCAATCATAGGAAGATAAGTGAAAATAGAAGTGAGCAAGAACACAAATTAGAATTAGAGTAACAATGATCCTGAACTCCTGTAAATGGCTATAACAAGGAATAAGGGAAGAAAGGGAAAATGGTTTGGTAGAGTGATGAAGATTTTATTTTGAGTTGTACAGCCATCACGCTAATTCAAAAACATTTTCTTCATCCTCAAAAGAAGTTCATAAAATTAGCAATCATACTGTTTTTCCCTCCTTTCTTCAGACCCTGGCAACCATTGTTTCTATGAGTATATGTCTGTCTATTCTGTCCATTTCATATAAATGACACCATATGATATGTGGCCTTTTTGTGTCTGGCTTCTTTCACTTAACATGTTTTCAGGATTCATACATATTACAGTATGCATCAATACTGTGTTTATTACCAAACGATATTCTATTGTGTAGAGATACTCCACATTTTGTTTACCCATTTATTAATTGATAGACATTAATTATCAATTGGGGTTGTTTCCTTCTTTTGGGTATTATTAATAATGCTGCTTTAACGTCATGTAAATATTCTGTATAGACATTTTCTCAATTCATGACAGGAATTTGAAACCAAGTTTTGCCTAACTATCTACAGTATCGTTCACTTATAAAGCTTCATGCTCTTAAACATTTAAAACTTTTTTCAGCAGAGGACAGTAGCAGATGCTGTTAGTGTTCCTCCAGTGTCTCTTCAGATCTCTTTTTCATTTTCCTGAACATTAATGCTCTCAAGACCCAATAGCTGTGCCTCTTTGTTGGAGTGCTGCCCTTGAGCTGCCAGAATATACTGCCTACTTGAAAAGAGAGCCAAAATGTTTAGAAATTTACATTCCTTTGGTAGCAGTCCATAACCAATGACTTAAGAGATGGGGTATAGATACTTCATTTCTATTTGCCCTAACTGGGACAATATTTAGCTGGAACCTGCACTGTACCAAATTCCCCATAGGACTGAGCCAAAGTTAGCCAATCGTGATTTCCTGCAGTGTTTTGCTTTATGTTTCACCCTTGCTTTGCTTTTCTGTGTTATTAATTTCATGTCCTACCACCCTATAGATTTTCTTTGGAACTCTTCCTAAAAAATTTCTTTTTTTTTTTGATACTAGGGATTGAACTCAGGGGTACTCAACCACTCAGCCACATCCCCAGCCCTATTTTGTGTTTTATGTAGAGACAGGGTCTCACTGAGTTGCTTAGCACCTCTCCATTGCTGAGGATGGCTTTGAACTTGCGATTCTCCTGTCTCAGCCTCCCAAAGTGCTGGGATTACAGGCGTGCACCACCGCGCCCAGCTCCTAAAAAATTTCTTCATACTGATGTTTGTTCCAGGGTTTGCTTCTGAAGCCTATTTTACACAATTCTAAGAGCTTCAGCACATTATAAACAAAATTGAGAAGACAGGTATGTTTCTAGAGTCAGGTGAACCTACAGCAATAAGAAGGAGTAATTGTTAATCATAATAGCAAGAAAGGAAACAAGTGCTATAAAAAGAAACCATAAATAATGAAAAAATCACAAAGATCTGAGACTTGTCTGGTCTTTATTTCTCAGTAATCCATGAGGTCATCACCATGTAACAATGAGTGTTCACAGTGATGACCGTGAATTACCAGAGAATTAAGTACCTCCCAGAAAAAAGGGCAAATACACGTATAATACATTTTTAAAAGTTTTGCATCAAAATAAATATGAGGGATCGAATAGACATTTGACAGATTTTCCATAACACTCCACTAAAATGACAATAGAGGGAAAAAACCCTATAATCCTATAAAGGCAAAAACAATGATAATAAAGTTTGGAAAGTGGAAAGCCAAGTGCCTGTTGTGAGATTGGGGGTGGGAGGTGATGATGCCCAACAGGTGAGTCTGTTTGTACTATAGAGACCCAGAAAAACTCACAAAGCAGGAGGCATCGAGCAGTACTCAAGGCTAGGCACAGATAGTTAAATATGGAAGAATTGGCTGAAAATCTAAGAAGCTTTTAGACCTGCTTTATCTAGTAAAGACTCGTGAGGTATATTCTTCAGGGTAGTAGAGTGAAAGGTACTGTGGACTCAAGGACACCATGAGAACAAAGATGCCATGTTTTTAGAATGTTTCATGTGTTACATTAGCTAAAAGCCCATATACTAATCACTGAGGCTTCCAACTCCTTTAAGTAGCAAAGATTTGTATCCCATCCTCATTCTCTCATCTAAGTCCTCTAAGCAGAATAGCAGATTGTTGTTCTTGGAAAAACCTGCGTGAGAAAGGGATAAGGTGATTGTGGTTGGGGTAATATCCTCATTTAATCAACCAGACTTCTGCCCCATTACTCTACAGTGAAACCTACAATTTGATAAAGCCCAGTTTGTATATTCAGAATATCTAATCATGCAGAATGTGTAATTATCCTTTTTTAGTACTTCACTGATCTTTGTTCCAGGGTTTGCTTCTAAAGCCTGTTTTACACAGTAAGCCATATGAATGGTCAGTCGAGAATAACCAAACATTTGAGGAAAACATACCAATACAAACAGGAAAAAAGGAAATTTGGAAACACAAAATAGGGAGCAGAAGAGTACTTAAAAAAAAAAAGTGATAGAACGCTTACTCAGCATGTGTGAGGTCCCTGGATTCAATCCCTAGCACCTAGAAAGAAAGGAAAGGAGGAAGGGAAAAGTGAAATAAATTTAAAATACAGCTAGACAATTGGAACACAAACCTTTTGGAGGATACTAGGGATTGGATCTAGGGGTGCTCTATCCCACCCTACAGCCCCAGCCCTTTTTATTTTTTATTTTGAGACGGGGTCTCACTGTTTCTTTCTTTCTTTTTTTTTTTTTAATATTTTTTTAGTTGTAGATGAACACAATATCTTTATTTTTATGTGGTGCTGAGGATCGAACCCAGTACCTCACGCATGCGAGGCAAGCGCTCCACCACTGAGCTACAATCCCAGCCCCCTCACTAAGTTTCTGATGCTGGCCTTGAACTTAAGATCCTCCTGCCTCAACCTCCAAGTAACTGGGATTATAGGCATGCCCCATACCACCAAGCAGAGCTCAGATTTTAACCCATTAAATCTCAAATGGGATGATGAGACACAATGTGTTAGTGAAATTGCCCAGCCCATTGGACAGAGAGACGAAGAATAGAAAAGAGAAGATCAGTCAGTTTCACACAAGTCAACAAACAGGAGTCCAGAAACAACACAGAAAATGAAAGTGAAGATAATCATATAAGATGTCATAAAAAGAAATCTCCTCAAACCAAAGGACATGACTTTCCAGATTAAAACAGTCCTCTGAGTATCAAATATAAGATGTGAAAAATGATTCATGCCAAAGCCCATAGTAGTGAAATTTCAGAACACTGGGTATAGATAAGAGATTGTAAAGGGTTCTTAAGAGAAAAAGCAAGTAGCACACAAAAATTGAAAATCCAAATAGCATCAAGCTTTTTAGCAACATTGGAAGCAAGAAAACAGTGGCACGATGCCTTTAATATTCTGTGAAAAAATAATATATGACCTAGAATTCTCAATCTAGGCAAACGTCAATTAAATATAAGGCTTGACCAAGGACATTTTATTTTTCTGGACTCAATTTTCTTTACCTATTAGAATCACTAAAATGAAAAGGAAACAAACAAACCTAACAACAGCAATCCTGATGAGAATGCAGAAGAACTGGTACTCTCATAAATTACTAATAGATATGGGAAATGGTACAACTGCTTTGAAAGTGGTTAGTAATTACTTTTTTTCTCAGTGGGTGGGGATACTGGAGATTGAACTCAGGGCACTCAACCACTGAGCCACATCCCCAGCCCTTTTTTGTATTTTATTTAGAGACAGAGTCTCATTGAACAGTTGCTTAGCACCTCACTTTTGCTGAGGCTGGCTTTGAACTCAAGATCTTCCTGCCTCAGCCTCCTGAGCTGCTGGGATTACAGGTGTGCACCACCATGCCTGGTGGTTAGTAATTTCTTAAGTTAAACATACACCTGAGATAGAACCTAACAGTTCCATTTGTTGGTATTTACCCAAGAGAAAACAAAAAATACATCAAATGTCCATGCCAAGCATTTGTATGTAGTCATCATCAAATGCTGAAAATAACACCAAATATCCATCAGACCAGTGAGGGGATAAAGAATTGTACACATGTAGCAACATGGATGAATCTCAAATGTATTATGCTGAGTGAAAGTAGCCAGATACAAAGGGTATCAGGATAAGAATTATGTGATTCATTTATGTGTCATTCTTGAAAAGGCAAGCCTTTCCGGGACATCAATCAGGTCAGTAGTTGCCCCTAGGCTGCAGGTGGGGGAATAGCGGGAGGGAGCCAGGTGGGGGGGTGGCTTTCTGGAGTGACTAAGATGTACTTAATCTGCCAGGCTAATCTCAGCAGCTAGGGAGGCTAAGGCAGGAGGATTGTGAGTTCAGAGGCAACCTCAGCAATTTAGCAGAGCCCTAAGCATTTTTGTGAGAACTTGTCTCAATATAAAATACAGAAAGTGGCTGGGCACTGTGATGCGTGCCTATAATCCCAGCACTTTGGGAGGCTGAGACAGGAGAATCGTGAGTTCAAAGCCAGCCTCAGCAATGGCAAGGTGCTAAGCAACTCAGTGAGACCCTGTCTCTAAATAAAACACAAAATAGGACTGGGGATGTGGCTCACTGGCTGAGTATCCCTGAGTTCAATCCCCGGTACTGAAAAAGAAAGAAAAACAATACAAAAAGTGCTAGGGATGTGGTTCAGTGGTTAAGTACCCCTGGATTCAATCCCCAGTATCACCCCCTACCCAATGTTCTTAATCTTTGTTTGATGGTGGTTACGTCACTATGTTTGTTAAAATTTATTAAACTGTATTGCTAAAAGGTGACTTTTTCTATGTTACCTCAAAGAATCTTAAGTTAAAAACAAGTTTGCCCTCTAGACTCTTTCCAAAAACATTTGAAAGTTGATCACTATCAAAAAGGAATAAATTGAGAACGGTGGACATGAAATTTAGGCAGAAAATTTGATCTAGAAAGAGGAATTCACAGGGTGAGAGTTAATTTTATTCCAATAAATAACCGTGCAGGAGGAGTAGAAACCACAGCCATTCTAAATTGGAATAAGAGGAAGAAGAGCTCTAGGAGACATTTCCCTCAAGGAAAAAGAGAAATTAATAAAATAGCTGTATGCTGTCATGCACATCTCTAATTCCAGCATTTGAAGAGGCCAAGGCAGGACATATCACAAGTTCAAGGCCAGCCACAGCAATTCAGAGATACCCTATTATCTCAAAAAATAAAAAGGAATGAACGTGTAACTCAGAGGTAATGTGCCCCTGGGATCAATCCCCAGTACTACGATAAAAAAAAACTGTTAGCTTTGGAGGATTACAAGAAGTTGTTCAAGGAATGAATTTAAACAGTTCTTTGCTGACTCAGCTATGAATATTTACAAATTTAACATTAAGTAAAAGGCAAAGACTTTTAAACAAAATTATGAAATAATAAGAGCATGAGGGAGAAAGAGACTGTGTGTGTGAGGAAAGTTTGTGACTAAAAGATTTAATGCCAGATGAAATAGCTAGAAGAGTGATAATGATTGCCTCTCAGGAGCAAGAATTAAGTTAAATAAACACTATATAAAATATTTTTTAATTTTTTTTTTGTTGTTTTTGCAATACTGGAGATTGAACCCAGGGACTTGTGTATGCTAGGCAAGTACTCTACCACTGAGCTATATCCCCAGCCCAAATAAACACTTAAACACTTAAAAAAAGTTATGTGTATATACATATTTATATGTATTATATATTTAAATATTTTTACAGTGATAATAATGGAAATAATTATTTAAAAAATAGAACAATTTCAAATCCTGATTGTCTGGATTCTGAAATTAACATAGAAGAAGAGATCTTTTTTCTGTTTTTTGTGGGTAGTTCTATATCCAGGTTTGCCATGCTATAAGGTGGGAGAAAAGGGTCATTGTTTCTTCATAGAGAGCCATAACTGGGAATCACAGACAACAAGCATGTTCTGAGAGGTGGTTCACTTTAAAAAACTGATTTTATTCCCTGGCTCTCCAAGTACCATTTCCTGAAAGAGGTAAAAGTTATATAAAGCAGTTCCTTCCCTCCTTCCTTCCTTCCTTCCTTCCTCCCTCCCTCCCTCCCTCCCTCCCTTCCTCCCTTCCATTGAACTCAGGGGCACTCGACCACTGAGCCACATCCCCAGCCCTATTTTGTGTTTTCTGTAGAGACAGGGTCTCACTGAGTTGCTTAGCACCTTGCCAGTTGCTGAGGCTGGCTTTGAACTCGCAATTCTGTCTCAGCCTCCCTAAGTGCTGGGATTACAGGCTTGCGCCACCGCGCCCGGCTTATAAAACAGTTTCAATGTCATTATTAGAAAAGTGAATATCTTACTGAAAAGGGTGGTATGTACTTCTCTTCAGTTCAAAATTTTTTTTTTCTGTTCCAGTGTTCCTAGAATCCCATGGGCCTTTGCCATGACAGAAGTATGTGGCATGATTCTGTGCTATATTTGGCTCCTGGTTCTTCTTCTTCACAAGCACAGGTACTTTACTTACTCCATTAAAAGACGAAGTGTTTTTGACTCTCTTGTGTTAGGTCATCGTCTTGTCCCTCCTTTTGCATTTTCCTGGTTAATTTCCGTCTCTGGTTAGTGTGACATTATAGTTATTAACAAGGAAAATGTCTGGGATGTAATCAACAAAAGTGTCATCCTAAATAGTACCTACATGGTAAGTATTACTGTGAATATATTTTGCGGGAAAAGATCAGAATTGGGGATAATCAGCCGTGAGCTAATCCTTGCCAGTTTAGCCTTATCTTTTTTTTTTTTTTAAAGAAACAAATTAGAAATGTCACGTTCTATAGAATAGAAACTCTTCCAAGGATAGTGTTTGATTCAGATATTTACATAGAAGAAAGTGTTCTCTGTTTGGAAGAGGCCCATTTAAAAAATGAGCCTATTTACATACTCTGCGTATCTATCTATGCAGTGTGGTTTACTTGAGATGGTATAGGAAGTTGCTAAATAGGAGAAGTGCTTCTTTGGCACATTCACCAAGAAATATAAAGGGAAGAATTTTTTTGGTTAAAAAAAGAAGGGAAGCATAAGGGCCTGAGGGAGGCTCTTTTCCTACTCTAGTGGGGAAAATTACTTGATATAAGTAAAAAGAGGGAAGAATTTAAAGAAGTATAAAATTTGTGGTTATCTGCTGTCCATTGTCTTTGGAATGCTGGAGAGGAATAAGGGCACTTTCTTGTAATTTTCAGTCCTTTCTCCTCAAGAGGAAGTGCTTGAGATAACCACAGTGATGAGCTTTGCATCCTAAGCAGCAGTTATTTCAGTGCTTTGAAGGTGAAAAGTAAGGTTGATGATTGCTATTCTTATCACACTTTGAAGCCATATTGAACCTTTCTGTCCCATTTTATCCAGTTTTGCAGCAATATTTTTAATTCTGGTTTTTTTTTAAACTGGAGATGTTTGAAAACATGTTCCACTGTTTTCTGGTTATTTTTGCCCCATAAAACTCCATGGATTTGAATTTATCCAGTTTTCAAAGCAAAAAACAAGTTTTACCTTATAAACTCTTGGTTTAGCAAAGCATAGTAGATGTAAGTTCAATGCAGGTTTACGTAGTTAAAACAGGCATTTCTTTTTTTTTTTTTTTTTTTTTTTTGGTACTGGGGATTGAACTTAGGGGCACTCGACCACTGAGCCACAACCCCAGCCCTATTTTGTGTTTTTATGTAGAGACAGGGTCTCACTGAGTTGCTTAGCGCCTCGCCATTGCTGAGGCTGGCTTTGAACTCGCGATTCTCCTGTCTCAGCCTCCCTAAGTGCTGGGATTACAAGCGTGAGCCACCGCGCCCGGCTAAAACAGGCATTTCTTAAAGCATGCTTTGGAATCACTTTGATTAGAATCATCTGGATGTTTGTTAAAATGCAGATTCCTAGACTCCATTCCTAGATATGTACACTAGAGTTTGAAATATACCTAACCTTGTGTTCAAAGCTTTTTTGAGAGAGAGAGGAACATTTTAATCTCTTTCTTTCTATATTATTTATATATTTTTTTCTTACTGAGGATTGAACCCAGGACCTCATTCATGCTAGGCAAGTACTCCACCACTCAGCCACATCCCCAACCCAAGAGGAGTATTGTATAAAGCAAAAGTCCCCAAGAATCTTAGTTTGAAGAAATCATACAACAGTAAAAATGATGTGCAGTGCAAATTACGGTTTTTCAAAATTTTTATTTTGGATGTCCTTAATATGAAATTTTGTATTTAAAACAAGTTTTTATAGCTTAAGTTAGGAAAAGTTAGAATGAATATCAGCACTATCATTAGCCAATTTAGTATTACTAATTCACAAAAAAAATCTAGAATCACTGGTGATTAACTTTACCTCTTATAATAATCTGAGCAATTTATGAGTAACAGGACTAACACTAAACTAGTGGTAATTCTATCTTGTGTAACTCTTACTTTTTCTAGGCCATATTTTGTCATTAAAATGATATTCATAGAATCTACTGTTAACATTGCAGGCACTAACTACATGAGGTTAATGAAATTTAAATCAATTAAAATGAAATAAAATTTAAAATTAAATTCCACAGTCATACTAGCCTTATTTCAAGTGCTCAAGAATCATATATAAATACCATATTGGACAATGTATTATAGAACATTTCTATCATTGCAGAAACTTCTATTGGATAGTGATGCTTTAGATATACTCTAAGATTCCTTTCTTGTTCAAAAAGAATCTAGTGGTTTTTCTGCTTGCTTTCCCTTTAGGTAAACATTTGATGCCTAGGGTTTTTTGGTTTGTTTTCTTCTGATCTTTCTCCCTCTTTGGTCACTGTTCACAGGTCAATCCTTCTGCGAAGGCTCTGTAGTCTGATGGGCACTGTATTCTTGCTTCGCTGCTTTACCATGTTTGTGACCTCCCTCTCCGTGCCAGGACAGCACCTGCAATGTACTGGAAAGGTAGCCTGCTACCTTCTTTATCATTCTTTCTTTTTGTTCTTAACTGGGTTCATGGCACAATATATGCAGTAGAGCTAAGATTTTGCTTTTACTATTAAAATGTGCTTTTTGGTATTCACAAGACCGAGTAAACTCCTAAAAAATAATTTGGTAAAAATCCTAAGCTAGACTGTCTCCTTTTATTTCTGTCCATTGATACTAGTTCCATGCTGTGGAGCTGTAGGAAAAAACCTTTCTCTGAATTATCTTTTTCCCCAACATTTTCCCTTTTCTACCTCCTTAGCAACTTAGGTTCTGGTCCCTTCATGTCCTTATCACTCCTTTTAAAAAAATGTTGCAAGTAGGGTGTGGTGGTGCACACTTGTAATCCCAGCACTTAGAGAGGCTGAGATAGGAGAATTGTGAGTTCAAAGCTAGCCTCAGCAGCAGCGAGGCACTAAGCAACTCAGTGAGACTCTGTCTCTACATAAAACACAAAATAGGGCCAGGGATGTGGCTCAGTGTTCGAGTGCCCCTGAGTTCAATCCCCAGTACCAAAAAAAAAAGTTGCAACTTCAGCATATCCCATTTAAAATGTAGTACTTAGTACTCTAAATTCTTTCTGAGATAAACGAACGACGGAGGATTTGTTATTTTTTGTTTGCATTTTATAGCATATTGTTAGGTGTACTGTAGATACATCATTTCCTCTGGTTAAACAGAGAGGAGAAATTATGCTGATAGGAACAAGAAAGAGAGTTGTGAATATGTTGAAAAGTGTTTAAAAGAACTTGAAAATCACCCATCCTTGATAACAAAATTGATTGTTGTAATTGGTTAAATTTGGACAAAATAACTTACTATTCTATTTTTCTAAGCCTGTTCATGCCTTAGGTTCTGTGTTCCCAAATATTCAGATGTACATATTAACACCTTTGTTGTTATTTTAGTGTTGTTTGTAAAACAAAATTAGGCATTAGTTCCTGTAGTGTAACAAAAATAGCTGACATGCCAACTAGGGAAGATTAAGCAACCAAAGGAGATCAACAGAGAAAAATAATACCCTTGAGGAGAAGGGTAACAAACCTTCTCTAGGTATTAAGAATGTTTCCACTGAATAGTAAGAAAGTGTGTGTTAAGGAGTGGACTGGTTGATATTACTTAAAAATTGACATAAAGAAAATATTTTATTTTTTGGGGGCTGGGATTGTGGCTCTGTGGTAGAGCGCTTGCCTTGCATGCATGAGGCACTGAGTTCGATCCTCAGCACCACATAAAAATAAGTAAATAAAATAAAGATATTGTGTCCATCTGCAGCTAAAAAAAATATTTAAAAAAAAAAGAAAGTATTTTATTTTTAAGGTAAAAGTTGGGAGATTTTGTGGTTTTTCAAAAAGGAAAAGTAATTATTTGCTAATCATAAAGTTACATAAACTTATTGTGAAAATTTAAATTATATAGAAATGTATGCACTAAAAAGTGAAAGCTTGGGCGGGGCTGTGGCTCAGTGGTAGAGTACTTGCCTTGCATGCGTGAGTCACTGGGTTCGATCCTCAGCACCACATACAAATAAATAAATAAAATAAAGATACTACGTCCACCTACAACTAAAAAAAATATTTAAAAAAAAAGTGAAAGCTTACATGAATCTTTTTTTCACCCCATTCTGCAAGTAATACTGTTAACAGTTGTACATATAGCTGCCATTTTCAAGCAGAGTTCTTACACACTCACACAAGTTTATATAGATGGAAGTTTTTAAATGCAAGATAGGATTATATCTCAGGCATTATTCTTTAGTTTTTTTGTTTTTGTTTTTGTTTTTTTGTACCGGAGATTGAATCCATAGGTGTTTTGTTACTGAGCCACATCCCAGCCCTTTTTATTTTTTATTTTTTTGGTACTGGGGATTGAACCAAGGATGCTTTACCGCTGAGCTGTATCCCCAGTCCTTTTATTTTTTTATTTTGAGACAGGATTTTGCTGTGTTCTGGCCTTCAACTTGTGATCTTTTTGCCTCAGCCTCCCAAGCCACAGGGTTTACAGGTGTGTGCCACCATGACTGGCTTTAGCTTATTTTAAATTTAATATTATGTTTGCCTTTTCTGAAGAAATACGTATAGTTAGTTACCTTTGTAACAGCTGCATAGTATTCCATTATATGACTCTCCTTAAGATAAATCATAAAAAGCAGAATTGTGGAATTAAAGAACTTACACATTAGCCGGGTGCGGTGGCTCAAGCCTGTAATCCCAGCACTTAGGGAGGCTGAGACAGGAAAATCGCGAGTTCAAAGCCAGCCTCAGCAACGACGAGGCGCTAAGCAACTCAGTGAGACCCTGTCTCTACATAAAACACAAAATAGGGCTGGGGATGTGGCTCAGTGGTCGAGTACCCCTGAGTTCAATCTCCAGTACCAAAAAAAAAAGAACTTGCACATTAAAGATTGTGATAATTTATTTTTCTTTCTAAAGGATGGCATTGAGGATTCACTTATATTTACTTTCGGTTTTCAGACACATTAGCAATATGTTCAGGCTGAGGCTGGAGGATCACAAGTTCAAAGCCAGTGTGGGTGATTTAGCAAGACTATTTCACAATAAAAAGGGCTGAGGATGTAGCTAATTTGCTCATTTTTTAGTTGGATTACTAGTTTTTGTTAAGCTTTTTATTTCTTTACATGTACATTAATAGCTGGCAAACATTTCCTCCCATTCTATAGATTGTTTCTTTATTCTGTAAATTTGTTACTTTTGCTGAACATAAGCTTGTTTGTTTGATGTAGCCTTGTCATTTTTTGCCTTTGTTTCCTGTACTTTTGGAGTCATATTCAGAAAATCATTGCCAATGCAAGTATCTTAGAATGTTTCCCCTTTTTCCTCTAGTAGTTTTAGAATTTCAGGTCTTACATTAAGGTATTTAGTGGACTTTGTACATGGTGTAAGATAGGGATCAAGTGTCAATATTACGCATATGGATGGCTAGTTTAAACACCATTTCTTGAAGAGGCTGTCTTTTCTCCCGTGTATATTTTTGGCACCTTTTTTGAGAATTAGTTGCCTGTAGATGTGTGGATTTATTTCTGAGTTCTCTATTCTGTTCCAGTGGCCTTTGTGTGCCTTTGTTTTAATGCCAATGCTATGCTATTATTGTTATTTCTTGAAGTCATTTGTTATGATGTTTCCAGTTTTCTTCTTCTGCTCAAGATTGCTTTGGCTCTTTGGGGTCTGTTGTGCTTCCATATAAATTTTTAGGATTGTTTTCATTCTGTGAAGAATGAAATACACAGAAATATGTCATTGGTATTTTGGTGGAAATTGCATTGAATCTGTACATAACTTTGGGGAGTATGGACATCTTAACAGTTTCTTCCAATCCATGAACATGAGAGGACATTCCACCTTTTTTTGTTCCTTTGTTTTTAGTTGTAGATGGACACAATACCTTTATTTTATTTATTATTTTTATATGGTGCTGAGGATCAAACCCAGTACTTCACATGTGCTAGTCAAGCACTCTACCACTGAGCCACAACTCCAGCCCAACTTTCTACCTTTTAATGTCTTCATTTTCTTTCTTGACTATTTTGTGATTTTCATTGTAGAAGTCATTCACTTCTTAGTTAAGTTTATTCCTAAGTATTTTATTTGTTTATTCATTGTGGTTATTGTGAATGGGATTGCTTTGATGATTTTTCTCAGCAAATTAGTCATTGTTTTATGGAAAAGCTACTGTTTTTTTGTTTTGTTTTGTTTTGTTTTTGGTACTGGAGATTGAACTCAGGGGCACTCGACCACTGAGCCACATCCTCAGCCCTATTCTGTGTTTTATGTAGAGACAGGGTCTCACTGAATTGCTTAGCGCCTTGCCGTTGCTGAGGCTGGCTTTGAACTCACGATTCTCTTGTCTCAGCCTCCCTAAGTGCTGGGATTACAGGCTTGCACCACTGTGCCCTACTAGAAAAGTTACTGATTTTTGTATGTTGGTTTTGTATCCTGCTTTTCCTGAATTTATCAGTTCTAAAAGTCTTTTGCAGAATCTTTAGAATTTTCTGTGTATAGAATCATATCTGCTAACAGGGATAATTAGTTGTTCCTGTTTATTTGCTTTTTATTTCTTTTCTCTTTCTTAACTGCTCTGACTAAAATTTCTAGTACTATGCTGAATAAGAGCAGTGAGAATGGACACCTGAAATGCTTGCAGTTTTTTCCCATTCAGTATTACGTTGGCTGTGGATTTGTCTATAGCCTTTATTATGCTGAGGTATAACCAACCTATGCCTAATTTTTTATCCCTTATCATGAAGGGATGTTGAGCTTTATTAGATGTGGTTTCTGCATCTGTTGGGATGATCATCTGACCTTTATCCTTCATTTTATTTATGTAACATATTACTTTTATTGATTTGTATATGTTGAACCATTCATCCTTGTATTCCTTGAATAAAACTAAAACAGTCTTGGTTATTGTATGATCTTTTTGATGAGCTGTTAAATTCAGTTTGCAAGTATTTTGTTAAGGATTTCTGCATCTATGTTCATGAGGAACATTGGTCTAGTGTGTGTGTGTGTGTGTGTGTGTGTGTCCTTGTTAGGTTTTGGTACCTCAGAATGAGTTTAAAGAAGTATACTCCCTTTCAAGTCTGTGGAATAGTTAACATTAGTGTCAGCTCCTCTTTAAAGGTTTCGTAAAATTCAGCAGTGAAGTCATCCAGTTCTGAACTTGTCTTTGTTCAGAGAATTATTTTTTCTTTAATTGATTCAGTTTCATTATTTGTTATTGATTTATTCAGATTTTTTTCTCTCCTCTTGGTTCAATTTTGATAGATCATGTAAGTCCAGAAATTATTCCATTTCTTCTAGATTTTCCAGTCTGTTAGCATATAGTTTTTCAAAAATAATTCCTAATGTTCTTTTGAATTTGTGTAGTCATGATGTCTCTTTATTAATTTCTAATTGTATTTGTTGGGTCTTCTTTCTCAGTCTTATTAAAGTTTTGCCAATTTTGTATTTTCAAAGAACCAACTCTTGGTGTCATTCTTTTAGACTCATTTTTTTTTCTTGCTCTGATCCTCTACTAATTTGAGGTAGGTTTTATTCTTTTTTTTAGGACTGTAAGATGTATCATTAGGTTGTTCACTTTAAATCTTCCTTTCTTTTTCTATTTTTTTAAAATTGTGGGCATTCATTATTATAAACATTCTCATACTGGTTTGTTGTATCCCAGGGATTTTGATATATTGTGTTTCTGTTTTTATTTGTTTTAAGGAATTTTTTCATCTCTCTTCTAACTTCCTCAGTGACCCACTGTTTGTTCAAAAGTATGTTGTTCAAAGTTATATAAAATTGTATAAAGTTTCTCTTGCTGTTGATTGCTCATTTCAATTCATTGTGATCAGAAAAGATAGAATATGATTTTTTTTTTTTTAATGTGTGAAGACTTGTTTTGTGGCCTAATATGGTCTGTTCTGGAAAAAGTTTGACACACTAAGGAAAAGAATGTGTGTTCCACAGGTGCTAGATAGCATGTTCTACAAATGTTAAGTCCATTTGATCTACTTTGTAGTTTAATTCTGATATTTCTTCGTTGATTTTTTAAGAGAGGGGATCTGGATGATGTATCCATTGGTGAGAGTGGGGTTTTGAAATATCCAACTTTTATTGTATTGGAACCTATCTCTCCCTAATAGTGTTTGTTTTATAAAATTGGATACTCCATTATTAGATAGGTAGATATATAGATAAATTGCTTATTGAACCTAGGGACACTTCATCACTGAGCTACATCCTCAGTCCTTTTTATTTTTATTTTGAGACAAGGTTTCTATAAGTTGTTGAAGGTCTCACTGAATTGCTGAGGCTGGCCTTGAATGTGCAATCATCCTGGCTCTAGCCTCCCTGGATGCTGGGATTATAGATAGATGCACATAGATTTGTAATTGTTAATCTTCTTGATGAATTAATCATTATATAGCAACCTTCTTTGTCTTTTCTTACTGTTTCTTCTTTTTGAGTCCATTTTTAAAAATAAAACTGTAGCTACTCCTGCTTGTTTTTTTTTATTTATTTTTTATTTTTATTTTTCTCAAAAGTTGCATTTTAATACGTTATCAAATATAACAGAAAAAAAGCAAATTTTCAGAAGCTGTGCACACTGTTCACTGAAAACATTTGTTGAGGCAAATAGAAAAGAAATTGTTACAATCATAATTTTTCTAACTTTGCACAAAATTATAAGCAGATTACATTCTTCATATTAAACACCTTTATATGTACTTTCAATGAACAGTATATATATATATATATTTTTTTTTATCAACCATCTTTACTATACCCATTCCCCTTTCCTGCCCCCCGCCTCCTTTTTTTTTTTTTTTTAAATATTTTAGTTGTAGATGGATACAATTATCTTTATTTTATTTATTTATTTTTATGTGGTGCTGAGGATTGAACCCTGTGCCTCACGCATGCGAGGCCAGGGCTCTACCACTGAGCTACAATCCCAGTCCCCCCGACCCCCCTTTTTAATTCTATTTGCTTGAAACATCTTTTTTCATCCTTTCATTTTCAGACTGTGTGTCCTTACTGAAGAGCTGAGTTTCTGATAGGCAGCATATTGTTGGTTTTGTTTTTAATCCATTAAGCCAGTCTGTATCTTTTAACTAGAAAATTAAGGCCACTTATACTCAGAGTTACTAATGAAAGGCACAGGTTTGTGCCTATCATTTTGTTGAATTTGTTTTGGATATTCTTTACTTCTTTTATTCATCTTTGTGGTTTGATGGTTTACTATATTGATAATGTTTGATTCTTTTCTATTTCTTTTTTTTTTTTTTAAATATTTTTTAGTTGTAGGTGGACACAATATCTTTATTGATTTATTTTTATGTGGTGCTGAGGACCGAACCCAGTGCCTCACACATGTGAGGCAAGCGCTCTACCACTGAGCCACAATCCCAGCCCTCTTTTCTATTTCTCATATGTGTATCTACTCCTCTAGTGGGATTTAATATTTTCACATGCTATCATGAAAGAAATGTCCACTTCTGGATATAGGATTCCCTTAATCTTTCGTGAGTCTGGTTTGGTGGTCATGAATTCCCTTAGTTTTTGCCTATTTTGGAAAGTCTTTATTTCTGTTTTGATTCTGAAGGATAGTCTTGCTGGGTATAGTAATCTTGGTTGACAGTAAAGTTGTTTTCTTTCAGGACTTCAAATATATCATTCCATGCCCTCTTGACCATTAGAGTCTCTTTTAAGGAATCTGTTAGTCTAATGGAGTTATCCTTAAAAATGACTATGTACTTTTCTGTTGTAGGTTTTAAAATTCTTTGTCTTGTTTTAACAGTTGGACTAGAATATGTCATGGTAAAGATTTTTTGTGGTCATGTCTATTTGGGGTTCTGTAGGTGTCCTATACATGTATGTTTAAGTCTATCTCAAGATTAAGAAGTTTCTGCTATTATAGCATTGGATGCGTTTTCTATTCTTTAACCTTTATTTTTTCCTCTTTGATAATGCTGATGATGCACACATTTGATGTTTTAAAGATCTTGTGTTCTCTTTCTATTCTTTCATATTTTTTAGATTTCTCTCTGAATGTGGTATTACAAAAGACCTGTCTTCAAGCTTCAATATTATTTCTGTGCTTAATCTAGTCCATTCATTGAGGTTTTCAGCTGACCTATAGAGCTTTTCATTTCCAAGATTTCTGATTGGTTCTTTTTCAGAATCTCTATGTCTAGGCTGTATTTCTCATTCATATCATGCATTGCCTTCTTACTGTCATTTAACTATCATTCTCTTGGATCTCATTCAACTTTTTTAAAAAAATTCTTTTTTTTTCTCAAATATTTATTTTTTAGTTGTAGGTGGACACAATATCTTTATTTTATTTTTATGTGGTGCTAAGGATCGAACCCAGTGCCTCCCGCATGCTAGGCAAGTACGCTACCACTGCGCCATAACCCCAGCCCCTTAAAAAAATTCTTTTGAAATGTATTAGGCATTTCATTCCCGTGTTGAGGTTCGTACATCTGGTGAAATGTATATATTCTACTATTTTTATGGGATAGCCTTGTTAGTGGATTTCTCCTAAAGGTGTTCTTGGAGTATTAGTTTGTTATGCAATTTTGAGTTTCTTTCGAGGTAATAGTGTATCTCCCTATAGTATTATTTTTATTTTTATTATGTTTTTGGACTACGAGCAGTGCATTTGGGCATAGCACTTACATATCAGAGTTGAGAGAATCACTGTCTCTGCAAGTCATGTAGGAATGAAGACATTAGCATTTAGACAAGTGTGGTGTAGGTAGCAGAGTATGTGAGGTGCACCCTGTATAATTTCTTCAGTGGGAGTAGTAACCACTTGCAAGTGATAGGAATTTCCTCAGGTACTGCTGAAGTTGTTTCTGTTACTCAGAAAGGTGTTTGTTACTGGCTGCTCCAGTAGTAATGAGGGACCTGAAGCACTTGTCCTCTGATCAGGCCCTGATGCAGGTCTAGGTACTTCACATGGAGAGGCAGAGGGTAAGAATCATAGCACCCCACCAGTGGCACTCCCACCCGGTTTTGTCAGTAGTGCATGAGTAGACAAAGTACGGGGGGTAACCGGTGCAGGGAATCTGTATAGGGGCAGATGCTGAAAGAAAAGTTGTGTTAGTCCTCTCTGCTACTATGCTGGCCATGCCAACCCAGGAACTGGACCTAAGAGATCTCCTGTAGGGAAGTTTTAAATTTTCTTTTCCCTTTGAAGTTTTGAAAATTTCAGTTTCTGAAATAAACAATAGTTTTAACAGGAGAAAAGGCAAACACATTTACTATTGTGCAGACGTTTAGGAACATACATAAGTATGAGACTTGACCTGACCAGATGGTTGAAGTTTAAATCTTACATTACACAAATAATTAGGGATTTAGGGTTTCCAGGGCGGGATTGGATGGCAACACAGCCCATGGGAGGTTCAAGAGAACTACATGGCCATCAAAAACTGTCTTATGATGTAGACAAAGTTTCCTAGGAATAGTCCTCAAAAACTTTCTATGGTAATCTTTGTCTGGTCCGTGTGTCAGACACCCCTGCGCCCCATCTCTTCTTTCTATGAAAAGATCTTTCCTAAGCAGATGTGGATATCTTAGAGAAAGCCTCTATTTGCATCTGTGGCTTACTTCACTAATATAAATAGATAAAAATTTCTTCTACCACAGGACAGATTTTTAGAACCATTTCTGCCTGCGGTTCTCTGAATAATGCCAAAGAAGTATGTTTGGGGTTTGATAATTTACTCTCCCAAAGAGCTTGCTACATGGATAATAGAGGTAGCTGAGGAATTTAATTGTGGGGCAGTCGCTGAAGAGAAGGTTAGATGTGTGCATAGAGCTGCAACGTGTGCTACAGAAATAAGTTAGATGCTATTCCTCCATAGTATGGACAGCCCATTTTCTGTCTGTAATGACTATTTTCCATAGTCAGTTAGTTATATATGGATATATCTATTCAAATCTGCCCCAAATACTGTTAATTGCTTTGAATTATAATATAACCTATTTATTGACCTGTATTATTTGCAGTAATCATTAAAAATAGAAAGGGGGATAGTAACTAGCAATCGGATCCCTTACAGTGACTTCCATAAGGCATTTTCTTTTCTTTTTTTTATTTTATTTGTCCCAGAAGGCATTTTCATTGTAATGAATGAATTGACTAAAATCATGTTTCCAGAAATAGGGTGTTTATTTTTGAAATTTAGGATCACTTAATGCAAATTTCTATAGTCAGAGCATCCTTTTGTTCATTCTGCTCTGTTGTGTTTTATTTTTGACATTTTTGGAAGAATATATGAAACATTTAAGCTGGAAAAGGATGAGGAGACTTGAATAATTGGTAATTGCCTTCTTTTGACTGGCATCACTTGTTCCCTGTCTTTGGCCGAGACAGCATTTCAGAAGTCTCTCCTCTCTCTCTGTCTCTCTCTCTCTCTCTCTCCCCCTTCCTTCCTCGCTCCCTCCCTCCCTCGCTCTCCCCCTTCCCCTCCTCTTTATATGTGTGTGTGTGTTGGGGGGGAGGTGGTAATTGAAGATTAAAACCAGAGTGTTCTACCCCTGAACTTCATCCCCATTCCCTTCTTTTTTCTTTAAAAATTTTTTAAAAGTATTTTTAGTTACATATGGACACAATACCTGTATTTTATTTATTTATTTTTATGTGGTGCTGAGGATCGAACCCAATGCCTCACACGTGCTAGGCAAGCGCTCTACCACTGAGCCACATCCCCAGCCCCATAAAATTGGTTTTTAATGATGGGAATAACGACAACAACAAAAAAACCATCTAAAACTGAAGCTTCTGGAAGAACCATCTGTGCTTGCTGGTATTGTACCTTTCTTCAAACTTTAACCTCGGCCTCCTGGCGGTACTTATGTTTAAGAGCAGGATCTCTGAAGACATCCTTATTGACAACAGTTTTGTCCAAGGGGATACCCACAGAGTACTTTGTGGGCATGCTTTTGTAGTTATAAACTCTCACAAAAGACTTGATCTTTGACCTTTTGGCAATTTTCTTCTTGCCAGTGGCACCTGTCCCTTTGTGGGGATAGTGATCAATTCCAGCCACCAGAGCATGGCTCTCGGCAGTCTGGTGTGCCATCATCAATGTTCTTTACGATGACAGCTTTGTGTCTGGAGTAGCATCCAGCCAGAACCAACACCACCTTCCCAAGTTTCATGAACTTGCCCATTTCGATAGCAAGGAAGAGAGAGCACTCTCCCTTTTTTTTTTTTTTTTAAACTTTTTTTTTTTAATTTATTTTTAGTTGTTGATGGACACAGTGTCTTTATTTTATTGTTTTGTATGTGGTGCTGAGGATCGAACCCAGGGCCTCACGCATGTGAGGCAAGCGCTCTACCGCTGAGCTACAATCCCAGCCCTCCCTTTTTTATTTTTTTAAAAATTTTTATTTATTTATTTATTTTTGGTACTGGAGATTGAACTCAGGGGCACTTGACCACTGAGCCACATCCCCAGCCCTATTTTGTGTTTTATGTAGAGACAGGTTCTCACTGAGTTGCTTGCTTAGTGCCTCGCCATTGCTGAGGATGACTGAGAACTCGCAATTTTCCTGTCTCAGCCTCCCTAAGTGCTGGGATTCCAGGCTTGCGCCACCACGCCCAGCTCCTTTTTTATTTTTTTTAAGACAAGGTCTCTAAGTTGCTGAGGCTGGTATCAAACTTGTGATTCTCCTTCCTCAGTCTCTCAAGTTGCTATGATTATAGTCATATATCATTGTACCTGGAAATCTCTTCTTTTCTGTAAATGATCTCAAGAGTAACATCTCTGTTCATCAGAGGTCATAGAAGAACCAAATCATGTGTATTTGTTGAGTATCTTATCATTCTTTTCTCCAATAATAAATTTCTTTCCTTCTCTTTCCCTCAACTGAGGCAGAAAGGAAAGGTGTACAATCAGCAGGTGAGCTTTCTAATGAGATTGTCACATCTAATGAAATTGTTTCTTTTGGTCATTAGCCATAGTCAAGTCTATCACTCAAGATGTATTGCTTTTTAAAGTTTAGGTGTGGGAGCTGGAATTGATTTTGGCTGCTGACAACAGGAAATTCAAAATGGCTATGATGTAATAAGCACACAGTGGTTTATTTCTCAGAAGTTTGAAAGTAGGTACTCCAGGCCTGGAATAATAACTTTACAGAGTTATCCAAAATCTATGATTCTTCTGCCTTTCTGCTTAACTGTTCTAACTCTTGGCTTACATTTTCAAAGCTGCTTTGTGGTCCAGGATGGCTGCTGGATCTTCAAATGTCTTGTCTGAGGGCTTGGGCTGTAGCTCAGTGGTAGAGCACTTGCCTAGCATGCATGAGGCACTGGATTCAATTCTCAGCACCACATATAAATAATACATGAATAAAATAAAAATCCATCAACAACTAAAAAATATTTTTTTAAAAATGTCTTGTCTGAGGCTAAAAGGAGGAAAGGGGAAATGGTAGAAAAGATTTCTCTGAGCTCTCATCTTTTTCCTTTGTAAATACCCTTCCCACCCATCCTTTACACATCTGCTTATATCTTATTGTGTACAACTTACATGTCCAATACCTATCTTCAAGGAAGACTGGCAAATAAATTGTTCTGGCTAAGTTCATGGCCACGTCAGTATATTTGAGTTTCTGTTGCTGGTGAAGAAGGGAAGAATGGATATTGAATGGTAGCCTTTGATCTCTGCTATAGCCTATTTCCATTTTATTTTATTTTTTGCAGGGTGAGGGGTGGTACTGGGGACTGTCTTAACATGCTAGACAATTGTCCTACCACTGAGCTACATCCCCAGCCCTGTAACCTACTTCTTAAAGCAAGAATAACCAAACAAATACTATTGTGATATTGCGTTAAAAGTTGGGAGGTTAAGCATGGTGCAACACAGTGGCTCACTTCTGTAATTCTACCTACTTGAGAGACTGAAGCAGGGGATTTCAAGATTAAGGTCAGCTTCAGCCACTTAGCAAGACTCTGTCTCAGAATAAAAAATAAAAGGCTCGGGGCTAGGGGTGTGGCTCAGTGGTAGAGCGCCTGCCTTGAACGCGTGAGGCACTGGGTTCGATCCTCAGCACCACATACAAAATACATAAATAAATAAAATAAAGGTTTGGAAAAAATATTAAAAAAAAAAAAAAATAAAAAAAAAAAAAAAAAAAAAAATAAAAGGCTGGAGATGTAGCTTAGTGCTAGAATAACCCTGGTTTTAATCTGTACCACCACCACCCCCAGATGGGGGGAGGGTACTAGGAGGAATAAAAAGCCAGTGTAGTAATACATAGCTGTAATTCCAACTACTCAGGAGGCTGAGGCTGAAATATGAGCCCGGCCTGGGCACTATACCAAAACCCCCATCTCAAAACGAATAAAGAAAAAGAAGGAGAGATGTTTTTGTTATAGTGACCTCTTCTTTGTAAAGGAACTACTGTCAAGGAGTTTGATTTCACTTATTTACTAAAATTTTTCTAAGTACAATCAAGCTTTGACCAACCATTCTTGAGGTCCACCTGGGATTAATTACACTGGGTCCCTAATGCTTTTGCTTAGTTCTTATTTCAGAGTTATTCCTCATTTGAATTTCAGTGAGAATGGATGTTGGGAAGCTCTTCCCTTCTTAAGTATTTGAAGTACTAATTCATAGTGTTTTTTTGTAGATATATGGCAGTGTATGGGAAAAATTACACCGGGCTTTTGCCATTTGGAGTGGATTTGGTATGACCCTGACTGGCGTTCATACTTGTGGAGATTACATGTTCAGTGGCCACACAGTCGTCCTAACTATGCTGAATTTCTTTGTCACTGAATGTAAGTATCTATTTAGTGCTTCTGTGCATGTTAGATAACTAGCTACACAAGGAGCTGTAGAAAAGTGTGTAAAGTTCTTTGAAGAAGGAGCAAAATAGCCTCACCTAAGAAATGTGTGACTGAAAGCACTGGAGGGAATGCTTTTTTAAAATGATCTTTCTGTCCTTTTCCTAGATACACCAAGAAGCTGGAATTTCTTGCACACTTTATCCTGGGTTCTCAACCTCTTTGGAATCTTCTTCATCTTGGCTGCCCATGAACATTATTCCATTGATGTGTTTATTGCCTTTTATATCACAACAAGACTCTTTTTGTACTATCATACTCTGGCCAATACCAGAGCTTATCAGCAGAGCAGGAGAGCAAGAATTTGGTTTCCCATGTTTTCTTTTTTTGAATGTAACGTTAATGGCACAGTACCTAATGAATATTGTTGGCCATTTTCAAAACCAGCAATAATGAAAAGACTAATTGGATGAAGACTGTATCTTTGTAATGAGTTTGTGATTAAATATACAGTAGTTGTTGAAAATGAATAACTTTGCTTTCTTCCTCTAGGTTGTTCCTGGATGTGTTGCATTTTGGCTTATATGTTGATAGGGCCTCCTGTTCTGCATAAGGCTATGATTATAAATAACAAGAAAAAGCAATCAAGAGTTCTTACTTACTCGTTTGAACAGAAAGATTAAATGGAATTTTTCTGCCCTTTCACTTTAGGGAGACTCATTGTTTGATTAGAGTCAGGCTGTTACCCTGACCTGTTGAGTATTTGCTTATTGAACATAAGCAAATAAACTTAAATAGTTAGCTGGTTAAAAGATTTTTATTGATTTCTAGTAGTACTCTAGTCAAGAAATAATATTTTTAAGCTCCTTATTACCTTCTAAAGAAAAACACTACCAAGTAAGCAATATTTGTTCTTTGAACTAATTCCTTTGTTAGTCTAGAGAGTGATTTGTTTTACTAACAAATCAAGTTTTTTTTTGCCTTCTGAACTATAATTAAGAAAAAGTACACTGAGTCATACCAGCATGCCTGAAACGAGGAGAATGAAAGGGGCCATACATGAGGTGACAGAGTACTGATGTGGATGTCATTGGCCTTCTTGTTAATGCAGAAATAGGGCTGTATTTTTCACCAAAGATTCAACAAAAGATGCAGTTCCTGTTTTGTTCTGAGGGTTTAATATGAACATCAGTGAGTATTCATGAGGGAAAATGGCTGCATTCATAAATATAAATGCAGCATAATTTTAATGGTGTGGGTATCTGGAATAACTTTGTGCTGTAACTGTTAGATGACAGCCCAATTCAATGCTTTTTAAATGATTTATTAAGTGAAATAGGAGTGTTTTATCAGATGTTAAAGTTCTTACATCAGTAAATAGGGAAGTATGCATGCAAAGATTTGTTGTTTTCTTTGAAAAGAAATTTAAAACAGGTTGTAGGTATAGTGTTAACCTTAATTTCTCATTCTTGGCCATCAGAAGTAAATAGTCTAAGACATATTTGGATAAAAAAACTTTGTTGCTTTTTATTTTTTAAAATAATTGTGTATATACATTCTTTCTATATAGTCTTAATTTGGCAGTGAGGAAATGATATAACTTAGCTGCTGTTTACAACACTAAAAATTTAGTACCTTAAGTAATTTCACTTCTGTGATAACATTTGTCACTTTATTTTTAATGATTTTATATAGTAGTTACGATAGTAGCATGGTGTAAAAGTGGAAATTGACCCCCAACTGTTGAACTTAGTCACTTAGAATATTAATTTTATAGTTTTTACATTCCATTTTAAAACAAGGTGTTAGAAAAGGTGCTAACATACTGAAATCTAAAATTAGGCCATAGCAAAAGCCTGCCACTACCTTATCTAAGTGAGATATTTTATTTTTGCACTTTGAGTTATAGTCCCACCCCTGTATAAGCTACAGTACAGTCTGAATGAATTGGATAGGGAAAAAATACACGAACAAGTTTCAGTCAGTGCTGAATAACCCTAATTTGAGTCTCTTTTGAACATTGTTTATTTCTCATTTGAGAAATGACATGTCAACTCAAGTTTTCTTATGCTTTTAAATCTTGCACTTCAGAATCTTATATCTTCAGTTGTTGATTCTGTTACATAGTTGGAACAAAAATGCCAGTGTAGTAGAGAACTTGCCTAGCATGTATGGAGCCCTGGATTTGATCCCCAGTATTAAGGGGAGGTGTCTTATCTAAAGAAATTTCATAAGCTGATTAAGGAAAGATGCTTATTGGAACTATTTGACCTTTGATGTCAAAAAGATATGTAACTGCCATTTTTTTCTAAATGACAGGACTAAATTTGACAAGGGAGGAACTTATGTTGGCTTTGGGAAAATATTTCAAACAAATGTGGCAACATTAATTTTAAAATGTTAAATAGCTTATTAATGACAAATGTCCTAATATCAGTCTTCTTTCCTTCATATGGATTCTATTATAGAACAAAATAGAAAAATAGATGCAACTAACTTTGCAGAGCTCTTGACCTTGAGAGTACCTAACAACAGACTGCCGTGAGGATTGTAAAATAACATTTCAGCCTTGTGATTACTCCTATCTGTTTTGAGAAGAAGGTAAGCTAGATTTATAATTTATTGTTTTAACTGTTATAAGGCAGTGTTTACATAAATTAATCACTTCCAAGTCTCTGGAAAACTTTGAGACAAAATTATTTTCAGTTTTTCTGAAACACAAAACTACATGTTTTAGTTGTTTTTTGTTTTGTCCAGAAATTTCCAGGTATTTGTCTTTGTACTTTTTTTCTTGTTAGAATCTTAACTAGTGAAGATGGAATTTATGTTTACAATTTGGGTATGAATATGGCTGGATGGAGAAGCTATATGCCTTAGGTTTACCTTTTATTTTGACTTTGTACTTGATTCCACAGTTGCAGACTTGTGAGAGGCTTGCATCCTTGAGAGCATAGTAGAGAAGGAACCAAAACGTTTTGGCTGTGGGGGATGCAAACTGGAGTTTATGTCAGAAGTCCTTGATGCATTTTCTACATTCGTGGGTACAGAGTTGCCCTTTTCTCCCTTCCCTTCCCTACTCTTCCTTTACTTTCTCTTCATTATTTCCATTCTTTTTTAAAGACCAGATAGGGTAGTGTACTGAAAGGTAACTGAAGATGATAGGGAGTCAGAGGTTTTGAAAGAAGGCAAGTTTATGGTTAATCAGGTAATTTGGGGGAAGCCATTTTGGGTTATGTGTGAAGATTCTCAACACGACTATCGTCTCAGTTCTCTCAGACCAGAATTGCCACACTGGCTGTTCATTGCTATTCTTCTAAATCTGAAAGCAGTAAGCTAAGCCTTAGAACTAGTCAGTTAAATAAGTATGGGCTGTTCTCCACAAAAACAAAAACAAACAAACAAAAAAAACAAAAACATCATGGCCCAGAGAGCTACTGATAGCATTACCCTTGACTCTGCCCTACTCTATACCTGCCTGAGTGTTAGGACTAAGAATTTCAAAAATCCTGTAATTTGTACAGAGGGAACATAGGAGCCAAATCTTGTTATAGCTAATTAAGAAACAATCTATTTTGGGAATATCTGTTTAGAAAGTGTTACTCATACCTTCACTAAGTCATACAACACTAACCTGCTTTGACTATGTTCAGCAGAAGTCGGTTTCATCATTAATTTAAAGGATTCTAGATCCATAATACTTAAGAATGTTAACCATATTCTTTTTAAATTCTTTCGTTTAGTAAGTTTATTCTTTGAGAGTCTTTGTAGACTGACATTATCCTGTACTAAAAGTAATTATACTATAGTAATTTCTCAGTTGAGGTATTCAGGCATTCAAGACAAGAAAACTATTTCAAAATAGTCCATGCTTTCTTAAGCAGTATTTGTTTCATTTAGACAGTTTCAAAGCCAACAAAGCAAGTCAGTTTTAATGCCAGCTTTACTTGGCAGTTTAAACAGTTCATATTTGTTTAAAAGTTTAGCCTGAATTACCCAATACCTCCATAGCAGAGAATTGTAAAGTAACATCAATGGTCAGAATGCTTCAGGGGACCAGTGAAAATGGAAAGAGGTAGAGGTGGTTTTGTTGTTTGTTCCCTCTCTGTCTTTAAGTGGCTTTGAATGACTAAAATCAGTGTGGAAGTAGGTTTTGGTCCTCCTCTCACCTTAACCCAATCAGATGCCTCTAATTTCACATAACTAGTATATGATATTACTTTGTCAAGTTCAGTACAAATATCTATGAAGTCTGTAAGCCATTATTTCAGTTACCAATAAGTTGGTTTTTAGAATACATTCTACTATGAATTAACCAAAGGACTTTTAATTCACTGTACTTCATGTCTCAAAGTAAGGAAGTTTGTGCTTGACAGGACAGTAGAAAGAATACTGTCAGTTTCATTGTTATTTCAAGTCTGTTTCAATCTGAACTACTGTTGTAGCAAGAATAGAACATAGCCAAGTGATATTGTCAGGTAGTAATACCATCTTAAAATGATTAATAATTTTTCATTGAGAGAATCTGAATTATTAGGACAATGAAGTATTTCTGATATGGATCAAAAGAAGTGAACTGGTACTCAGTCGGTGAAGTAATGTTAGCCTGGGCTAAAGTGGGTATGTTTAGTGTTGAGAATTCTACCTAAGTCTCCCTGTCCACAGAGAAACTAGTATTACTTGAAGATGTGAAAGTTCTGTGGTAGCCATACCTTGAAGCACAGTATTGTATATAAGTAAATATCTTGATTCTAAATTAAATCCAGATTTAACTAATATATATTATTTTATATCTTTGTTGTATTAAAATGTTTGAAAATACTAAAAATAAAACATTTGAAAGTTGGATTGTAGTTTCTTATTTAAAGGTCTTTGCATTATTAATGCAACATGTCTTTTTTATACAGTGAATTTTAAGTTTCACAAATAATTGAGCTCTGCAACTTGAAATCTGTAGTATCTCTGGCATTTACTTATTCTTAGTTGTCCATTAGATAAGTAATCAGATAAGTAATTTTCCTTTCTTCTTCTTTTTCTATAAAATGGTAAAGAAAAGTGATATTTCTATAGGTATTAGAATAAATTATAGATCAAAAATTTGAAGGCTAGGGATATAGCTTAGTGGTAGAGCATTTGCCAAACATTTGCCTAGCATTTGTGAGGGCCTCACAGCACCACAAAGGATGGTGGGGGCCAATAATTGCTTATTCTCATACACATTAAGTTGTTGTTTTTTGTTCATTTTTGCATTGCTGAGGGTAGAACCCAGGGCCTTGTACATACTAAGCAAGTGCTCTACCACTGGGCTTCATCCCCAGCCCCTGGAGTTGTTTGTTTAGTTGGTTGGTTTTATAGACTATATAGAAAGATACCATCATTATGTCAGATGAGCTTTAGAGATAATGATGAACAGAAGAGAAGAGGAAAGGGTGATTAGAGATGGCCCAATAGCCTATAACCATCGAATAGTTGGAGCATTAAGAATTGTCACACAGTACCAGGACCATGTAAGTTTAATTCATGAATGAACCTGTCTTCTTGATTACTGCTAATAGTAGCCTCAGAGGCACTAGCCCCAGCTGATCTTTCTTGAGAACTCAGGAAAGAATAGTCTAGAACAGACCTAGAGGCACCTTGGTGGAATGGAAAATGCACTATCTTTAGACTCTGAGGACTTGGGTATGAATTACACCTCTGCCACTGACTGTCAGGTTTTTCCACTACTTAACTACATGTGTTGATCAGGGAATGGGGAAGCCTACCTGAAAGGTTGTATTAAGGACCAGACTGTTAAAGTACTGTAGCCTTCCTAGCTCAGTACATAATACATAACTGCTGGAATATTATTTGAATTTAGGTTGATAAAATGAGGCCATGCCCCAGAGAGTTAGTAAACTAGCTGGAAGATGTCATAAAAAGATAAAGAATAATATTCTTAGCTGGGCGTGGTGGCGCAAGCCTGTAATCCCAGCACTCAGGGAGGCCGAGACAGGAGAATCACGAGTTCAAAGCCAGCCTCAGCAACGGTGAGGCGCTAAGCAACTCAGTGAGACCCTGTCTTTACATAAAACACAAAATAGGGCTGGGGATGTGGCTCAGTGGTCGAGTGCCCCTGAGTTCAATCTCCAGTAGCCCCCCAAAAAAGAATAGTATTTATGGAATAGATCAGTAGTTTGGTGGGTTTTTAAAAATTATTTTTAGTTTTTAAAAAAATTTAAATTTTTTATTTTTCTTTTTATTTATTTTTCATAGATTAGTAGTTTTAAGACTCAGTGACTGAACATCTTTAGGGGTAGAGGAAGGGAGGTAGAGTTTTTAATTCACTTGTACCATTTTCATCCAGAGATGGTGATTTACATGTTTAGCTTTCCTAGACCTTCTCTTTGAAAAAATGTTGACATAGGAGAAGGAAATGTTTGAAACCACTGAGGCAATAGATAAATTTACTATCTTCATCTACTGGTAGCTTGGGGGAGGGAGTAAGGACTCCTTGAAAACTGGGGGCAAGGAGAAGGATGTCCAAGAAAAATTCACTAAGGATGTAAAACTTTTTTTTTTCTTTTTTACTTTATTATCTTTCTTGACTATATTTGATCAGAGTCCTCCAGAGAAAAAGAAATAGAACCAATGGGCAATATATTATTCATACATATATATACTTATATATACAGACATGTTAATACAGATATATAAGGAAGATTTATTTTTTATCATAAGGAAACTTTTCACAAGACCATGAAGGCTGAGAAGTCTCAAAACATATCTTCTGCAGGTTGGGGTATAAGAACCAATCTGAGAATAGGAGGAAAATTGTTTTTGCTATTTATGTCTCCACCAAATTGGATGAGGCCCACCTACGTTGAGGGGGGTGACGGATATAAAACTTTAACTGAACCTTCTTTGAGGAATAAGTCAAGGATGGTATCAAAGGCTTAGAGGCTCTGATTGCAATGGGAAAAAAAAGTGTATTTTAGGGAGTATTGACAGGTTTGTATGTTTTGAGTCACTGGGTTTACTAGCTAGGCACCACCAGCCTGGCCCTGCATTAAAAATAGTAATATAATAAGCAAATGGTAGAAAGGTGACAATGTTATTAACATGCAAATCTTTCTGGAGGACTCTCTAAATTGCAACTATCATTTATTTGCTTAAAAGCCCTGTAGGGAAGTTTTTTGTTTGTTTGTTCTCGTACTGAGGGTAGAATCCAGGGGCACTTTACCACTATGCTACATTCCCAGCCTTTTAAAAAATTTTTAATTTTGAGATAAGATCTTGCTAAGTTGTTTTTGTTTAGGGCCTAAGTTGTTGAGTCTGGCCTCAAACTTGCAATCCTGCTGCCTCAGCCTCCTAAATCACTGGGATTCAAGAGGCTACAGCACACAGCTGTAGGGAAGTTTTAAACTTACACTTTTTTCCTTCTAAAGTTTCAATATTTAGTCTATGAAATGAACTGACGATATACAGATTAACCGAGAAATAGCATGCAGATTTGTTAATGTGCATAAGCATTGAAACCATAAACAACATGAGACTCAAAAGAGGAGAAAGATCCTGAACTAAACAAAGGGATGCGGTTTGGGTTTCTTGGGAGAAGAGAGGTGGTTGGGCAGTGGAAGGTTGTGAGAGGAGTAGAAGGTACACAGCAAGCAAGGGTTATCTTGTTAGGCATATGAAGTTTCTTAGGTTAACTACCACCTTGTCTTTTTCCTGAGAAGAACCTGTCCTAGGCTCCTGCCCTAGGCTGGGAGAAAAGCCTCTTCTGCATTGGCTGTTCACTGATGGTAGATGTACGTTTCTTTTTATGAAAATGATAGGGGACAGACAGGGAACATTGAGGTTAAAGGGATAATTCTATAAACTGGGCCCATTGTGCTGACCCCCACATGCTTTCACCTTTTTTTTTTTTAAATATTCTTTTAGTTGTTGATGGATCTTTATTTTATTCATTTATGATTTATATGTGGTGCTGAGGATTGAACCCAGTGCCTCACGCATGCTAGGCAAGCGCTCTACCGCTGAGCCATAGCCCCAGCCCCATGCTTTCACCTTTGAAAAGCAATTTACCTGCAGCCCTGTCTGGCTTAAGTGGACAGGATATTTTATATTCTTCAGCAACTACCTGTTGTCTGCAGGAGAAATGCATGCCTAAAATAATGCAGGTAAGAGGAACACAAGTTACCCTGAAGGGGGCGCTTGTGTGACCCTTAAATAGACCAGATCCCTGACCTCAGGGAGATATGGGTAATTCCTTTTTTTTTTTTTTTTAAATATTTTTTTAATTGTAGATGGACACAATGTCTTTATTTTATTGCCTTGTATGTGGTGCTGAGGATCGAACCCAGGGCCTCACACATGCGAGGCAAGCGCTCTACTGCTGAGCTACAATCCCAGCCCAAGGGTAATTCCTTTTTACCATAAAATCTGTAAGAGCAGGTTCCAATTAGAACTGGTCAGCACGGGCCAATGTGACCTAGAGTAGTCGTGGTAACTGAGTCTTGAAAGTTTGATCTCATTCTGCTGTCAGTCAGAAGTCAAGAGGTAGACCTGGGAGGACTTTCTGGAAACTTACTTGGGACCCTAATAAAACTGGAAGACAGGAGAGGCATGTTGTCCTTCTCCTCTCTGAAACGGACCCACTTTCTCCCTTGACTGTGCCCCTTTTCCCATCATGTCTGATAAACTCATGCCTGTTAACACTGAAATCTTTCTGACTTCATCACAAGAATCAGGGTTTGAGGGGGGTACCTTTTTGCTGCCTCAGTTTCCTGGAAGGCCCTAGCCCTGCAACAAAAGGACAGATTTCAGAGCCATTCCTGTGTCTGTGGAGGTCTGCAGTTTCTCTGGATAACTAACTCTAAATATGCCAAAGACACATATTTAGGATGGGATAGTATAAAATGTTAAGAACTAGGAAAGGAAGATGATTTAACAGGTAGAGGAGTGTGTCTCCCATTTTGTTAGTACTATTTTTTTTAACTTGGCAATTTCTGACTTTTGGAAAGTAGCTCTTCTGATCATTGTATTCCCCCAAGCACCCGTACAAGGCTAAGTACTGCCTAGTGTCCTGGGGAGATCAGAGGGATTTAGTTACTCCGTTTTACAAAGTTTACTTTCTTTAGTTTACTTCCTTTCTACGAAGGCCAGGCACAGTGGCACATTCCTGTAATCCCGCAGCGTCAGAGGCTGAGGCAGGAGGATTGAGAATTCAAGTCAGCCTGAGCAACTTAGTGAGACCCTGTCTCAAAAAATAAAAAGGGCTGGGAATGTGGCTCAGTGGTTAAGTGCACTTGGATTCAATACCCAATATCCCCTCCCCCACAAAACAAATAAATAATAAAGTTCTATGAAGGGTAATATTAATACTTGTATGCCTGCTGGCAGCTATTATTAGCCCTGCCATCATCTAAGAGACACAAGGACCCAAATTTACCTGTCCTGACGGGAAGGCTCTAGTATAGATGTGTAGGCCCTGAGAGATGGAAGATATTTCAAAGCAATATTTATTCAACATTTATTAAGTGCCTGTTTTATGCTGGCATAAAACACTGTGTAAGCACTGATGCTTTAGTGGTAAAGAAAACCAGGTCCCTGCTTTCAGAAATCTTAATTTCTAGACAAAAAAAATGTATGATAAAGAGCAAGGTAGGGCTGGGTGCGGTGGTGCAAGCCTGTAATTTCAGCACTTTAGGAGGCTGAAATAGGAGAATCGCGAGTTCAAAGCCAGCCTCAGCAACGGTGAGGCGCTAAGCAACTCAGTGAGACCCTGTCTCTACATAAAACACAAAAAATAGAGATGGGGATGTGGCTCAGTGAGAGGGTATCCCTGAGTTCAATCTCCAGTACCAGGAAAAAAAAAAAAAAGCAAGGTAGGGTGGCTCAGAACTGTAATGCCAGTGACTCGGGAGGCTGAGGCAATATAATTGCAAATTTGAGGCCAGTCTCAGCAACTTAGATCCTGTCTCAAAATAAAAAATAAAAAGGAGTGGAGATGTGGCTCAGTTATAGAGTGCCACCGTGTTCAGTCCCTAGTACTGTTAAAAATTAAAAAAGAAAAAAACCAAAACATCCTTAGTATGAAACTCTTATAAATAAAAGAAAACTAAGTTAAAAATAGAAGAGAAAAAATCAAATATCATTGCTAAGTGACCCAACAAGAAGAATCAATGCCTATTCATTGTAAAGATTTTACAATGGATTGTATATTTCTGGGGGCCACTGTAGTAAGTCGAGAGAACGGAATAAACCTTAGCAAATCCCGAAGTGGGCAGTAAGAGTTGAAAAATACTTAGAAGATGGTAAAAATGAAATTGGTAAATTTCATTTAATATTATATATAAAAGAGGGGAAAAATAAATGATGATGGTGAGGCTTCCCATTGTAACCATTAAAATGGTACCACACAAAGAGGTCACAGACACAGCACCAAAAAACCCAGAAAAGAACAAAAAACATCCCTGACAGCTGTCAACTAGTAACCGACCTGGGTGTGGTGGTACTCTCCTACTGGACATAAATTAGTTTATAGATTATCAGTATCAGCTGAGAGCTCAGCATGACTATGCTGGGTCATCTTCAGTCATAAATGTGTTTCAACAGCAATAGACACCAAGTAATAACAAAAATAACCAAATGCCCCCTGCATAACATGAATAACTACTATTTTCATGAAAATTAAGATACTTAATTGCCCTGGCTTTCTGAACACCCAAAGGAGGATAGCACCCCATTGCCTTGCTTTCTTGAACCCTCCTTTAGATCACCTTACATAAGCCCAAATCTATGCTAGCACCTCCTGATGCTTTCAGTTATTGGGGTTCCCCCTCTTGCTTTTGCTGCAAGAAGTGTAATTTAAAAACTATCAGGGGCTGGGGCTGTAGCTCAGTGGTAGAACGCTTGCCTAGCATGTGTGAGACACTGGGCTCAAGCCTCAGCACCACATATAAATAATAAATGAATAAAATAAAAATCCATCAAAAACTAAAAAAAATTTCAAAACAAAACAACAACAAAAAACCTATCTTTGTTTGACTAAGGTGTGTCTTGGTGATCTTTATCTGGTGAATGTTGACTTTTTAGGTAGTCAGTTGCACTGTGACCAAAATATAAATGCTTAAGTAGAAGTAGGTAAAAGGATAGAAAGTAAAAGGGAGCACCTGCCCTGGTATAACAAAAAAGGAAGGCCTGCTACAGAGGTGACATTTAAGCAGAGGCTTGAAGTGGTGGCAGCTATATGTGGGTTTAGAGAGAGCAAGTACACTAGACTCTGGAGCAGCTGAAACTGGCTAAGGCCTGGACACACCTGGACATGAATTCCTTAAATAGCAAAATGCTTAAGTTGTTTTCAGGAAGTGCCTCCAAAATCTATTCAAGGACAGCTTGAAAACAGCTTCTTGAGAATGGACATGTGCAGAGAATCCAGCTCTGCCTGGTTGATGATTTTTAACATCACAAACTCAAAATCCCAGGCACAAAATATTTTATCCCTCCACCAGCCTCAAAAAGAAATATGTGAATTGCGAAGATACATGATGGCTATCTACATCTGTGCAAAAGAACCCCCAACCCCCACTCCTTGACATCCAGTGAACAGGCAGCTTCTCTCCCCATTACTGTAAATTCTCTTTCTGCCAGCTGATTGAGGAGGCAGATTTGAGCATTTGCACCATATTCCTTGCTGTTCAACTTTGTAGTAAAGCTCTTTGCAAAAACGAGTGCCATGATACTGGCTCCTGTGGGCATTGAGCAGCAAGCCCTTGCACGGTGTCACAGCCTTGGCGTGTTCTACAGTTAAGAGCAAACAATGGGAAGAGCAGTTGGAAATGAACTTAGAGAAGTAGCTAGGGCTGCAGTCATACAGGCCTTGAAGATTGGTAAAGACTAAATTTTAGCCGGGCGCAGTGGCGCACACCTGTAATTATGTGCCACTGTGCACTTTGGGAGACTGAGACAGGAGAATCGCGAGTTCAAAGCCAGCCTCAGCAGTGGTGAGGCACTAAGCAAGTGAAACCCTGTCTCTAAATTAAAAACACAAAATAGGGATGGGGACGTGGCTCAGTGGTCAAGTACCGCTGAGTTCAATCCCCAGTACAAAAAAAAAAAAAAAAAAAACCCTAAATTTCACTTCAAGTTCCTTGGGAATTCATTAGAGGATTTGTGAAGGGGAGTGACTCACATCCTCATCCCACATCTCATTGTAACCCAGAGTGACACTACATTTAGGCTGAGGCAGAGAAGACCTCCCCTTCCCAGCCGCTTCTGGGTAGGGTAATGCCTGGTTCTGGAGCCTGTTATCCATCAGGCTTTCCTGGGTCCCTTGTTAGAAGCCTGAAAGTGAAGGATGCACAAGGAAATAGCAGCTACAGCAGAGTTGAAATAAAATGCAACATTAACTGAGAAATACTTCAGTGAAAAAAGGCAGCAGTAGATATAACGGAAACAGGTTTTTAACTTCTCAAAAAAGTTTCATAGGCTTAACTAGAGAACCTTGTTCTTGATTCAGAGGTGAACCTTTGCAGGTGGGCACCAGTAGAGGGTGCTATAAACCTCCACAGCCCATATACCTTTGTCAGGCACAGAATGGACTCTGAAGTTGATTGAACAAGCATAACGTGAGCATCAAAATCACCTGGCTTGTTAGAACATGTGTAAGACCCTACCTCAACACTTTGATTCAATAGTGGGAGAAAGTTTTCATTTCTTAGGAGTTCTCAAGTGACGCTGAAGCACCCAGATTGGTTCTCCATCAGGAGGTGATAAGAATCACCTGAAATGCCTTTCAATACATTGACTCTTACAGCATTTTGGAAATGTGTGGAGTGAGGATGCAGGTTTTCTCAAGCTTCCTCTAATTTCATTCTTCCTCTTAGGTAGTTGTCAAAGTACTCTTAAATTGTACAAATGATTACTGCAAATATCCTGCTTAGTTTTTCATTTTCCCATCTGTTCATTTTGGTTCCCAATTGTACAATTTTAGTGTAAAAAAATACATTTTAGCCTGGCACTGTGGCACACATCGGTAATCCCAGCAACTTGGGAGGCTGAGGCAGGAGGATTGCAAGTTTGAGGCCAGCTTCAACAATTTAGTGAAGCCCTAAGCAACTGTCTCAAAAAATTAAAAGGGCTGGGGATGTAGCTCAGTGATAAGAGTGCCCCTGGAGTTCAATCCCCAATACCAAAAAATAAAAAATACATTTGAGCCGGGCGCGGTGGTGCAAACCTGTAATCCCAGCACTTAGGGAGGCTGCGACAGGAGAATCGGGAGTTCAAAGCCAGCCTCAGCAGCGGTGAGGCGCTAAGCAACTCAATGAGACCCTGTCTCTACATAGAACACAAAATAGGGCTGAGGATGTGGCTCAGTGGTCAAGTGCCCCTGAGTTCAATCCCCAGCACCATTTGATTTCTGGATCCTAACCTTTTATCCCATGGCATTTCCAAATTCTTATATGTTAGTTGTAGTTCTTTTGAAGATTTTTTAGGACTTTTTTCATAGTTATAGATAATTATATAATCAGCAAATAGGGACTGTTTTCTCCTTCTCTTATTCCATCTTGAACCCTTGTTTCCTGGTGGCCAGAACCAGAGTAACTGATGTTATTCTGTCAATATTCAGGAGAAAATAGTACACCAATTCACAGAGCAATTGGACAGTATTCTGAATCCAGCAAAAAGACTGCTAAGGACACTTAGAAGAAAAACATTAAGATATAGGCATTGGCCCTAAGAGCAGAGAGACCTAGACTTGATGAGATGATTTGTTCTTTTTGTCCAGAGCTAGGGAGGAGACTCATTACCCTCCCACAGTGGAGACATTAGGCTCCAGCCTTTAGCCTTCCATTGTGAGGACAGTCCTGCACTGTGAGCCAGGAGCTCTTGAGTGGGTCGAGCGTCTGGCTTGTGGCAACCCAGGGAGATTAACGTTCCATTTACACAACTTCAGCCTTTCTCTGCTGCATTCCCAGTCAGTTATGGTTTGGATCTGAGGTATCCCCCCGGGGCTCACATGTGAGGCAGTGCAAGAAGGTGCAGAGAAGAAATGATTGGGTTACAAGAGCCTTAACCCAATCAGCGAACTAATAACCTGATGGAATGAATTGAGTAGTAACTGAAGGCAGGTGAGGTGTGACTGGAGGAGGTGGGCTTTGGGGTATATATTTATCTGGCTAGTGGAGTCGCTGTGCTGCTCGTCATGTGTGCTGCTTTCCTCTGCCACACTCTTCTGCCATGATGTTCTGCCTCACCTCGAGTCCTAGCCTTCTGCGGACTAAAACCTCTGAAACCGTGAGCCCTCAAATAAACTTTCCTTCCTCTACAATTGTTCTGGTCAGATCTTTTAGTCACAGCAATGAAAAAGCTGACTAAAACACAGTCCTTTTTATGTTGAGACAAAGTTTCACTAAATTGCCTAGGCTGGCCTCAAATTTATGACTTCCTGCCTCAGCCTCCTAAATTGCTGGGATTACAGCAAATTAAACATCAGGCTGGCCTTAAATCACTCCCTCTATCGAGAAGACAAACATTTCTTCAACCATTGGAGGGCCTATCCCTGTGATTTGCTCTGACTAATAAAATTTGGCGGAAGCTATCTTAATGCGACTCATAACGTCAAGAGGTCTTGATTTCATTTTCACCCTCTTGGAGCTGAGATGAAACATTGTGTGAGGAGAGAGGCCCAGACAAGGCTAGTCCTGATGCAGCCTTAGGAGTAAGCCCAGTGGGGTTCAGGAGAACCTTCCAGCTAATGCTTAGCAGCTCAGTCATCATACATTGTCATTTTAAGCCATTTAATTTTGGTGTGATTAAGTGGCATCAGATAATGGATAGACATTTTTACTCCTAAAACTGCTTCTCATTGGTCTCCTGTACCTTGCAAGACCAGGTTCCACTTCATTAATAGGCCACTGTGTTTTCCAGCTTTCTTGGCTGTTTTCCAGTTCCACACTATCCTGAACTCTTTTTTTTTTTTTTGGTACTGGGGATTGAACTCAGGGGTACACGTCCACTGAGCCACATCCCCAGCCTTATTTTGTATTTCTATGTAGAGACAGGGTCTCACTGAGTTGCTTAGTGCCTCGCCGTTGCTGAGGCTGGCTTTGAACCCGCAATCCTCCTGCCTCAGCCTCCCAAAATGCTGGGATTATAGGTGTGCACCACCACGCCCAGTTTATCCTGAACTCTTGTTTGTTTTTCCCTGCCTTCATCCATACTTGATATTTATTTGGTCTCCTTGCTTGGAACACAAGGTAAATAATTTATAAATACTATTATCTCCAAGCACCTGTTTCAAATTAAACATCAGAACGTCAGCCTTCAGCTTGTGAAATAATTTGTCTTTTTTAATTTTTTGGTACTGGGGATTGAATCCAGAGGTGCTCTACTGCTGAGCTACATCCCTAATCCTTTTTATTTTTTATTTTGAGACAAAGTATCACTAAATTTCCCAGGCTGACCTCAAACTTAACCATCTTCCTGCCTTAATCTCTTGAATTACTGGGATTATAGGTATGCACCTACAGGCATGCACCTAGGCACTACTTGTATCCTTCCTTTTTTTTGGTACCCAAGGGCACAGGGGCACTGAGCCACATCTGCAAAGTTGCTTAGAGACTCCCTCAGTTGCTGAAGTTGGCCTCCAACTTGGGATCCCCTGCCTTAGTATCCTGAGTTGCTGGGATTACAGGGATGTGCCACTCCACCCAGCTAGGTTCTTCCTTTTGAAAATTAAACAAAATTCTGAACTCAGAACTTGATTCAGTCACAAAGCCCCCCGGAATATAGTTATCCTAAATTCTTCAAGAAGAAAGAAGCAACTGATATGGGTCTTTACTGCAATTTGCCTAATTATCAAGCTATTTTGAAGTAGGATGTGATGGTGCACTCTAAAATCCCAGAACCCGGGAAGGCTGAGGCAGGAGGATCACAAATTCAAGGCCAGCTTAGGCAATTTAGCAAGACTTTGTCTCAAAATAAAAAATTTAAAAAGGGGTGGGGATGTACCTCAATGGTAGAATGCCCTTGGGTTCAATCCTCTATTGTAGGGGGCCAACTAAGGGTCAGGGGTCTAACTCAATGGTAGAGCTCTTGCCTATCATGTAGGAAGCTCTGGATTTGATCCCCAGCACTGCAAGTAAATAAATTTAAAGGGCTCCTAAAGGTCAAGGAAAAATTCTTCCTGTGTAGGGAATCTTTGCTTTATGTAGATGTCCACTCCTCTTGAATGGTCTAGCAGATATGGCCCTTGGCCCCTCTGGGGTTTTTCCCACCCCACAGCCCAGAAGCCAGCTAGGCTCGGTGTGTCCTACTTCACTGTCTTTTGTTTCTTCTTTCTGAAGTCCATTTTCACAAGGCTGGGCCTGGCTCTGAGACCGTTTGATTTTAAATGCAGTCTCACTGTGCATTCTTCCTTGGCACTACCTCGTACTGAGTGGATCAGTACATACGCTTTGTAAAACTGTGATTCAATTAAGAATCACAAATTCAGACGTATGCTTGTAATGAAGATGGACTAAGAGAGACCACATTTATTTTTCTACCTCATTTAGAATAACCTCTCCTAGTAGTCACCTGGGCCCTAAATATGATAGGATGGGACCCTGAATGGAGGACAGCCAGCCTATGTGTTTTTTGATAACTGGGCACACAGTCCTTGACATGGCTGGGTATATAGGCTGAGCCACAGCTGGACACATATGTCAGTTTCATGCTTGTAATCGCATGAAAAAGGCAGAACTTGGGCAGGCACATTCTTCAGTAGATTCCAACCTGGCCTTAGCTGACCTCTTTAGCCTAGTCTTGCCAAGTAACCCATCTTCCTGCTACTTCTTGTCCTCATATCTCATCCATTTTTTTTCTTTGCAGTACTGGGGATTAAACCCAGGGATGCTTTACATCCCCAGCCCCAGATGATTCTTGATGTCATGCCAACAGAGCCATTGAGGCATTAAGACTTATTTAGAGAGAAAGATAAGTTGAAGAGTTTATACCACTTATAAACACAGGGGTTGTTAAACTAAAATACTGTAGAGCCGGGCGCAGTGGCGCATGCCTATAATCCAGTGGCTCAGGAGGCTAAGGCAGGAGGATCACAAATTCAAAGCCAGCCTCAGCAACTTAGGCCCTAAGCAACTTATTGAGAACCTGTCTCAAAAAATTAAAAAAGGGCTGGGGATCTGGCTCAGTGGTTAGTGCCACTCGTTTCAATCCCTGGTACCAAAATGCATAAATAAATAAAACTAAAATACTATGATATAAATAAGAGTAAGCATTTCAGAAAGTAACCTTAAACACCTACAAGTAACCTCTTCTACATAAACAGTGTATGGACTAAATTAGAAAATATTTTCATCTGTTCATTAAAACAGATTTCTCTTAAGACATACTGAAGAGCAACTTATTAGCATAGTTCCCCTAGATTCCTGAAGATAATAAACTGAATTTCTTTTAATATACTTTATGATTCAAACCAGCTAGACCTAGTCATTCTGAATTAACTACAAGTTTGTGGCATTGCAGAGAGCAGTGATTCATTCAAAAAGTTTGTTTTTATAGCTTGTCTCATAAAATTGCTGGAAACTAGGAGAAACTGATGATGTTTTGAAGGCAGTGAAGGAGGTATCCCTGGCACACTTTGGCCTCTTTGTGGGAACCTCGTGAGCTTGTTGGATTTCTATTTGTACGGAGCTGTGGCAGCAGCCCTGACTGTATAGGTACCAACTGTTCCCAACCTTCCCCACAAAAAACGAGCAAAAACAACAACAAAAGCCCACATCTCTATACTTACACACACACGTAGAACTTGTAGAACTGTGCTACTTTCCTGTAGCATACAGGCCTTAAATGAAGAAAAGCAAAAACTGGTTCCCTTGGAACAGAAAGTTACCTTTTAGAGGGAGGCCCGGGAGACCTAGCTATGCAGGAACACATTTGCCTACCTGGAGAGCAGAGAGCCCCTTAGTGGTAGACTGTGGCCCCAAGAGGGCCTTAGGTATTTCTTCTAGCTGTGGCTTTTCTCCTTTTGTGTGTGTATGTGTGTGTGGATTGAACCCAGGGCTTCTGAGCTACACCCACAGCCCCACTTTCTACTCCCTGGTAACATTTCCTAGAGCTATGGTTGTGAGGAATAATGAGACTTTGGGAATAAACTTCCCTCTCATCAGAGAGCCATATTGAGCTACTGGGACAGGTTGAAGCCTTTCCCTGAGCCTCACCAAAGGCCAAAAAACAGCTGGATACACAGAAAAAAGGAATTTCAGCAGCTTCGTCCTGCAAAGATCCACATAATAGATTACTTTGGGGGCTACCACTGTTGAGCTGTAGTTTCCCCTACCAAGTCAGACTTGGTAGGAAAACCCTAAAACCAAGGTAGGCTGACACCCTGAACTAAACAAGAAGGCAATACCCTGAGCTAGGCAAGAGAGCCCGGGTTCTGGATGTCCTAATTGTGTCCCTTCATTGACACATTTCTGTCACCAGCCTTTGTCATTTCCTTCCTTTGGTTTCCTGCCATTTTCCTAGCTGTGTTGAGCTGAGGCTTTCAGTGCTAAAACAGCCCTTTATAGGTTGTGTTTAACAGTGTTTAAATAGACCTACCTCTGCAAAGTGTCCTGGAGCACATCTGTGGTCTTCTCAGCCCAGTATTAAGCAGTTATGTCTCAAATATGGTTCTTTCATACGTGTGTATGTTAAATACTTAATATATACATATAAAATATATATGATATAAATTTTATAGTGTATATTTTGCACATAGTAGTCCCTGGGCATCTGTGGGGGCTTGGTTCCAGGACAGCTCCCTATACCAAAATCTGCAGATACTCAAGTCCCTTATATACATGGCATAGTACTTGCATATAACCTATGCACATCCTTTCATATTCTTTAAATGATCTCTAGATTACTTACAATATAAATGTATTAGGTATTATGTATCATAATATCTAATATAATATAAATACTGTGTAAATAGCTGTTGTACTGCATTGTTTAGGAAACAACAAGAAAAAAATCTGTCTATGTTCAGTCAGGTGCAATTTTCTTTTTGAATATTTTCTGTGGTCATTTGAATCTATGGATGCAGAACTGGCAGATTCAAAGGGCCAACTGTGTTTACATATCCCTGAGTCATTGGCTGATTTGACCTTCTCCTCATTGGCTCTTCTGCCCCCCTTCTCTGAGATGCCCCTTTGCTTCAGCAAATGGCCATTGTGTTCCCCCACACAACTTAACAGCTATGAATAAGGCCTAGATCTCAGTACTATAGTGGAGTTAGAGAAGATGAAGATAACACCCTCAAGAGTTTATACAAATGCCATAAAAGTGATGAGAGGCTCTAGGAGGAGCTGGATTGGAAAGGTGCAGACTTTCATAAACGCACCTGGATACATGGGCTAGTGCAGGTCCTCTGAGCAGCAGACACCAATATGGAATTAGATGTGCAAGAGATGTATAGAGGGATATACTTGTAAAAAGGAAGAAAGAGAAACTTCAGATTGTGATCCAGGTTTGGAGAAAGAAATAGTAGGAAGAGCCTCAGATGGCAGTTCAATTCTAAGAAAAGTGGACTTGAACACAGGGACCTTCAGACCAAAGCTGCCTCTTAAAAAAGCCCCACATTGTATGGGAATGAGCGTTTCTGGCATACTTAATCATCAGCTTAGAGCACCTCGTGTGGCTTTAGTGGGTCAAGAGAGGCAGCAGCTGGAACAGGGATCCATTGTGCCTGCCCACAGCAGATGTGAACAGTGTATTTTCATGGTTGTCATCACAGACCTGAAAGAACTGGTCACATTTCGTGGGTGGCTATATTGGGCATGATATTTAAGGTAGCATACTTTCTATGGAATGCTAGCTGTCAAGATCCTTTTTGAGAAATCTGGAGCCATACTACATTTTTTCAGATACATCACACAAAACAGTCTACTTAAAGAAATCTTAGTTTAGCTGGGCGCGGTGGCGCAAGCCTATAATCCCAGCACTTTGGGAGGCTGAGACTAGAGAATTGCGAGTTCAAAACCAGATTCACAATGGCGAGGTACTAAGCAACTCAGTGAGACCCTGTCTCTACATAAAACACAAAATAGGGTTAGGGATGTGGCTCATTGGTTGAGTACCTGAGTTCAATCCTCAGTACCAAAAAAAAAGAAATCTTGGTTTAATCTGACAGTTCCTCAGTCTGATCATAGAGTTCTTTCAGTATGTAAATTATATTGATATCTTTGTAATGGCTATTCAAACAAGCTGTGCTGGCTTAGAAAACTCGGTTTAGGCTGGGCACAGTGGGGCACGCCTATAATCCCAGCAGCTCTACAGGCTGAAGCAGGAGGATTACAAGTTCAAAGCCAGCCTCAGCAACTTAGCAACTCAGTAAGACCCTGTCTCTAAATAAAATATTAAAAAAGGCCTGGGGGGGCTGGGACTGTAGCTCAGCGGTAGAGCGCTTGCCTAGCATGCGTGAGGCCCTGGGTTCGATCCTCAGCACCACATACAAAGCAATAAAATAAAGACATTGTGTCCATCTACAACTAAAAAAAAAAATTAAAAAAAAAAAAAAAAAAAAAAAAAAGGCCTAGGGATGTGGCTTCCAGGCACCCCTAGGTTCAATCCTCAGTACAAAAAAAAGTCAGGTTTAGGCCATGGAATGGAGAACTTAAACCTGTATTTAATCTGATGCATGGACTATCATGGACAGGTTCAGAAGAGGGGAGTCATGCACTCATCTGGCAGTGGTGTTTAGTGGGGATTGGAGAAGAGAGTGACCCTCAAACTCAGGAACTAATTATTAGTCCTATAGCCATAACCAACCCTGGATTGCCTCCAGTCTCCAGACATAAGGACATGAACCATTTGAGTTGTAAATTGCTTCTCCAATGAGAACTCCAGAGAACTGAAATTGTGGGGAGGCATGGAGGGAGGGTCATTCAGTGTCATACTGACCAACCTTCCACAGTCAAAAATAATGGCCTATTGTCCCTCTGGCTTCCTCATCAGCTTCCCTTGGAACTAAGTGTCCAAGTGGCTGGCAGCCAAATTGTCCTTGTGACTTCCCAGGCCTTAGAACTCTCCCTCACCCTCTTTCTTCTGCCTCCCACACCAGTCCCAGAGACACAGGGCAGCCACACAGTAGATGCAGGCAGCCGTGCGATGTGAGTCATGAGACATTTTAAGCAGTGATTCAGTGGCCAGATTGGGGGAGAATCCAGCTCCCCTCTTCCTCATTTACCTTCATCATGGAGGCTTTGGACCCTCCACAAATTTAAAAGGGAAAATTTTTGAAGGAAACATTCATTCAAAAAGCACAAACCAGCC
>CM053404.1:43373396-43437573 GCA_028644305.1 Xerus rutilus | reverse complement strand
GCACAAACCATGATAGGGTTGGTCCAAAGCAGTCAGTTGACTCTGTTCCTTAAATATTAGCCTCAGTGGGTAAAACCTTGATAATGAGAGGCAACGTGAGTGGTGGTTAAAAGCATGTACCCTGGACTCGGAGCTGGGTTTAAATTCTCTCTCCACCACCTAAAGAACTAGCTGCTGGTCATGATGGTGCATGCCTGTAATCCCAGCAGCTGGAGAGGCCAAGGCAGGAGGATTGGAAGTTCAAAGCTAGCCTTAGCAGTTTAGCGAGACCCTAAGCAACTTAGCAAGACCCTGTCTCAAAATAAAATATAAAAAGGGCTGAGGATGTGGCTCAGAGGTTAAGCACACCTGGATTCAATCCCTGGTACTCCCTCAAAAAAAGAATTAGCTATGCACCCTGGGCCAGGTACTTAAACATATTTTTCATAGATAATACCTATCTCAGAGGTTTGTTATAAGAATTAAATGAAGCACATGAAGTATTTGGAGCAATGCCTAGAACAAGAGAATGTCTTGTATGTGTTAGCCATGATTATTTTGATGGTGTTTGTTAGTCACTACCATTATCATCATTGTTAGATGTTAGGGGGTGGGTGGATAGGATAGAGTTGAGTAAGAAGGAGTTTCCAGTTGAGTGCAGTGGCACATGCTCTTATCCCAGTTACTCCAGAGGCTGAGGGAGGAAAACTGCAAGTTTGAGGCCAGACTGAGTGATTTAATGAGACCCTATCTCAAAATTATAAATGGCTGGGAATGTAACTCAGTGCTAGAGCATCCCTGGGTTCAATCCCCAGTACTGCAAAAGACAAAAACAAAAACCCAGTAATAGATTGATGAATGGATAGATGGCTAGATATGGAATAAATAAAGGAAATATAGCAAAATGGTAATTATAAAATCTAGGTTGTAGACATATGGATGGATATTCAGTATAGTCATCCCTAATGTCTCTGGGGGATTGGTCCCAGGATCCCTTGAGGATAAAAAATTCTCAGATGCTCAAATTACTTATATAAAATGGCATAGTATTTGCACATCCTCCTATAAACTTTTAATACATCTGTAGATTACTTAAAATATCTAAAACAATAAAAATGCTATGTAAATAGTTGTTGCACTGCATTATGCAGGGAATAATGACAAAAAATGCTCATGTTCAATACAGATGCAGTTTTAATATTTTCAGTCTTTTGGGTGATCACATCCATGGAAACAGAACCTGTGGATTTGAAGGACCATGTGCATATAGTTTTTTCCCCAATTTATTAATATATGTTTGAACATTTTCATAATACAACAGTAGGAAAATATATAACACATTTCATAAAGTTCAGAAGAAGTAAAAGGAACTTGGAGCTGTAAGTCAAAAAAAATGTGCTGAGGGTTGGGGATGTAGCTCAGTGGCAGAGCATGTGCTTAATATGCTCAAGGTCCTAGGCTCAGAGGATTTAACTCCTAACTCTGCGGATGGAGAGATTCTCTAGGTGAAGAGAGCAGCATAAGCTGTAGCAATAATATGAAAAAACAAACAAACAAAAAAATCAAACCTGTGATTTGGGACTAGTCTATGGCCTGAATTGGCACAGGCAGCAGGTGGAAAATATGACTGATGTAAGGCTGGATCATGGCCCATTTTCATGCCACGGACTCTATCCTGTGGGTAAGTAGGAACCACTGAAGATTCTTAAGCTGGAGTCTTTCTGTATTTCTCCCACCACTTTGAGCTAAGCTTTCCCATAAAAAGTGCTGATCTTCTCTAAGGAACAAAACAATGTTTCACCAGTGTTCTAAGTGGACCTCTTGAGTGAGATCACAGGTTGCTGACTAGAGGATGAGTAGCAAAGTCCTTTTACTTCAGTCTCCACATTGACCCAGAACCGTTGTCAGTTGGGAGGAGGCGCATGAATCTTTTTTTTTTTTTTTCCCAAAGGTGGCAACACTTTATTAGCAAAAGGAATAAAACAAGTGCATCAATGGGAAGAGAAGATCTCCCCACCCCCCCGCCCTGGGCGTCATTACATTTTCAGATGAGGGGATCAGCACAATCCTGGGTGGGGCCCAGTGTCTCAAGCAGGTAGCAGTCAAACAAAAGTGATCCTTGTCCGGGAGGTATTGACCTGCCAGACATTCAATTCCTCATACTCATCCAGAGCCTCCTGGAATTGGGCAGGTGTGAAACCACGTGACATGCAGCGCTGCTCTGCCTCAGAAAACCGGACACTTCGGCCCCCTGAGACCAATTCATGGATAGTGGCAAATATCACATCTGCTGACCTCTGGGTCCTAGTTGTTTGCCCCTTGTCGCCTAAAAGTGAGTCCTTTGACATCTCCATTAGCCGTATGGCTTCATTTACATCTTCCTTTTCCACTGTGTCCACCATTCGCAGGCGTGCCAGAGCAGTAGAAAGTCGGAGAATAGCCAGCAGAGTCCGAGCAGACGTATAGGTGGCATCCTTACTGGCCCAAGCCTCTCGCCTCATCTCCACATATGCTGCTGTGATATAGTCAGCCAGAGACTCGGGCACTGTGGGCTGCTTCTCTCTGCACATAGCTGTGTACTGTCTCATAAGCTTCATGTCCAAAGGTTCAAACTGGACAGGGGGCTGCCGGCTGTGCTGGTGCACATAGGTGATGTGCTGGGCCAACCGGAGGTCATTGTCTCTGTCAGGCCGGTCCTGGATCAGCCAGAGGAGGTCAAATCGGGAGAGCAGTGCAGCAGGAAGCTGTATGTTCTGCTCTAGGCTGCGGCGGGGATTGTAGCGCCCATAGGCAGGGTTGGCAGCAGCCAGGATGGAGCAGCGGGCATTGAGTGTGGTAAGAATGCCCGCCTTGGCGATGGAGATGGTCTGCTGTTCCATGACCTCATGAATGGCTGTGCGGTCAGCCTCAGCCATCTTGTCAAACTCATCAATGCAGCACACGCCCTGGTCAGCCAGCACAAGAGCTCCACCCTCTAAGGTCAATTCTCCGCTCACACTGTCTCTCAGCACAGCTGCTGTTAGCCCCACTCCAGAGGAGCCCTGGCCTGTTGTGTACTGGCTGCGGGGTGCCAGGCGATCAATGTAAGTAAGATAGGAGCTGAGACTTGGCCACACCGGGATCCCCCATCAGGCAGATGTTGATGTTGCCCCTGATTTTCATGCCTCGAGGAGACTGGTCCATGCCACCAACAAGAAGCAACAACAGGGGGCTGGGGCTGTAGCTCAGTGGTAGAGCGCTTGCCTAGCATGCGTGAGGCACTGGGTTCGATCCTCAGCACCACATATAAATAATAAATGAATAAAATAAAGATCCATCAACAACAACAAAAAATATTAAAAAAAAAAAAAAAAAAAAAAAGAAGCAACAACAGTGCTTTCTTCACATCCTTGTGCCCATATATCTCTGGGGCAATAGAAGCAGCCAGCTTTTCATAGAAATCCTCCTCTGCAATCTGCCTCAGCTCCTCCCTGCTCAGCTCTCCAGCCCCAGCCTCATCATCCTCACTCTTATTCATCTTCACAATTCGATGGGCTTCCAAGTAAGTTTCTGAGAGTAAACCCTGTACCACCTGTCGGAACCCTGAGCACAAGACTGGCAAGAAAATACCAGTGACACTGACGTGATCTCCGGGCTGGGCAATCCTCGTATTCTCTCCTTCTACTAGCAATGTGATAACTACGAGAGATGTTTCCCACAGGCACTTGGTCACTATGTTCCTGCATCTTCATCTCCTGGAATTTGATGAATTTGGAGCCACGTGTCTGCAGATACAGCCACCCTCCTGAGCGGTTGGTCTGGCACTCCTGGCTTGGGCACATGATCAAAGGCATGAAAGTTGGGGACTGGATCGGCTGATAGGTCTCCGCCCCGCACTGATCACAAGTGTAAGTGGCAACTGCCATCCTGGGTTTCACTTCAGAAACACGAGTGACAATTCCACGTACAGTTACCAATTTCCCCACAGAGTCAGCCCGTACTTCCCGGATCACACGAGGTTTACTGCTGCTTGGACCTTGAAAATACAGCTCAAATCTACGCATGAGCTCAGGCGGGTATTGGTTCTGGGGGCTCCGGATAGCCCTAGGATCCCGGCTCCGCTGCTCCATCATCAGCCTGTGCTCAATGTAAACATCCAAGACGTCTTTATTTACCACCTCCCTCTCCTTGTACTGAGGCAGCAGCTCTTGTATAGCATCAGCAAATAACCTTGCGTAGCGCTTGGCATTCTCACAAATTGAGTCCACCAGCTCAGGGTCATCCTCAGCTACGTCATCCAGGTCCACATACATTGCCACCTGTTCCCGATGAGCCAGTTGAACCAACTGGTTCCCATACTTGAACTGCTTCTTCCCAAATTCCTCATCTTGGTAAAACTCTTGTAGGAACTTCTTAACCTTTTCTTTTTCGAGCGCGTAGTCCTTAAGTGCCATTGCTGCCGGAGGCCGTGCAGCAGCAGTCGGCAGGTTCAGGAGTTTCACTCCTAGGAGCAAAGAACAGCGGTGAGGTGGTCTGTCCTCATATTTTATATTAAATACTAATCAGAGTGGAATCTACCCTGTGTGTGATCTGGAAAGTTGAAAAATGCTCCTCTTTTTTTCTAGTCATTGTTGGAATTTGATAGTCTAATTTTTAATTTTTACTTTTAATTGTTGATGGGCCTTTATTTTTTTAATTTATTTATATGCGGTGCTGAGAATTGAACCCAGTGCCTCACGCATGCTAAGCAAGCGCTGTACCACTGAGCCACCACCCCAGCCCCAAATTTGAAGGTCTAGATCAGTAATTTTCATGCTTTAGTGTGGCTAAGAATGGCAGCCTCAGGTTGTGTGCCCAAAACAACCCAGGCACACTGCTTTTTTATGCCATAGATACATATATATATGCTTATATATTTTATGTATATTTATATAAATAAAGTGTGTGTATGTGTGTTGCTGGGGGTCAAAAACAGGGCTTTGCACATGGTAGGCAAGTGCTCCACTACTGAGCTACATCTCCTCTAGCCCCATTTATGCACAACTTAAGAAAGACTTTCAGCCGGGTGTAGTGGTGCAAGCCTGTAATCCCAGCACTTTGGGAGGCTGAGACAGGAGAATTGCGAGTTCAAAGCCAGCCTCAGCAATGTCAATACGCTAAGCAACTCAGTGAGACCCTGTCTCTACATAAACCACAAAACAGGGCTGGGGATGTGGCTCAGTGGTCGAGTACCCCTGAGTTCAATCTCCAGTACCAAAACAAAACAAAACAAAAAAAAACCAGACAGACTTTCCACAGGTAGTGACTTGACTTTTGAGCTCAATAAATCCTAGAATACCCCTCATCCCTGGCATGAGTCCTAACTCCCCTAAATACAAATCCCTCTGCTCATCTGTGCTCTTCCTAGTTTTCATCCCTGTCCTGTCTGTGCTCCCTTTTCTCTGGTTTGAATCAATCCTGCCCTCCCTGCCGCCCCAGTCACCTGTGCTCTAGAGCCCTGTTCCAACTCCCCTTTACCACTGAAGGCTCTCACTCTCCTCACATTTTCCCAGGGATACTAGACCCAGGGAAGACTGCTCATTTTTTGATCCTCTCCATGTCCTAGGGCTAGGCCTGGGGATGGGAAAGGCAGTTGCTTTCCTCATGCCTCCACCCTCCTATTAGATCACCTCCTTTGTCATTTATGCCATCAGTTCTACCACCCTTTATGTGTTATAATCTTTTTCTTTAATTTAAAAAATTATGGCTCTCGGGATCAAACCTAGGGCTTCACACATCAGACAAATGCTCTAACACTCAGCTACACCCCCAGGCTTGTTGTCATCCTTTATGATCAACTTCCTGGCCACTCCTCTATGTTTCCTGAACTTTGGCACCTGACTGGGAGTTGTCCTCTTCACTTCTTGACTAGCAACACCCTGGTGACTTCCGCACCTCTATCAACAACCTTGCCTATCCCATCATACGTTGAATGTGCATGGGGCAGACAGCACCAACATCCTAGTCTCCGGGCCTGACCAGCTAAGTCATATATCCCTACTTTCTATATTCTAACCATAACCTGAGTTTGTTTTCTGTCTCATCTCAACACATTTCAAACACAGGAAGGGCTGGGGCTGTAGCTCAGTGGTAGAGCACTTGTTTAGCATGCGTGAAGCACTGGGTTCGATCCTCAGCACCACATATATATAAACAAATAAAATAAGGGTATAAAAAATATAAAAACAACAACAACAAAAAAACCACAGGAAGATTTCCAAGCCCCTAGCCCTTGTATTGGCCTTGAACCTGAACAAAAGGGGTCCCCCCAGCTGGGTGCAGTGTCACACACCTGTAATCCCAGCAGCTGGGGAGGCTGAGGCAGGAGAATTGCGAGTTCAAAGCCAGCCTCAGCCACTCAGCAAGACCCTGTCTCTAAATATAACAAAAAAGGGCTGGGGATGTGACCAAGTGGTTAAGCGCCCCTGGGTACAAAAAAATAAAAAAATAAAAGGGGCCCCCACCTTGACTCTCATACTTTAGAGGACACCACTCTAATCCTCTCTGGTTGTGTTCATTCCTAGGAGTGAGCAGACTTTAGGCCAAGGGAACGTGCTCACAGGAACCTGTGTCCACCTCTTCCACATCTAAACCAAATTCTACATACAAGTGACATAAGAATTTCCAGTTGAATAGTCTAGAGCCTACTTCAGAGGTTTCCATGGATTCTCTCCCTCACAGGATGGACTTAATTACCAGTAACCCATCTCTAAACCCATGGGGTAGTCAAGGAGTTGAGTGTGTGCTGGGTGTGGAGGTGCATACCTGTAATCCCAGTGACTCAGGAGGCTGAGGCAGGAACATGAGTTCAAGGCCACCTTTTGCAATGTATTAAGACCCCATCACAAAATAAAAAATAAAAAGGCTAGGGTGGTAGCTCAGTGGTAGAGTGCCCCTATATTCCATCCTCAGTAACAAAAAAAACAGTATGAGTAGTGAGGGGGATGGAGCTTGAACCTGTGGACTGGAGTGGCCCCTCCCAGTGTGGAACAGAGCAGGAAGAGAAGGAATGTATGCTTAGGGGTGGCTCTTCCCAGGTGACTTCTTTGGCACAGGCAACAATGGGACTGAGTGCTAATAAAGGAGCCTCCAAATTTAGCCTGGCTGGATTTCAGAATTGCCATGGACCTGTGACTCCTGTGTGTCTCCTGTGTGAACAAGTGAGTCTATTTATTTTTTGACTCTGAGCTATAGCCCTAGTCCTTTTTTATTTTGAGACAGGGTCTCCCTAAGTTGGTGAGACTGGTTTGGAACTTGGGGTCCTCCTGCATCAGCCTCTAGAGTTGCTGGGATTACAGGAATGCACCACTTCTCCTGGGCAGATATGTCTTTCACAACTATCCCATGTCTCTCTTACCATTGTGTGTCAGATGCCTATGTGGGTAGGGGTGGGGCAGAAAGCTTATACTGTAGAAGTTTACTTGGGGAAATTTACCTGATTAGACTCATTCTGATGATAGAGGTTTGGGAAGTTGAGGAAAGGTAGTAAGTGTATTTTGCATGTAAGAAGAATGGAAATAAATGCAGCTATGACCTAAGCATGGACTGTGTGGATTTAAAATATAGCCTTAGACCTACCCTGGCCCCAGCGCAGAGGAGGTAGAGCAGGCTGACCCTGGCCCTACGTGCAGAGGAGCAGACCCACCCCACCTGACACAAGGAGGAGGAGACCGACTGCACATGTGTGGAGGTGGAGACCAACTGTGCTGCTACGGCCCCCCATCTGCCAACTGGTGGCTGTCCCTGCCTACTTCCATCTAGAGACAACAGCCAGGACCAGGAAGATCATCCCCGAGGTCCCTGCAGGCCCGGTTATACCAGAGATGAGGTATTGGTAACTTGCAGGGACACTACAAGATTATAAGGTAGAAACTGTAATAGCTCAGATTGGCACTGCTAGAGAGGAAGACACACGAACAACATGAAAACACAAGGGAAGAAAATGCCCCAAACAAACCAAGATGCTACAATAAAAGAATCCATTGACAGCACAGAATAATATAAGAGAGTAATTACAGGCAACCATTGATCACTCCAACAAAGAGACAAGAGAACAAATACAGGGAGCAAAAGATTACTTCAAGAAAGACTCTGGAAAAAAAAAAAATCCTTGAAGGAAACAATAAACCAAATAAAAAATTCAATAAAAAGCATCACCAACAGACTAGATAACTTGGAAGATAGAACCTCAGACAATGAAGACAAAATATATAATCTTGAAAATAGTCAGGTGTGGTGGTGCATGCCTTGTAATCTCAGCACTTTGGGAGGCTGAGATAGGAGAATCATGAGTTCAAAGCCAGCCTCAGCAACAGCGAGACACTAAGCAACTCAGTGAGACTTCTGTCTCTAAATAAAACACAAAATAGGGCTGGGGATGTGGCTCAATGGTTGTGTACCCCTGAGTTCAATCCCTGGGATAAAAAAATAAAATAAAGTTGACCACACAAGATGGTGAAAAAAACCATGAACAGAACATCCAAGAATTATGGGGTAACATGAAAAGACCAAATCTAAGAATTATTGGGATAGAGGAAGGCACAAAGATACAAACCAAAGGAATGCACAATCTCTTCAATGAAATAATATCAGAAAATTTCCCAGACATGAAGAATGAATTGGAAAATCAAATACAAGAGACTTACAAGACACCAAATGTACAAAACTACAACAGATCCATACCAAGGCACATTATAATGAAAATGCCTAGCATACACAATAAGGATAGAATTTTAAAAGTTGCAAGAGAGAAGGTACAGATTATATACAGGGGGAAACCAATTCAGATTCCAGCAGATTTCTCAACCCAGCCAGGAGATCATGGAACAACATGTACCAAGCTCTGAAAGAAAATGGATGTCAACCAAGAATCTTATATCCAGCAAAATTAAGCTTCAGCTTTGATGATGAAATAAAAACCTTCCATGACAAACAAAAGTTAAAAGAATTTACAATGAGAAAGCCTGCATGAGAGAACATTCTCAGAAAAATATTTCATGAGGAGGAAATGAAAAAACAACATCAGCAAAGGGAGGAACTACACTAAAGGAAAAGCCAATCAAAGGAGAAACCAAGTCAAGTTAAAGACCAAAAATAAAACAAATAAAACAAACTTATTTCAAAAATAACCCTGAATGTTAACGGCCTAAACTCATCAATCAAAAGACATAGACTGGCAGATTGGATTTTTAAAAAAAGACCTAACAATATGCTGCCTTCAAGAGACTCATCTCCTAGAAAAAGACATCCACACACTGAAAGTGAAAGGATGGGAAAAAAACATACCATTCAAATAGACTGCGTAAACAAGCAGCGGTTTCCATCCTCACATCAGATAAAGTGGACTTCAAGCCAAAGGTAGTCAGAAGGGATAAAGAAGGTCATTTCATACTGCTTAAGGGAACCATATGTCAACAAGACATAACAATCATAAATATCTATGCCCTGAACAATGGAGCATCCACATATATCAAACAAACTTTTCTCAATTTTGAGAATCAAATAGACCACAATACAATAATACTGGGTGACTTTAACATACCTCTCTCACCACTGGACAGATCTTCCAAACAAAAACTAAACAAAGAAACCATAGAACTCAATAATACAATCAGTAATTTAGAATTAACAGACATATACAGAATATTTCATCAACAAGTGAATGTACTTTTTTTTAGCAGCACATGGATCCTTCTCTAAAATACACCATACATTATGCCACAAAGTAACTCTTAGCAAATACAAAAAAATAGAGATACTACCCTGCATTCTATCAGACCATAATAGAAAGAAATTAGAAATCAATGAAAATAAAAAATAGAAGCTACTCCATCACCTGGAGACTAAGTAATATGCTATTGAATGACACATGGATAACAGAAGATATCAGGGAGGAGATAAAAAAATTCTTAGAGGTAAATGAGAACTCTGATACAACATATCAAAATCTCTGGGATACTATGAAGGCTGTGTTAAGAGGAAAGTTCATTGCATTGAGCTCATTCATTAAAAACTTGAGAAAAAGAACAAATCAACACCAAAAGAAGTAGAAGTCAGGAAATAATTAAAATCAGGGCTGAAATCAATGAAATTGAAACCAAAGAAACAATTCAAAAAATTGACAAAACAAAAAGCTGGTTCTTTGAAAACATAAATAAAATTGATAAACCCTAAGCCACATAAAGAAAAGAAGGAGAGAGAAAATCCATATTACTAAATTCGAGATGAGAAAGGAAATATCACGACAGACACTACTGGAATACAGAAGATAATTAGAAACTATGTTGAAAATCTATACTCCAGTAAAACAGAAAATCCCAAAGACACTGACCAATTTCTAGAGGCATATGATCTGCCCAAACTGAATCAGGAGGACATATACAACTTAAACAGATCAATTTCAAGCAAGCAAATAGAAGCCATCAAAAGCTTACCAACCAAGAAAAGCCCAGAGCCAGATGGATCCTCAGCCGAGTTCTACAAGACCTTCAAAGAATTAATACCAATATTCTTCAAATTATTCCATGAAATAGAAAAGGAGAGAACCCTATGAGTCTAGTATCACCTTGATTCCAAAACCAGACAAAGACACATCAAAGAAAGAAAACTTCAGACCAATATCCCTGATGAACATTGATGCAAAAATTCTCAATAAAATTCTGGCAAATTGCATACAAAAACATATTAAAAGATAGTGCACCATAATCAAGTGGGTTTCATTTCAGGTATGCAAGGTTGGTTCAACATATGGAAATCAATAAACGTAATTAATCACATCAATAGACTTAAAGACAAGAATCATATGATTATCTCCGTAGATACTGAAAAAGCATTTGACAAAATACAGCACCTCTTCATGTTCAAAACACTAGAAAAACTAGGGATAGTAGAAACATACCTCAACATTGTAAAAGCTATCTATATAAAACCGAAAGCCAGCATCATCCTAAATGGGGAAAAATTGGAAACATTCCCTTTAAAAACAGGAACAAAATAGAAATACCCTCTTTCACCACTTCTATTTAACATAGCTCTTGAAACTCTAGCCTAGAGCAATTAGACAGATGAAAGGAATTAAAAGGATTCGAATAGGAAAAGAAGAACTTAAACTATCATTATTTGCCAATGACATGATTCTTTACTTAGAGGATCCCAAAAATTCCACCCAAAAACTTCTAGAATTAATAAGTGAATTCAGTAAAGTAGCAGGAAAAAAAATCAATACCCATAAATCAAATGCATTTCTATACATCAGTGATGAATACCCTGAAAGAGGCTTTAGGAAAACTATCCCATTTACAATAGCCTCAAAAAAAAAAACAAACAAACAAACAAAAAACTTGGGAATCAATTTAACAAAAGAGATGAAAGACCTCTAAAATGAAAACTACAGAACACTAAGAAAAGAAATTGAAGAAGACCTCAGAAGATGGAAAGATCGCCCATGCTCTTGGATAGGAAGAATTCATATAGTCAAAATGGCCATACTACCAAAACTGTTATACAAATTTAATGTAATTTCTATTAAAATCCCAATGACATTCTTCATAGAGCTAGAAAAAGCAATCATGAAATTCTTTTGGAAGAATAAGAGACCCAGAATAGCCAAAGCAATCCTTAGCAAGAAGAGTAAAGCAGGAGGCATCACAATACCAGACATTAAACTACAGAGTTATAGTAACAAAAACAGCATGGTGTTGGCACTAAAATAGACATGTAGACCAATGGTACAGAATAAAAGACCCAGAGACAAACCCACATAAATACAGTTATCTATACTAGACAAAGGTGCCTAAAACATACATTGGAGAAAAGAGAGCTTCTTCAACAAATGGTGCTGGGAAAACTGGAAATCCATGAGCATCAAAATGAAACTAAACTCCTATCTCTCATCATGCACAAAACTCAACTCAAAGTGGATCAAGGACCTAGGAATTAGACCAGAGACCTTGCGCCTAATTGCAGAAAATGTAGGCCCAAATCTTCATCATGTCAGATTAGACCCCGACTTCCTTAACAAGACTCCTAAAGCACAAGAAATTAAAGCAAGAATCAATAAATGGGATGGATTCAAACTAAAAAGCTTCTTCTCAGCAAAAGAAATAATCAATGAGGAGAGCAGAGAGCCTATATTCTGGGAGCAAATTTTTGCCACATGCATTATCAGATAGAGCACTGCTTTCCAGGATATATAAAAAAGTCAAAAAACTTAACACCAAAAAAATCCCCAAACAACCCAATCAATAAATGGGCTAAGGAGCTGAACAGACACTTCTCAGAAGAAGATATACAATCGATCAACAAATATATGAAAAAATGTTCAACATCTCCAGCCATTAGAGAAATGCAAATCAAAACTACTCTAAGATTTCATCTCACACCAGTCAGAATGGCAATTATCAAGAATACAAACAATAAGTGTGGCGAGGATGTGGAGGAAAAGGCACACTCATACATTGCTGGTGGAACTGCAAATTGGTGCAACCTATCTGGAAAGCAGTATGGAGATTCCTTAGAAAACTTGGAGTGGAACCACCATTTGATCCAGCTATCCCACTCCTCAGTTTATACCCAAAGGACTTAAAAACAGCATACTACAGTAACATAGCCACTTCAACATTTATAGCAGCTCAATTCACAATAGCTAAACTGTGGAACCAACCTAGATACCCTTCAATAGATGAATGGATAAAGAAACTGTGTGTGTGTGTGTGTGTGTGTGTGTGTGTGTGTGTATTATGGAATATTACTTAGCATTAAAAGAGAATAAAATTACGGCATTTGCAGGTAAATGATGGAGTTGGAGAATATCATGCTAAGTGAAGTAAGCTAATTCCAAAAAACTAAAGGCCTAATGTTGTCTCTGATAAGTGGATGCTGAACCATAATGGGGGATGTGGCATGAGAAGAATGAAGAAACTTTGGTCAAATGGAGGGAAAGGAAGGGAAGGGACATGGGGGCAGTAAAGATGGTGGAATGAGATGGACAAAAATACCCTAAGTACATGTATGACTGCACATATGGTGTAACTCTATATTGTGTACAACCAGAGAAATGAAAAGTTGTGCTCCTACAATGAATCAAAATGCATTCTGCTGTCATGTATACCTAATTAGAATAAATAAATTTTAAAAAGATGCTTTTAATCTAGAAGAGAGTAGATACTAACCTGTTAAATGTGAGGAATGCTGTGGAAATGATACCAGTAAAAAACTGAATTTTGAGAAGGAGGATTAGACCCTAGAGGGAGAAGAGCAGAAATCAGTCCAGAACCAGAGCATTTTGAGATCTCAGAGGTAGAAAAATTACCTTAAATAATTTGGAATAGTAAGAAAGTCAGTTTTTCAGGTTAGAGGCCTGGTGTGTGTGTGTACACTCATAAAGAAATACCCACAAATTATTTTAACATTCCTTTCAAAAGATACAGTTGCATTTCCTCCTCTCTCTTTTATGGGTTCGGTAGTGGGGATTGAATCCAGGGGTGCTTTAGCACTGAGCTACATTGACAGCCCTTTTTATGTCTATTTGCTTTTATTCATTCATTTATTTTTTTAAAAATATTTATTTTTTAGTTGTAGGTGGACAGAATATCTTTATTTTATTTTTATGTGGTGCTGAGGATCAAACCCAGTGCCTCACGCGTGCTAGGCGAGCACGCTACCACTGCGCCATAACCCCAGCCCCTCATTCATTTATTTTTAATTAATTTATTTTTTGCACTACTGAGGATTGAACTCAGAGCACACTACCATCCTCAACTCTTATTTTTTTTTAGTTGTAGATGGACACAATGTCTTTATTTTATTGGTTTGTATGTGGTGCCAAGGATCGAACCCAGGGCCTCATGCATGCGAGGCAAGCACTCCACTGCTGAGCCACAATCCCAGCCCCCCTCAACTCTTATTTTGAGGTAGAGTCTTGCTACATTGCCAAGGTTGAACTTCTTACTCTCCTTCCTCAGTCTCCCAAGTTGCAGGCATTAATACAGGAGTGCATCAACATGCCCAGCTGTAGACAATTCTCCTTGGTGTTTCTATGTGTCTTATGACAACTTTTATCTCACACTATCTTCCCAAGTATGTTTGAATAGCAACCAGCCTTGGAACAAAGGTAAAGGCTCCCTCTGGGACAGAGGGCAGATTCTATTTTCCTGGGCATCCCAATAATGTCTCTTTCTGTCTCATTATTGCTGTGCAAGTTTGTTAGTAACTCCTTAAAAGATGGAGTTTCTGAAGCTCAGTGTTCCTCAGCTGTTATACAAATGCATGGTATTCAAAGCATTTACCTTAGCTTCTCTGCATCACCCTGCGAGGCATAAAGGACAAGGGGACTGATGCAAGCATGAAGTTTATGTCTGCTGTGCCACAAGCAATATAGTCTTTTGTCTTTGACCCATGAGTCTCATGTACTGACAGCATTCAAGAATCTCTGAGCCAGACACAGTGGAGTATGCTTTTAATCCCAGCAGCTCCAGAGGATGAGGCAGGAGGATCACGAGTTTCAGACCAGCTTGGGCAATTTAGTGAGACCGTGTCTCAAAATAAAAAATGAAAAGGGCTGGGATATAACTCTGTGGCAAAGTGGCCCTGGACTCAACCCCGTGTATGGGGTAAGGGGCACATTCCCTGACATTGTCTGATAGATCATAAGAACTCCATTTCAGAAAGGGTCCTGTCCCTATGCTGCACAGGGAGGCCAAGAAGAATAAAGGTAAACTTCGCTCAGTTTCCCCACTCAGTCTATTATCTATTAGTATTAGATCATACCCTTTTTGTCCAATTATGTTTCCTCACAGCTGTCCCTGCATTGAACCTAAGCATATAAATGGATAATTCATCCTAGGTCTTTGGGTTCTTCAATTTGAATACTCTTGTGTCATATAAAACCATGAAAAAATAATCTTGTTTGTTATATTTTTTTCTTGTTAGCTTGTCTTGTGTGTAGTGGTGTCAGCTATAAACTTTTTTTTTTGTACTGGGGATTAAACTCTGGGGCCTTTTATCACTGAGCTACATCCTCAGCCCCTTTTTTTTTTATTTTTTGAGACAGGGTCTCACTAAATTGCTTGTCCTGGCTTTGAACTTGAGATCCTCCTGTCTCCTCCAGAGTTGCTGGTGTTCAGGTGTGTGTCACCCTGCCTAGCAGCCATGAGCCTTTATTCTGAGCAGGAAGGGGATCACCCCCTTTTCTGCCTCTATAATTACTTTTTTAGCCACAAATCTTCTTCCTCAAACATTACATACTGTCCTCATTCCTTAGGTTTGGAGAGGCAAAGCCTCAGGCCTGTGTCAAAAAAAGTGAAGTTTTCCAGCGCTAAAATTTAAAATTTACAATGTGAATGGTAATGGAGGCGACTAATTTAGCAGACTGGGTTTTTCTGGTAGATGGTGGTGTGGGGCATTTGGGATAGAGATGGCAGTCTTAGCCATTATTAGCCTTGTAATAGCATCAAACATAACTAAAGCAAATTAGTTTCCTCTGAAGCCAGGCTTATTGCACACCAACTTGCCTGAGCTTGAATGAGGAATGAATTCAGGCTTTCTGGAGCCTGATCTCTTAGAAGAAAGACTATTCCCTTCTAACCTTTTACAGCACGAGTAAACCCAGCCTTGACTAGGCAAGAATGCTGGCTGAGTTTGCCCATGGAAGGCAAATTAGTAGGCTGCAGCTTTAATTTGGGTTTTGGATTGTGGAAGTCCATGTAAGCATCCTTCCTGGTTTTGAAGGAGTAGGACCTTGACAACATTTGAGCAGAGGCTTTCAGAGATAAAGGCAATGGGCAGCGTGGGGGTACTTTGCTCACAGTCTACTGCTGTACAGCTGAATGGCTTTTGAAGATAACTTTATCTTTAACCTTGTCATTTTGTAGATGAGGAAACTGAGGCACACGGGTTAAATCGGTGAGGTAGGCAACTGATTCGAAGTTCTTTCCAATTCACCCCATTTCTATCTCATATGGACTGTTCATTTCTTCTGCTCTTGGCTAACTCTTCCTGCACACCCAGAGAACTTGGGTGCAGCATTCTAATGCCTGATCAGCACGATTCCTACATTTTTTCCCATTCTTCTCTCCCACAGAAGGCTGGGCCCTGAAGCAGACTTGTCTCCCAGTGACAGCTTCGGTTCTGCGCGTGTGAGCAGTAGTCCCACGCCCTAGCCGGAGGAAGCCATAGAAAAGCAACCCTGAGGCGAGAGGTGGGGGGAACGAGGCGGGGCAGCCTGAGATGAACTCAGGGGTGTTCAGGGCGGGGAAGCCCCAGGAAGCCCATCAGGAACGGTTCAGCCCCACGTCTCATTGACATGATGGGCAGTGGGAGGCGACGAGAACAGGAAGGGCGCAGGGGAAGCGGGTGGCGCCCCTGTGCCCCGCTCACTTTTCTCTGGGACCAGAGACTGGTGGTAAGGCCCTGCCGATTCCTTCCAAGAGCCCCCTTCGTGAGACTGCTCCTGTGGAAGACCAGCACCAGTGCAGAGAGGGCGTTGGACAGATGTACGTGACCCCGCGGTGCGCGCCGATGACCCGCCCAGCCCGTGACGCGCTCGCGTAGGGCCTCCGCCCCATCCCCCGCCCGCGCGTTCGCCACTGCGCTGCCTGCGCCGTTCCCCGCCCCTTCGGCTCTGGGGCTGACCTGGTCGCTGCCTGACCCAAGGCCCGGCGGCTTCCACTCTCCCAGCCCCTGCCGACGGACTGAGGCCGCCCATCTCGGAGGCAGGGGTGCCTGTGGTCCACGTGGCCGCTCCAGAGCAGGTTGGAATGGGCAGAGGGCGGCGCTGCGGAGACAGGCGCTGCGGACAGCCCGCGGGGCAGCGGCAGGGTCCTGGCTGGGGGAGGACTGGGTTGCGGCGGGCGGAACGGTGTCTCCTTCACTTCGCCCTCCAGCCGCAGCAGCTGCAGCCCGATCCTAGCGAGCCGAGCGGCCTGAGCTGCGAGCCGAGCGGCGGCGGCGGCGCCCCTCAGGAGACCACCAGGTATCGCCGCTCCCGCCTCACGCCAGCCCTGAGGCCTAGGCAGCCAAGCAGGAGCCTGAGCCAGACTCGGGGTCGGCCCTGGCTCTCTAAGATGGCCGCGCTGTCCCGCGGCCCCTCGCCCCTCTCTCCGAGACCCCCTTTGGGCTCTTTGACCTGCCTTTGATCCCTGCTGACCGCACTTCTTGCCCCTTCCACAGATCACCTCTTCCCGCGGCCTCGCCATGGCGACCTACGGACAGAGCTGCGTGCGGCGTAAGTGGACCAGGGACCTCCGGGATGGGGCGGCGGTGTCCCGGAGTCGAAACTTGTCGTTCAGAAAGTGGCGTCTTGTTCCCTACCCTACCCTCATCTCTCCAAGAATTTGGGTAGCCGGTCCTTTTCAGTGGCCACTGGGTCGTCTGATAACTTCCTCTGCGGAGAAGCGGCTGGGCTGCGGGATCTTGGATAGTGGGCCCAGGCCCGGGGCGTTAGTCTGTGGCTACATTCAATTTCAGTTTTTGGATGTGCCTTCGGCAAATTCGAAAGCAAAAAGTTATTATTGGATTCCATCTTTGGAAGATTAGATCAGTCACTTTTCTAGAGGAAGTAGTTATCCGCCTGTGAGAGCGCAAGGTCATTACATGTGCTCCTAAGGGCGTGGACGTGCTTTGTAGAATGAATGAGCTGGTGTAAGAGCTCAGATTGCTTGTCCTTAAGCTTCACTGCATTGGCGGAGACTTGAGAGTCATGTTAAATGCCATTTGATATTTAGTTGATGTAGACACTGGAGTAGCTATATTTTTTTTCTAAGTTCCAGTAGTTAAATTCCCAGAGTGTTAAGTTGCTTTTATTCCCATTTCCGAGTGTTGGTTTTGACTTCAGGGAGGTTACCAAAGGGGAGAGGCGTAGTGTTAAGTTTTGATTTAATCTCATTTACTTAAATCAGTCCATCTCAGTGAATTTTGGTAGGGTGTGTGTGTATGTATACACACACACACTTGATTCTTTGGCTTTATGACATGAGGCTCTAAACACTGTAAATTTAAGAATAAAAGGTCTATTTTTCTGTTGGACTTTACCAAGTTTGTATAACCACATGGTTATTCATTTTAGAAACAGGCTTTTGTTGACCATATCTCCTTTATGGATTATTAGAGTATAGTTTTATTGTAATCACTCATGGTATCAAAACAATTTCAACAGATTGGACTGCCTGAATTTAAAGATCAGCAGCAGATCATAGTCTAGTTTTTGGTCAGAAGGTGAGAGAACAGGACCATTTAACACTGGAATGTTTCTTTTTACCAGCAATGTGTATTCCTCCATCATATGCTGACCTTGGCAAAGCTGCTAGAGATATCTTCAACAAAGGATTTGGTAAGAACTATTTTCTTTAATTTCAGATCAAAAGTGAAAATGTGTGCTTAGATTCCTTAGGGAAATTAAATTAATAATTTCTTTCAAACAGTAAATATCCTAGTTATTCTATTAGTTGTGTTTTAGATTAAACTTCTGTTAAAATAGATATTATAACCAGGCACATGCCTGTAACATCAGTTACTTTGGAGGCTGAGGCAGAAGGATGGCAAGTTTGAGGCAGTCTGGGCAGCTTAGCAAGATCCTAATTCAAAATGAGATAAAAGGGACTAGGGATGTAGTTCAGTGCTCTGAGGTCTGAGTTCAGTGTCTAGTACTGCCAGTAAAAAGAAAGAAAAAGTAGCTTGTGCTTCATCCCACCCCCCACCCCCAGCTTAGGCCTTGGATGACTAGAGTTGTGATACATTGCATTTTCACTTTTGTGCTTATGTTTTGAAACAAACCTTTCAAAGGGTTATGATCTTTTTCAAGTGAGTTTGAATATTCTTGAAGATTTTGTTCTACACACTCCCTTCTTTCTTTAGATTATTGGAGATACCCTTCCAAGATAAATGTTCTGAATATCTGTGTAATGATAAACTATTGGCTATTCTGTGATATAAGTCGAACTGATTTTCTAATCTCATATTTAGGTTTAAAATGGTTTTGAGACTTTTTTGGGGGGATTGGCAGACCACATATAAACCACACTAGGCAAAGCAACATAAAGATGTTTTGTCCTTTACCAAGTTAGTTTATGTAGAACTAATTTTTAAAATTTTTATTAATATTGTGTATTAATACATTTTTATACTCCTCCCATTGAATATGTGAATTTTTTTTAAAGTATTATCAACATAAGGTATGCATTTTTTTATACAAAAGAATCATTTTGTTATCTTTTGCTCTCTGCTTTTTGAAGGCTTTGGGTTGGTGAAACTGGATGTGAAAACAAAGTCATGCAGTGGCGTGGTGAGTGTGAGCTATGTAATAAGTTCTGACGAACTTTTATAATTTTTCAATCCATAAAATAGTCATAACTGAAAGATGTCTACCTGTTTTATAGAGGAGTCAGAGGTTAATTTTGTTTTAAACAATTTTCATATGACCTGATTTATTTTGGTTTTGGATAAGATTTCTGATTTTCATGTCATCTTTTGCCATATGACTATGTATGCACAGGAACTGGGGAAAGACTGGTTATGTGGGACTGTTTACTCAAGTAGATTATACAAACTTGAAGGCAGGAAACTTGTTAGACTTTTTTGTAACCTTTTCTCTTAATGCCTATCAAGAGTTCTGGGTATTAAAATACTCCGTGACTTATTAATTTGAGTACACTGATCATTTATATAATGACCATATCCTAGCAGTCCTGCGTGGACATTTCCACATGTGTTTTGTGAACTTACTGAGTTCTGATTTGTGTATCTTTTTCTATTTTTGTGGTACTGGGAATCAAACCCAGAACCTTGCATGTGCTAGGCAAGCACTCTATCACTGAGCTATAGCCCTAACTCTGATTTGAATGTATATGTATTTTTTTAGTACCTGGGATTGAACTCAGGGGCACTCGACCACTGAGCCACATCCCCAGCCCTATTTTTTATTTTATTTTATTTAGAGACAGGGTCTCACTGAGTTGCTTAGTGCCTCGCTGTTGCTGAGGCTGGCTTTGAACTCGGCAATCCTCCTGTCTCAGCCTCATATTTTGGTATTTGAATGGTGATACTTTCTAACAAACTTATGGGAAGGGGTAAAGTAAAATTTAATTTTGTGTGATTTTTTTTTCTTACTCTAAAAATGTTTGGAAATTGTTTTGGAAGTAGATATAATGTATACATGTTAGAATAGTCTTGGTTATTTTGATAAATTCTTGTTGTAGTGCATGTAAGTGGTATTTATTAAAGATAATCCTGTTGTGGTTTTTTTATGCCCAGACTTGTTGAGTTTCTGGGGTTTGTTATATCTGTCATTTGGTTTCTTTGATCTTCAAGGAAGCCTGGGTATTTAGTTAGTTACGGTTGGGTGACTTACTTGGTCAAGTTAGCAAGTTACAGAGCAGTGATTTGGTAGTTTTGGTTTTTACTTCTTTCTTTTTTGGGAGGAGTAGGGAACTGGAGGTTTAACTCAGGGGCACTCTGCCACTGAGCCATATCCCTAGCCCAGTTGTATTTCTTTTAGACAGGATCTCACTGAGTTGCTTAGTGCCTCGCCGTTGCTGTGGCTGGCTCTCAGCTCACATCCTCCTGCCTCAGCCTCTTGAGCTGCTGAGATTGCAGGTGTGCGCCACTGTGCCTGGCTGGTGGTTTGGTTTTTGTTATTGTTTGTTTACTACTGATATACACACCAGATCCTGTTATTTTGTTTTGTTTTTGGTGGCTGTGTGTTCCCATTCATAAACTGTTAAGGCCCTTTAAGAACACTTGCTGTATATTTGTTGAAACACAAGACCTTAATAAAGTAGGAAGTTCAATCTGTGTGTTTTAAAAGTTTATTTTCTAGTCAGAGAGATAAGCTATAACCAGAGGATAATCAGAGAATCATATCAAGTAGACTGATTAACTAAGATCTTTGTTGGAAAGGACTTGGTGTGGACAGGATTAGGAAGTTACATGGAAGTAGGTTGAAGATCATCAAATTAGAGCGTGAATTTATTCACACTTAATGTGTATAATTTAACAATCTTGGTAGTGATGCTGTAATGTGTACCTTGCCTCAATCAAGTTCCAATAAGGCCTGCTTTCTGATTTGAGCAGTAGAGATGTTCAGGCCATCCCAAAATGTACAAGCAAAAATGTGTAGTGATGGAGTGAAGGATATAAGCTCCACCATTGGTGTCATCTGGCTCAATTCTTTTCCCATGAGTTGATGTTGATATTGTGTCTTGAGGATTCCTTAGCATGTTTATAGGCTGGCTCTTCATCTTTGCACTGATGGATGGCAGTGGGTGGGGCCTCTAGAGTCCCTCAGGTTTAAAAATTGCTATTCATACCCACTCCCCATTCAAACAGTTTATTGGATGAATATGCTTCACATTGTTTTAAATGTTTTCCTTTCGTGTAGAATATGTGAAAATGTGCAAAGCCTTCAGCATCAGTTCAGTTTAATCCTCCAGAGGTAGACTTTATTATTATGTTTGAGGAAGCAGACTCCAAAAAGTAAACTGTTTCTCAAGAGTTATTTATTTAGTTAATGACACCCAGAACTGGATACCAGTACTCCAGTAAGTAAAGTTAGTACTGGATACCAGTACTAACAAATCAAATATTTTTTTCTAACATAAGCCAGTGCATTTTAGTATGAGATTGAATACCAAGCTTTGATTTGAAATTCCTATTAATGAAACCATCTAATTTCAGGAGATTGTGTATAAGACCTAGAGTTTTGGATCTGTTTAACTGCAGAGCAATATTTACCATGAATATTCCGTTTTCTAAGTGAAGGATGACTGGTCTTCCCCCATTGATGTTGTACGTATTTCCTAACTTGCTGGTGTCACCATTTCTGATCAGTTTATTATTATTATTTTTATTATTTCAAATCAGGCTTCTTTAAACTTGGCTTTCCATTGGCCAGAATATAGAGCCATTATTGGTAGGAAAAATTGTGAATCAAACTTTCACAGAGCATTTTAATGTTTTATCTTGGAAGATTTCAGTTTCCTGCTTTCATACTGGATTCACTAAGATTGTTAGATACTTATATTATCTATAGCAAGTTTTAAATTTCAGATAAGTCCTTCATACCCTTTTGGGTTCATTTGGTGGCAATTAGGGATTGGCAAATTGAAAAATGGCAGTGGGTGGGGCCTCTAGAGTCCCTCAGGTTTAAAAATTGCTATTCATACCCACTGTTTGCTACAAACACAAGATTAAATGCACTTCAAATTGATCCCTGTTAGATAATTTCTTTGACATCTATTATACATAATGTAGTATGTATTATATTACAGCTGTGGAGTAAGTCTGCAAACCCCTGCCTTTTTTTTTTTTTTTTAAATGAGAATGCGTAAAGTGGTTGGAAAGGCATGAAACTTGGTGAAGACTCATAGCTCAGAAAAACAGAATGATCATCAAAGAATTTTTAAAAATATCTTGCTCATTACATGGACTGCTGCTATGGAGTACTTTTCTCTTTAAGAATTTTTTAAGAAGCATTTCATAATAAATGGAATCTCAGTTGCTGTAAACTTTGATTTCAGTGATGGATCTGTGATGAGCCCTATTGACATGAGTGTTTTATTCTATAGCAGGTAGATTGGAGACTGGGCCAAAACAGACATTTTTTCCCCCATCCTTTTTTTTTTTTTGGTACCCGGGATGGAATTCGGGGGTACTCGACCACTGAGCCACATCCCAGCCTTATTTTGTGTTTTTTTTTTTTTTTTTTTTTTAATGTAGAGACAGGGTTCTGAATGAGTTGCTTAGTGCCTTGCTGTTGCTGAGGCTGGCTTTTAACTTGCGATTCTTCTGTCTCAGCCTCCTAAAGGGTCCTCATCCATTTTTGAATCTCAAAATTTCCTTGGTTGAAATTTCTTTAAGAGGTGCACGTTTTGTTGTTCCCATGAGAATTAACTACAGGTTAACTTATGATTGGTTGGAAATATAAGCTGTAATTAGATAAGGTAGCATTCAGTTACTTAAGGCTGATTTGTCACTTTTAGTATATGCTTAGGGAGTTACACGGTGTGAAGAGTGAAGTGTTGTATGAAGTTGGCAGTGAATTCTCCCAGGCTTGTGAGAAGGTTCATAAAGTTATTTATTGTCTTGTTAGGAATTCTCAACATCTGGTTCATCTAATACAGACACTGGCAAAGTTACTGGGACCTTGGAGACCAAATATAAGTGGTGTGAGTATGGTCTGACTTTCACAGAAAAATGGAACACTGATAACACTCTGGGAACAGAAATCGCAATTGAAGACCAGGTAACATGTTGGAAATGTGCTTTAGTATTGATTTTTGTTTTTGTATTACAAAAAGGAAATAAAGCTGAATGTAAATTCTGTTTCTTCCAAAATAGATTTGTCAAGGTTTGAAGCTGACATTTGATACTACCTTCTCACCAAACACAGGGTAAGCATGGACTTTTTATCTGCATAAATTTAAAAAGCATTCCTCTTGTCAGTTTAGCAAAGATATGCATTTGTTGACATTTAGCTAAACTGTTTTATAGTGGCTAACCTCTGTTTCTGTTTTTGGAATACTGTGGTTGCTATCATTGACTTGCTTTCACATATTTGCCTCTTCATCGTGGCATTAACTTGGGTAATTAACTTGTTTCTAAGAGGTTTTCATGACTGTCTGTTCTGCAAAGCAGTCTTCCTTTGGTAGTGGGAGTCGAGTTACTCCATGTGCCCTTGTCTTTAGTTCATTGAATTGTTTTTTAACCCTGTGATTGTACTGTTACTTCCTCCTCAGTCATATTGCAGTTTATTTAACTCTGTTCTGTGCTCTGGAGAATGCAGAAGTTATGTATGTGAATATTTCCTGCTGGCATTGGTTTTAAGTCAGTGTTTTTCATTTTTTCCAGAAAGAAAAGTGGTAAAATCAAGTCATCTTACAAGAGGGAGTGTATAAACCTTGGTTGTGATGTTGACTTTGATTTTGCTGGACCTGCAATCCATGGTTCAGCTGTCTTTGGTTATGAGGGCTGGCTTGCTGGGTACCAGATGACCTTTGACAGTGCCAAATCAAAGCTGACAAGGAATAACTTTGCAGTGGGCTACAGGACTGGGGACTTTCAGCTACACACTAATGTGTAAGTATTTCTTTTGTAGGGTATTGTGCTATAGGCCCTCACAGGATGGTATTTGATGTCGTTTTCAGTCATCTTTTATTAATCTAGTTTCAACCTTAAAGAGGTTTCTTTTCTTTTCTTTTGGTACCAAGCCAAATCCCAGCCCTTTTTTTGTATTTTATTTAGAGACAGGGTCTCACTGAATTGCTTAAGGCCTCCCTAAGTTGCTAAGGCTGGCTTTGAACTCAAAATCCTGCCTCAGCCGCCTGAGCTGCTGGGATTATAGGTGTGTGCCACTTGCCCAGCAAGGGTTTCTCTTAACAAAATTATCCTGACTATTTTTAGGGTGACCACCAGAAGCATAGAGTAAAAAATGTTAGTGATATTATAGTGGCATCTCCTCCTTCACAAAAATCTTAATTCAGCTTCTCCAGAGACTTTCACCATAATTATTCTTAGACTCTCAGCAAAATTTCTACAAAAGAATTTTCAGGCAAAATATATGCCTGCAGAAGCAGTGTGACAAGAAAAAGTAACCCAAGTCCTTCACAGAGGTGTTAACATTTTAAAGTTACGTCCTTGAAAGCCAGCTGGTAACAAAGGGGAGAAAAACTCTTTCCCAGGCACTGGTTTTCACAGACGGCGTCCTTGGAGGTTATTTTTGTAAAACCTGGCCTGAGTTGGGAGCCAAAAAGAATGGGAAAGAACTTAGTATTATACACACTTCTACAGAATTCGAACCTCTGAGTCCCTTCCCTTGTGCACTGGATATAAAGTTTTAAAACTTCCTGAACTCAGTGTTCAGGGGGATTGATTGCAGTGAAAGTTTTTTCCCTCTGAACCTGGCTGCAGCCAATAAATCTGCTTCTTGCTATTTCCTTGGTATCTAGCCTCATCTGTCTTACAAGAATACTTTGGATATGGAGAGTAAATATTCATTTCATATGAGGCTTGATTGAACCCAGGGGTGCTTTGCTATATCCCACCCACCCCCTCTTTTTAAATTTTTTTAAATTTGAGACAGTGTCTTGCTAAAGTGCTGAGGTTGACCTTGAATTTGTGATCTTTCTACCTCAGCCTCCAAAGTTACTAGGATTACAGACATGAGCCACCACAGCTGGTGATATATTTGTATTTTGAGAAAAATCATCAGACATGGGTAGTCTGCTACAGTGCATTCATTTGATTTAATCACAGATAATGTGGGGAGTACTGATTTGTTAGGATTGCCTAAAATGTATGGATATCTATGTGGAAAGATGTATCTATGGACAGATAGATATATGGAAAGAACTTAAATTTTTTTTCCATTATAGAAACAGTGCATTGGTAAATAACAGAAACAAAAAAGAAAACTATTTCCCATAATTCTACAAGCTAGATATAAAATCTTTATTAATGTTTTGGTGTTTCATTTTTTTATATGTTTGTATATATAAAAGGCTGTTTCAGAACCCTTTCCCCTTATTTAGTACATTTTGATAATTTTCCTGTAACAATATGCATTTTAAAGCATGATTGTTTATGATGGTGTGGTAATTCCACTGGGTAAATATACCATGATTTATTGCACCTATCCCTGAATTGGAGATATGGGTTAGGAAAAGACTTCATTTATTTTCTATTTAATAATTTATTTTTTGCAGTTCTGGGGATTAAATCCCAGGACTTTGCACATGCTAGACAAGTGCTCCACCATTGAGCTACATCATTAACCCTAGCAGTGGTTTTTGTTTAAATGTAGTACTACCATATATATCAGCCTGTGCCTTAGAAATGATTACATTGTCTATTATTACAGATTTACTAATTTAAGATATCTTATAGCAATGATGGGACAGAATTTGGAGGATCCATTTATCAGAAAGTATGTGAAGATCTTGACACTTCAGTAAACCTTGCTTGGACATCAGGTACCAACAGCACTCGTTTTGGCATTGCAGCTAAATATCAATTGGATCCTACTGCTTCCATTTCTGTGAGTACTTCTGTGGTCTTAAAATGGGGTTTTGGGTTGTAGGGATCAGTCTTTGAATATATTGAATTGTGTTGAAAATTTGAATTACAGTGCAAACAATCCCTAGATTACATATTGATTGGGATTAGAATTTGGAATGCTGATCTTTCTATGGAGACAGTGGTAGAGGTTTGATTCTCAGACCAAGCCACACAAGTTCATTTAACCTCAAAAGCTGCTGAATTCATGTTAATAATAACCCTGAGCCCCAAGCTTGTCTAAGCCCAGTGGTAACCAATGCTTTGGTCCGTGAGCAGTTCACAATAGTACTTTTTTTTTTTTGCAGTATTAGGGTTTGAATTTAGGGGTGCTCTGCCACTGAGATACACCCCAGCCCTTTTTATTTTGAGATAAGGTCTTATTAAGTTGCTGAGGCTGGCCTTGAACTTGAAATCCTCCTGTTTTAGCTTCTTGAGTTGCTGAAATTACAGGAGAGCACCCCTGTGCCCAGCTGGAATAATAGCATTATTTCTTCAACTTTATCTTTTTATGGTTTATAAGGTAAGTATCTTCAGATTAGAACTGAAAGGTCATTGGTACACATACTGTTTTGCAAGTTAAGAAACTGAAGCTTGAAAAGGAAAAGGACATAAAGCTATTGTTGAGGTAGAGTGGAAATGAGAGTGGAACCAGGACTGGACCCACATGTCTTTTTTTTTTTAAATATTTTTTTAGTTGTTGATGGATCTTTATTTTATTCATTTATTATTTATATGTGGTGCTGAGGATCGAACCTAGGGCCTCACGCATGCTAGGCAAGCACTCTACCACTGAGCTACAGCCCCAGCCCCCCACATGTCTTTTGATTTCAGTCCTCTCTAGTATGTGCAGCTTATCTTGCTTTGCCCAGGACCTTTCCCTAAAAGTCCTGCATCTTGAGGACTCCCTTACTGTCTTTAAAGGGCCAAGTGGGATGGTTGACCACTAGCCCTGTCCTTTTCTGCTGTTTGTGCCTTTAGTCCAAAGTGGTTTAAGGTAGGAGAGAGTGCACTGTGAGGATGTAGAGGGGTTGGCTTCAATTTCAGGCAGATTAGCAGCTGTTCCTGTGTGTCAGTTGCTTATAGGTCAGGAACTGCCTGTTCTGTATGTAGTGGGAATGAAAGAAAGTTAAGCCATCCATGAAAGTTATTTCTGTTACACAAAGTGCTCTTCATTCCTAAGGACAGTATGTTTTAATAATTTAGGCAATTAAGTTTTAGCCCCGTTCTTGTTTTATCTTAGCCCAGTTGTGATCAGAGTGAGTGAGAAGCACCCAGAATGCTTTTCCCATTGGCAAAGCTGTGATTTATTTTTGTTTCTTTCCCCTCCCTTCCTTTTTTTTTTTTTTTAAAAAAAGATATCTATGGTTATACATAATAGTTGGATTTATCACAACAAACTCAGACATGTATGGAAATCGATTTCAATTCATGATTGTCCCTTTTAACCCCCCCTTCACTGTTTCTAATTGCCCTATAGTAATAAAAACTTCAGGATTTACAGTGCACTATTCTCTGATAGTTACATCACTGTTCTCTTCAAATGTATAGACTGTGGCACCATCATGGAATGAATAACAGCTAACAGAAGCATTGTTCAGCTCTTAGTGGTTCATGGTATAAAATGGGAAGAAAGCTTGGGACCTATGTGTCATTGAGTGACTGCTGGGAATTAGTTTGGAAACTTATCTAGCATTTTACACTTAAGTAGAGCTGCACTCCAGTCCAGCAGCACTTGGAAGCATTGCTTAATCCTCCTATCATAGTTTGATGGTTGATTCCTATTTTTAAATAATAGGAACTTATATCAACTATTTGAGGCTCTTAATTAGTTGGGCAGAAAAAAGTCATTAGTGAGGGTATGTCTTCCTTAGACACATAATTCACATGGTCAGTGGTGGCCCATGAAGACTTGGGTATAGTGTTGTGATTATAAGTGCTGTGTAGAAACTTTTACTTGTACATTTAAATCGTTTCATTCTTAGATTGTGTGTTGTTCCAGTGTTACACATTATAAGCATATAGTCAGCAAATCATTCCAAATCTGTTTTGCTCACAAGGTTGTTTATCACCTTTATACCTTATTCAGAATGCTAAACAGCAAAGTTACCTGGTTAGGCACAGCCTAGGACCTGGAGATCAGGGCAGGGTACTCCCATTTTAGCTATAGGTCTTTGATGTGGCTTGATAGTGTTAATGGAAATAGAGAATGGAGCTAGAAGGAGGTTCTCTTTATTTTGTCTTGCTCTCCAGGTTTCCTGCCAGCTTTTGAAAGTCTGTGACTAAATCCTAGAACACTAGGATTCCACAAGGAAGGCAGAGGCCTGAATTGATAAAAGATGCCCCTTGGAACCTCCTCTCAGGCACAGACTAGTGAAACACAGCTAGAACCCAGTGGTTTAGAAAGAAGTGTGAGAATGTGAAGTAATAGATTATTGTTTGGTCTGATTCAGTGGAGGAAATACTTCTATTTGGAGGTTTTAGGAAGAGTCCTTAAAGTAATAATGTGTGTAAGTCACAAATTTAAACTACATGTCAAAGCTGGTGTATGTCACTTTTAGTGAGCCTGGTGAGCTTCATTGGCCACATGTTTGTCTGCTTTTGTGCTTAGACTAGACTCAATAGGACAGTTTATATGAGAGCAGTTAGGCTCTTATACTGTATGGACAATTTGTGGTCTGTGGACACATCCTAATGTCAAGAGTATTCTTGGGCACAATTCACAATTTAATTTTGAGTTGAATGCACACGAATTAAGTGGATCTGATTTTATTTGGCTTAATACACAATATTAAAATTTCTGTCTCATGAATTAACAAGTTGAACTCTTCATAACTGCATGATAGGGAAACATACAGGAGCTTTGTCTTTCCATGTAAAATTTTTTCTTATAGTTATTTTTGAATTTTTAGGCGAAGGTCAACAACTCTAGTTTAATTGGAGTGGGCTACACTCAGACTCTGAGGCCTGGTGAGTATTGTTGATAAAGTAGGATTGTTTCATCAATATATATATTTTTTATAGTTCTTATTTTTAGTACAAGGGATTGAACCTACAGGTCAGGTGCTTTACCACTGAGCTACATCCCAGCACCCCTCTTCTTCCTTCCTCCTTTTTTTCCCCTGACAAAGTCTTGCTAAGTTACTGAAGGTCTTAACTAAATTGCTGAAGCTGGCCTTAAACTTGGTGGTCCTCTGCCTATGTCTCCTGAGTTGCTGAGATTGCAGGTGTGTGCCACCACACTCAGCTACATAGTATTTTAAAAGTTCATTTTTCATTTTTCAGCTTTCTATAGTCTTTTTTTTTTTAAATTTTTTTTTTTAGTTGTTAACGGACCTTTATTTTATTTATTTGTATGTGGTGCTGAGAATCGAACCCAGTGCCTCGCACATGCCAGGCAAGTGCTCTGCCACTGAGCCACCGCTCCAGCCCATTTTTCAGCTTTCTAAATTGCACATCTTTCAAGCCTATAGAAGATTGATTAGTCTTTTCCTTTGCTCCTCAGAATAATATTTTCCTGCATAATTACAATACTTTTGTCACATTTAAGACAGCAGTGACTCCTTATTTAATATCCATTCCCTGTTCAGTTTTGTCACTTGTATCTGAGATGTCTTATGGTCATTTTTATTTTGTCAAAGTTCAATCATTGCTTTGGTTCTGTCTGTGTAGTCCTGTTTACATAGGATTTTGTACATTGCTATTTTTTAAAGCAGTACTTCTCCGACTTGAGCATGCAATTGACCTGGGAAGGCTTCTTCAAATGCAGATTCTGATCCAATAGGTCTGAGATGGGAAATTCTGTATTTCCATTCTGTTTCCCAGATTCCCCCAGTCTTAGACGATTTGACTACCAAGGATCTAAAGCTTTTGTCCCCCTCCCATTAAGGATTTTCTCCCCAAATTTATTTTGACTAGTTTAAAGAAAAGTCAGAAGAATGATACAGTGAACACCCATCTGCCTTTTCCCTGCATTCACCAGTTACTGACATTTACCACTTTGATTGTACACATAATCCCTTTTTTTCACATATGCTTTTAAATAGTGTTTTGTAGATATGTAGACGCACAACCCTAGCATGTGTAGCCTAAGATATTTTTCTTCATAACTATAATACCATCATCATATGTAAGACTATAATTTACCTAAGATGTAAAGCTATGTTTAGGTTCCCCACTTGTCCCCAAATGTCTCTATTGTTCTTTCTTTCTAGAGTCCAGTTATGATTTGGTCTCTTCAGTATATTTTGGTACGGATAGTATGAGCATTATTATATTTTCTAGAACACTTTGAACTTGTTATAATATTTTATATTCTGTGACTCGATACCTTATCCCATGAAGGTGTATTATACTAACCTAGCCTAGCTCTCAGTAGTACCTGGATACTTCCAGGCGCCCTCTGGTGGCTAGTACTAGTAGGTCAATTGCAGGCTGAAGAAGTTAACATGCCAGGCTGTGTGTGGTTATTAGAGAAGTGAACTGTTGAAGGCTCCTCATAGTGGTTTGCTTTGTTTACAGGTGTGAAGCTTACACTGTCAGCTCTAGTAGACGGGAAGAGCATTAATGCTGGAGGCCACAAACTTGGGCTTGCCCTGGAATTGGAGGCTTAATCCTGAAAGAAACCTCTGGGAATGGATATCAGATTTGGCCTTAATATATTTCCATTGTGACCAGCAGGCATTTTTCCCCCCAAGAAGGTGATCAAAACAAGGATGATCTGAACAAGAGCTGTATTTTAAATATTTAGACAGTTACTTGTTAGCTGGTTTCTAGTTGAATTGGTTATCTAGTTACCAATGCTGCAGTCATGCAGTCACCTATACATTATTTAAATGTATTTAACTGTTAAATGCGCTACCCACCAATAATGAAATAGACCTTTATGAAAACTGTACAATTGTGTGCATGTTTGTTTTTATGTTCCCTTCAACATTGAATATTGCCATTGAATAAGATGGATCAGTGGATGTTTTAAGATGAGGGTAAAGGTTTTTTTTTTTTTTTTTTTTTTTTTTGTTAAATTCAACCATCATTAGAATTACTTTTGGTATCCTAGGACATTACAAATTATGAATAAAACAAGTATACATAATTAATGGCTCCAAGTATTTGCAGTTAAAAATTTGCCAGCAGGGTCAAATCTCCCTGATACCTAGCTAATACTTTATTTTTCTGGTGAGCATTTTGTTCTTAACTCTGTGCTGTAAGTCCCGTGTTTCTAGAATTAGACAATTCCGGGAGCTTTTTGAGACTACAATAAAATCAGAGGATACACACAGTCAATCTTCAGTTTCTAAGTTTGTGCAGAATTACATTGGTTCATTGTTAACCCCAGGAATGGTGGGTGAGAGTAAGTGAGGAGGACAGGAAAATGTAGGGGTTGTGCTGGAAGGTTATACATGCAAACCAGTGCCCCTGTGAGCTATTGCTACAGAAACTGAACTTAAGCTTGCCCTGGAATTGAAGGTTTAATCCAGCTGAAAGAAACCTCTGGGAATCAGAAGATTTGACCTCAGTATATTTCCATTATAACCAGAAGGCTTTTTCCACACAAAAAGGTGATCAAGGATGATCTAAATGAGAACTGTATTTTAAATATTTAGTTACTTGTTAGCTGGTTTCTAGTGGAACTGGTTATCTAGTGACCAGTGCTGCAGGCCTAAATCAGTGGGATGGGAAGTAGAGTAAGGCATAGAAGGCAGTAACCATGGGGCCTGAGAGAGAGGAAGCATATGGGCCCTAGTGGGAAGTCATCACTACTTTCCATCCAGGCTGACTGACTGGAAAGCTGGGTTGAACTGTGAGATCAAGGGAAGCCCCTTTGGCCTTCATCTGGGCATGAATGATTTATGTTAATGGGTGATTCTGGTTGGAAAAGTCGAACAAAGTTTTGTGATATGGGAGGTGATAGTTTGAAGGATAAAACGAAAGGTAAGAGGAGAAATTTGTTGAACACATCTGAAATACAAAACCTAAAGTTCAGTTTGCAGCTTGAGAGAACAGATAAGAAAATGGAGGGGCTGGGATTGTGGCGCAGTGGTAGCGTGCTTGCCTAGCATGCGTGAGGCACTGGGTTCGATCCTCAGCACCACATAAAAATAAAATAAAGATATTCTGTTCACCTACAACTAAGAAAATAAAAAAATATTAAAAAAAAAAAGAAAATGGAGTACTTTTGAGCCAGGCACGGTGGTGCAAGCCTGTAATCCCAGCACTTAGGCTGAGACAGGAGAATCGCGAGTTCAAAGCCAGCCTCAGCAACGGCGAGGCGCTAAACAACTCAGTGAGACCCTGTCTCTACATAAAACACAAAATAGGGCTGAGGATGTGGTTGAGTGCCCCTGAGTTCAATCTCTAGTACCAAAAAAAAAAAAAATGGAGTACTTTGGGACTCATCATTTAAGAAATGATAACATGCTAAAAACTTCTAGGTTGACCAGAATCTAATGAGAGTAGAATTCAAGCAAGCTCTCCATATGGAGACTGAGAGGGACAAGAGGCTTTTTTTTTTTTTGGTACTGGGGAATGAACTCAGGGGCACTCGACCACTAAGCCACATCCCCAGCCCTATTTTTTTGTGTTTTATGTAGAGACAGGGTCTCACTGAGTTGCTTAGCGCCTCGCTGTTGCTGAGGGTGGCTTTGAACTCGCGATTCTCCTGTCTCAGCCTCCCTAAGTGCTGGGATTACAGGCTTGCGCCACCGTGCCCAGCTGACAAGAGGCTTTTTCTGGAGTCAAGAATGGAGTCAGCCATCTGTGGACTAAAACCTCTGAAACTGTGAACCCCCAAATAAACTATTTCTCCTCTGATCTCGTCAGGTCTTTTGGTCACAATGGTGAAAAAGCTGACTAAAATAGGTCATACTTGTTTGTCCTAAGGAATCAACTGGAGTGGCCCATGTAAATGAGGATGGATTCTCCAAAAGGCTCTCCCTCCAGACACATGCTGCCTCTTACAGGTGTAGAAGCAGGTTGGAGGTTGAAATTTGTGTTAGACCTATTGCTAGGTAAAAAAATGAAAAGGTGTCCATGCATGAAAACAACACTTGTACTTGGGGTACAGCCTAGACCTGCAGGCAGGAAATCTAGTCAGGGGTCCTGCTGAACCCTGAAGTTTTCTAAATGACCTGCTGCTCCTCAGCTAATCATTGTGCTTTTTGCTGCAGTTGGAGTTCATCTGGTTCAGTAATCTGGACTGCAGTGTGCACAGGTTTGAGTTACATGGTCATCTATCTGTGTGCATCCTAATAAGCTTTTATGAGTTAGGGAGAACAGTATAGGTGTACTATCTAGGGCCCTGAGGATTGTGCAGAATGCAAGGTAAAGCCTTGGAGCTGTAGGATTATGAAAATCTCATGATACGTGATGCAGTTCCTGTAACTGCTTCCCAGCAGTCCAGGTGCAATTCCACCACTAGGTCCTACCGGGTGGCTGATGCCACTTTTGCCTGAGGCCTTAAGGTTAATGGAAAGACCATGACTTTGATTTGTGTCTTAGAGATAAGATCTTCCTGTGGGTTGGGGATATTTGAATGAAAGAAGCAAAGACTCTGGTTTGAAGCTCTCTAAAGTCAAACTGCCTTTTCACCTTTCCTTTAAACTAGCATGCTGGAAAACCTGAAGTTCTCTTTGTCCTCTAGGAAATGTGTTTAAAATTGTCAAACTGAAGGTCTGCTACCCACATGCCTGTTGGCTTCACATCTTCTTGGACAGCAGTCCCCTCATCTTCAAGACTTAAGGGGAACTTTAGGATATATATTCAAGCCAGCCTTTAGGTTCTAAGGGTTAGGCGAGGTGGCCGGGTTGTCAGAGGTGATGGCCACTGACCAGGGATTCCACTGTAGAGGTAAGGCAGGGGAGCTGATATTTCTGTGACGGTGTGGGCAAATGGCCAGCAGAACTGGCATAATTTAGAGAAGTACCTGTGGCAGTGCTGGTCCCCTGCAAGTCCTCTCACACTGTCAGATCCCAGATGAGGTCTCCCCACCAGTCCCAGCTGCACTGTACCAGGAATTTCACCTGTCCCTGAGGGACACACAAGAATGGGACCAAGAGAGGATGTACTTTGCATCTAGCTCTCAGACCCTGCGAGTGGGAGGCAAGCTTGAATTGCTGGAGCTCTGGCCACTGCATGTGGACCCGTCGATTAAAACTATACAAGAAATGAAGGGCTGAGACATCAAGGCCCCCTTTCACTGAAGAAGCTACTTGTGCTTAAACTCCTCACCCCATTCAGTGCCAGATAGGGAGGAAACTCAGGAGGATGTTATGTCCCAGCCCCACTTTATTACAGGATTTAAAACTCAGGGTTCGGTTCCCAGATTCCCTCCCTGGAGCTCACTGGCCTAGGGGCCAGCCTTAGATCTTGAAAGCCAAGGTGAGGCCGTCGCCCAAGGGCAGGAGGCTGATGTAAACCCTGGCGTCCCGTCGGATGCGCTCATTTAGGTTTCGCACACACTCTGCCGCGGTGTCCCCTTGCTGAGGCTGTAGCACCTCTCCACGCCAAAGTACCTGTGGAGGAGCGGAGCCAACCGTAGAGGCGGGACCTCGGGGAGGTGCTTGCGCAAGGGGCGGGGCAAGAGCTGGAGACCCAGGACTCCAGGAGAGGAAAGCCTAGGGACAGCTAGGGGGGAGCAAGGGGAGGAGCCTGCAATGTACTTTGCAGACGCTTTGGGGCACAGGCAGGAGCCTTCGGAAGAGGCAGGGACCCAGCCTCCGCCTAGTGCTTACTCTAGGGATGGCGAGCATGCCTCCGGAGCGCAACAGCTGCAGACATCGCTCGTAGTAGGCTGCGCAGTTCTCTTTGTCCGCGTCCACCACGGCCACGTCGAAGGTGCTGGCCTCGCCCGCCGCAAGGAGCTCATCTTGCAGGAAAGAGGGACAGATGGCACCTGAGTCTACAGTCCGGGCGGCCGGAAGTCCCTGCCCAAGCTAGGCCAGGAGTTGTGATAGGGCTGGGCCCAGGCATTCAGGGACACCGCCCCTGTCCCCCGCATGTGGCCAAATACCATCAGGCCGGGCTAAGGGGGCGTCAGTGCCCTCGGCCTGCTGGGGAGCCCTGGCCACTAGCTCTCATTTGGTGGCCCCATTTGGGAAATGGAGCCAAGGCCTTTCCTGCTCCGGGCTCACCCAGTGTCTCCAGGGCTGGCTTCAGCCGAAGGTCGATTTTGTGCTCCATCTCCGCCTGCGGAAGGAGCCAGGTCAGAGCCAGCATGCTCCTTTGCCTGGAGCTGACGCGGCTTCAGGTGTGTGGGACACTCACCTGTCTCCACAGGGGCCGCCCCAGCTCCGGGGGCCCTGCATCCACCTCACAGGTCACCACACGCCCGGCGGGGGGCAGCGCCAGGGCCAGCGCCAGGGCAGAGTAGCCCGTGAAAGTGCCTGGGGATGTGGACATGGACAAGCTCAGCCCAGGGTGGGGGACAGCCCAGTGACGTCGGTCCCCAGTGATCTGGGCCTCACGCCCCTACCCAGGTCCAGAGCCTTCTTGGCCTTGATGAGTCGTGCCAGGTTGGCCAGAAGCTGGGCCTGCTCACAGGTCAGCATGTGATCTCCCTGCGGCTGCTCCAGAGTCAGCTGTTTGGAGAAAGAGTGACACCATCCCTGCCAGTCACCTACCCTCTCCTCAGTTTCCGAGGCCCCCTGCCCCGCTGGGCGCAGCAGTGGGCTTGGCCCAGAGGGAAGGGGTTCTTAGGGAACCTCCACTGCACTGGGAGGAGGAACCCGGATACCCAGAGAGGGTCACCGCCCAGCCACGTGGGTGGGACCCACCAAGCCCGAGATGGATGCCCTTTCCCTTCCCTGGCTCTACTGACCAGCCTCAGGCTCCGTAGCGCCGGGTGCTCCCTTAGGGAGCGGCTCAGCAAATATTGCCACAGGGGACTGTCTTCTGGGGGAAGCAGGCGCTGCTGTCGCCGGAATCGCCACGGGGGCCACCTTCTCCCTGCCAGAGAGAGGGTGGATCAGGGCTTGGGAGTCTGGGGCACCAGTGATAAACCTGAGCCGCGGCTTTCTGCGCGGATTCGCGGGCTTTGCTCCACGCCTTCGCTCTGGGTGCGTCAGTCCTTCCGCTCGCCCGCCCGCTGGGGCTACGCGGGGGCTGCAGCAGCCCGACCCAGCTCACCCAGGAAGAGGCCAGTGGCGAAAGCGGCGCCCAGCGCGGCCGAGCCCAGGGCCAACGTGGCGGGCAAAGAGAGCCGAGGTACAGGCTGGGTCATGGCGCGGGTGGGAGACAGCGGCAGATCACGTGCGCTGGGGCCACCAAGTCCAGACTCGCACGCGCGGGCTGACTGGGCTCCACCTCGTCCCTGCGGTGCCCGCGGAGCATGGCCTCGGGTACCATCTGGCGGCCACGTAGCCGTACTACAAGCTCCGTTCAAGAGGGGCAGGCACCATCTGGTGGCCGCATGTGGAACTGCGCGGGGACCGGGAGCAGGACTCGCATCTAGGGTCTGATGTAACAGCTTTGGTGGTCCAGACGCCTTGCTTCGGGAGCACAGATCTGATGCCCCTACTCGTTCTGCTTTCTTCTCTCTATCACTTCTGTTGAGGCCATAGGGCATATGTTGATGTGTGTGTGTGTGTAGTGAAAGTGTAACTAGACTGTAACAAATACCAGTGATACAAATAAAGAAGCCCCAGAAAGAAACGGGACTGGGGCGTGCGGGCGAGGAGGGGCAGAGTCCTCCTGGTGAAGGTGTCCAAAGGAAGAAGTTGAAGGAAAGAAGGATCTGGTTCGGAAATACGGCGGGGGGTTTGGCTGGGTGTGGCTAATGGAGTGCTGAGACAATATCCTGAATGGTTGGAATCCTGCCCTTGATTGCCGTACATGAGTGTGTGATCTTGGGCCTGTCAATCTCTGAGTCCGTTTCTGTAAAATGGCAACCACAATCTTACTGTAAAAGACACCAGCTTCCAAAGCTTGGTACACAGTAGGTGCTCAACAAATGGCAGCCGCTGTTATCACTGGAGTACAGACATTTTGGGGAGTCAGTGATTGAACGGTAGGTGAGGCCAGAATGATAACCACTGCCCATGGCTTGATGGATTGAAAACCTGCGGTAGGCCAAACTCCGGGGAAGGTGAAAGACACAGTATTGGTTTGTATCGTTCTTGTTTTGAGTGCTGGGGATTGAACCTAGTGCCCTCTCACACCTCTCTCACATGTTAGGCAAGTGCTCTATCACTGGACTAAATGCCCAGTATTTTTTAGCCTTTCTTTTTTTTGGGAGGAGACAATTGTAAGTTGCCTTACTGGCCTCAAACTTGGTGATCCTCCTGCTGCAGCCTCCCCAGTAGCTGAAATTACAAGCATGCACTACCATGCATGGTTTATACTATTAGTGATGCTGGTATTGAGACAACAGGACTGGCAGAACTGGTAGGCAACCCTAGTTGCGTGGAAGTAGTTTTCCTCTTCTGTAAAATGGAGTTATTAATAGTCTCAACCTCTCAGGGAGTTCAATGAGAAAATCCAAGTAAAGAACTTACACAGGTCTGGCACTTAGCTATAGAAGTTACATTTAAAAGGCGTCAGTGTCTGAAGGGCAGAGGTTGTCCTGAAGCTGTTTTGCGAGGTCCCTGGGGTGATTGCTCTTGAAGCCCACTGAGGAACAACACTTGACCAGGTATTGAGTTCCACCTGGGGCTAACGGATGGGTTGGTTGGTGGGTGTCCATGAGAGGGCAGCTTGGCTGAGGCTGAAGGTCAGAAACTTGCACATCAGATTGATCTGAGCTGTGGGAATCCTGGGCCTCGCAAGACAGGGACTCACCAGGCCAAGGCTTGGGGCGGAGCCCTGGGAGTGGAGAGCACAGTCTTCAATGAGAAACAGGATGAGGCTGACTCTTTGACCAATCAATGGCTGCCCCCAGACTCGCTGGGTCAGAGGAGGAGCTTGCTCTCCCTGGGTGCTGGACCCTGCAGGATGCCTTCCCCAGCGCCTCCACTGACCTGCCTCCAGGCCTGTGGGTCTGCTCCAAAACCAAGCTCCTTGTTCTCTACTCATTGACCCTTCAAAATCAAAAAAACAAAAACAAAAAAATTTTTTTGATTTTTTTTTTTTTTATACGGAGGATTGAACCCAGGGTCACTTTACTGCTGAGCTACATCTCCCAGGACTTTGTATTTTTTATTTTGAGACAGGATCTCTCTAAATTGACAAGGGATCCACTCAATTGCCTAGTCTGGCTTCCAATTGTGATTCTCCTGCCTCAGCCTCCAGAATCGCTGGGATTACAAGTGTGTGCCACCCTGCCCAGATTGTTAGTGTTCCTTTGACCTGACGACAAATCCCATTTCTCTGGTGAGGACTGCGACTTCTGTCCACTCCTTCCCTTAGGCCTGAGCACAGGGCAGGCGCTGAACAGATGCTGTCTGAACAGTGACCTGGTGGTGGCCCCTGCATCTTGTTGCCAGTGCTGGTAGCAGTTAAAATAGCAATAGGGGCTCTTTGCTGAGCGCCTCCTGAGTACTGGGCGCAATTCATCTGTTGTCCTCTCGGGGCAGGGATATCATTCCCATTTTCCGGAGAAGGAATGGAGAGCTTAGAGACTTGGCACTTCTCTAAGTCAAGCCCCAGACTCTGTCTTACTTTCTAAACTCGGGCCAATGCATCTCTAGCTCCTGTGGCCCTGGGACTCAGTGGGAACCGGCTTCCCTGGTACCTCTGCGGCTCTTCCACCTGGCTAGCTGGCACGGGGCCCTGGGCTCAGCTGGGGCCCTCTCTGCCCTGTCTGGGGGTCTGGGTGGCTTGCAGGCCCCCAGCTCACACCAGAACCTTCCTCCTGGAGCCTGGCTTCAGGCCGGAGCTGTGGAGGTGGGGGGAGCAGGAGGGGAGGGGAGGCATGTCACCATATATCCCCGTCAGATTAAAAAACTAATTTGAAAAGATTAATGTATTCCATTCTTGTTACGCTGGCTCTGATACCTCTGGGCCTGCGGCCGCTCTGCCTCCTGATTATTGAATTTTTATGGCCTGGTAATTAATTGCAGATTCCCTGTTTTGTTCTATTTCTTTTTCTCTGACATTTTAATTTCAACAAAAAGCAGTGGTCTCCATGCAGGTTCTCTCTGGAGATCCTAATGGTCTATAAAACAGAATGACTTATAGACGTGGCACCCACTTCAGTTGGCGAGCGATTGTTTGAAACCTTGCTGATCACGCAAAATTTAATTTTTCCACCTCCCTCCTCCCTTTGCTCCTCATTCCTTGTCTTCTCTGTTGCTGCACCAGCCTCTCAGCTCACGATGAAGTCAAAGTGTCGCCTCAGGATCTGTTACAGGGCCTTTTCCTTGGAGGCTGGGGCTGAAGATAAAGTGGGGTTTGATGCTTCCCCTGGGCAGTGATCCTGGGGGTACATAGGGGAGATAGGCTTTCCAAAAGTGCCATGTGGTTGTGGGCAGCTGCCCCAGGAGAGGGCAGTATCCTTTCCACAGATCTCACTTGCCCTTTTGGCTAAATGCTGCTGCCCCATTAGATACCTAGCAACTGGCAGGCTCACAGGCGCAAAGAAAATGGGTGTTGCTGCATGCCCATATGCCCACACCACATAGTGGGGGGCTAATTCAGACCCAGGAGACTGATGCAGACAGACTCAGATAGACATTCAGATATTCTTAGCCAAACTAGGTCACTGGGAACGGCTGTCCACAAAGCTCTGAAAGAGACCCCTGTGTTTCTAGCCTAATGCCCCCAAGTTCTTCTGGCCTTGCTAACATCCGGCTGGCCCCCCTGCTTTAGGGCCTCCCAGGACTGGGCAGGGCAGGGACAGAAGGGTAAGGTCACAGAATCCAATTGGGCCTAAGGGATTGGAACTTGAATGTCCCCAGAGCCAGGCAGGCAAGACAAGGGAGGACAGGGTGAACAGGTCCATGGAGACTGCTGCTGCAGGGCTCAGGTTCCATCAGGAGATGCTACAGCCACTTAACTTCGCTCCCTGGCTGTCAAGTGGGAAGATGGACCAATGTGGCCAGAGCTTCTGGTTCGTCAAGAGAGGTTGGAAGTCTGGTGTTTGGTGTAAAACCTCACACTTTTTAATATTGGGTAGACTTTCAGATTTTTAAAAACACCATGTTAGCCAAATAGTATCCATCTTTGAATGTTGTGTCTGTCCTGACTCATAGGGAACCAGTTTCCTCTCACCTGAGTATGCATCACAGAAGTTAGGACATGAAGAGGAGGCCCCCAGGGCCACAGCCTCAGTGGCCAGCTGACCATCTCCGTTCTGCCCCAGGAACTCTCTTCTTCCCTTAGGGCCCTTCAGGCCCCTTCCCACATTCAGTGAGCTTTGCCCATCACCTTCAGGCTGCTCTCCAGGGCTTGCTGGCTTTAGGTCTCTTCACAGAGAAGCTTACAGCCTGAAGTCTCATCACACGGGGTGATTTTTTCCAGGATCCATAAGGAGAATGGCACCTTTTAACCTTTAAGACTTTAAGGGCTCCAGGTGTTCCAAATTGCCAATTCAAGCAGGAAGGCTGAGGAAATAGACTATAATTCAGAGGCTCCCTGGGTTTCTCAGATGAGCTGGGGAAGATGAGAGCCCATAGCCTGGACCCACCTCTCTGTGCTTAGATATTGAGGAGGAGACACTGGTAATTCCTCTGGTTCCTCAGTCTCCTCATTTGGAGAGGCCAAAAGGGAAAACAAGAGTATGGACTCTGGAGGCAGGTGGACTTGGGTTCAAACATTGGTTTCACCATTCACTTTGTTCTGAGTGAGCTCAGAGTTTCTCAACTAAATCATGGGGATTGTTAGGATTTGGACCTTAAATGTCTCCAAAAGTTGGTGTGTTGAAGACTTGGGTACCTGGTTTGTGGTGCTTTTGGGAGACAGTGGCACTTTAAGAGGTGGGGCCTCATGGAAGGAAGTTAGGTCACTGGGGGGGTGGCCTTGGGGGAGATGTTGGGAATCCAGGCCTTTCTCTCTTTGCTTCCCAGCTGCCATGATGAAGTCTTCCTTTGCCACAGGCTCCTGCTAGGCCAAGTGACCATGGACTGAAACCTCTGAAACTGTGACCCAAAATAAATAAATCTTAATTCTCTCCCCACTAGCTCCCCCCCCCCCTTTTTTTTGAGACCAAGTCTTGGAAAGTTGACTGACTCAGATTCCTGATCTTCCTGTCTCAGCCTCCTGAGTGGCTGGGATGAGAGGTGTGCACCACCAAGCCCAGTTGGTCTTTTCCAGTTGATTTTTCTTGGGTATTTTGTCATGGTGATGGAAATCTTACTAACACAGGTGTGATACTCCTGTCTTAGTGGTTTTATTGTTTTTATTTTGTGGTGCTGGGAATTGAACTCAGGGCCTTGCACATGGTAGGCAAGTGCTCTCCCACTAAGCCACACCCCAGCCCTCTGTCTTGGTTTTCTATTGCTGCGTAATGAATCACCACAAACCTCTCACACTTGTGTAGGCCAGAATTTCAGCCAGGCTGGATTCTCCCAGGCATTCCCCAGGTTCAAGTCAAGGATTGGCTGGGGCTGCAGTTCTGCCTTCTTTGGCTTTTAAGGGTTCCTGCCGGTGCAGCCTCCAGCCTCCTGGAATGGTTCTAAGGTTTAAAATACTCCTACCTGATCCCCCTCCCCCATCCTGAGACCATGGCATTGGATATTGATTCCCTGCTTCTGCACGAAGGGACTTGTGGGGATGTTTCTCACAACAGTTCTCCCAAGGAGCTGCCATTGTGTCCATTATTCAGATGTACAAACTGGAATTTCAGATGTCAGAAAATATCAGCAACAGATATTAGCAGGTGTGAACCCATATTTGTCTCAGCTTCCCAGAAAAGCTTGTCTTTTACCACTGGGCCCTAGTCCATAGCTCCTGCATCCTTCAAAAAATTAATTTGGTTATATTTTTTTCAGTAGTGGGGATTAAACACAGGGCTGTTCTACCACTGAGCCACATCCCCACCCCTTTTCATTTTTTTACTTTGAGACAAAGTCTTGCTAAGTAACTTAAGCCTCTCTGAGTTGCCTCAGCCTCACGAGTCACTGGGACAGACGTGTGCCACCATGTCCAGTAATTTCCTTCTTTTGGGAGGATCACCAGGTATCAGAATTTTACATTGCTGACTGAATTTGAACCCTGGTGCTCAGGTAATCTGGGGAGTCCCCACCAGGTAAGATTCATGGTCTTTCCTGTTTCCCCTTTTTTGAACAGGTACGTGGCCAGGGCTGCCATTTCACAGCCGCTGCTGTGTGTCCTTGCTTCTGCTGGACGCTTTGGCTGATGTGGTAGTCAAGACCGCATGGAATGCTTTCAAGAACTGGCGCGGTTTCCCTGCAGCTCTTGTCTTTCCACGATGAGCTGTTGGCCTACACAGCCAAGTGAGTCTCCCCTTCCCCCAAAGAAGATGAACACTTCCCAGACTCCCTTGCAGGCACATGACCTGGCTTCTGCCAATCAGATGCACTGCACAAGCAAGTGTGGACCATGTGAGTTTGCAGCTGCCTGACGGAGACTGATGCTCTGGCAGCCCATGTGGCAGTGGTATGTGGGCCTCCACCAGGGAGTGGTGGCGGCTGCTGTGTTTTAGTTAGAACAGCCCTATGGTGCGCCTAGGTAGTGTTCCTCCCAGTCTGCTGTTTGCAGCAGAGTTAGCTATTTGCAACATAGTGAATTCTGTGGTTTGCAATAAAGTGGAATCTGCTGTTTGCCACAAGGTGGCTTCTGAGGTTTATACTTAAGAGCCTTGCCTGATGCACTGTCCTCTGTGTGACTCTGATTCCTGGACTTCTAGCCAACAACATTAATGTCTATCTCAGAGCCTGCCCTCCTCCCGCTTTGACAACAACAGAAGCCTCATATTGTTCAGGCAGCAACATGCTCAAACCTGGGGAATAAATTGTGATTAGTTGCAGGCCGTCATAATCATCCCTGTCCTTTTCCCAAGATATCTGCTTTCTCACTGTCCCTTGTTGCTAGGGGTGGCCATGTGGCTCATATCTGGCTACAGATAACGGGGTGCCTCCCAGGACACTTTCCCTTTCTGATGACAAGAAACTCCCTTTCTCTCCGTAGTCTCTTCTTACCTTGAATGAGGTTTTGTAAAAATGAAAGCTTAGAGCCACAGCAGCCATTTTGTGGCCATGAAGCAATAAGACTAAGGATAAAAAAACAAAAAATGAGGGCAGTGAGAAGAAGGATGGAGTGTTGGTCCTTAAAGATATTGTTGAGTTCTGAACCAACACCAGCAACCATTTACCTCCAGGCTCCTCATTTTATGAGAAGATAGAGCCCTTTGTGTTTAAGCAGCAGTGAACTGTTATTATTATTTTCTATATTTTTAGCTGAAGCTCAGAGCAATCTGAAATGATACAAACCACCAAACACTGTGGCCTATGCCCACAGGGGTGATTTGGTGTTGGTGCTGGGTAACCCTGTTTGTGTTTCCTTTAGGCTGGAGTGACAGGTTCCACAGTGTACTTGGAGCTGCCCCCTTTAGGAGTAGGCGTGGGAGTGGCTCCTTCCCTTCAGGTGTGAGATTTTTCCTGAGAGATGCCTCGTCCCACATGCCCACAGGTTCCTGGGGAGCTCAGTCCTTCTTTCACCTGAGGAGTCCAAATGCCAGTGCTGGGCACCCCACCCTCACCCTGTTGCAGACAGTGGGCAGCTCATGGACCCTTCCCAGTACCCCCATGAGCTAGGCGCAACCCCCACGTTCCCTAGGTGAGGATCAGATAGGAGGAGTGAGGTATCCAAGGTCTCACAGCCAGGATGTGGTGATCGGCTGCAGCTCTCTGTGACCTGAAGTGGGGGATTCCCATTTGAGAGAGAGTCCCTCTATTTGCCTCAGGGCCAAGGGCACAGGAGCTTCTGGGACAGTGGATGGCCAGACGGGGTGGGTGCTTCTGTGCCGTGAGCTGGGAATGGGGCTGTGGCAGCCCGTGTCCTCCTGGGTACATCAGTCAGGGTTCAGCTGCGGTGCGGCGGTGGAAAGCTGCAGGTCGCAGTGGCTTCCAAAAGCACCATTTACTTTCTTGCTCCTAGTGCAGTGGGTTAGCTGGGATGGTTCTGCTGAAGCTGAGGGCCAGGCTCTTTCTGCAACCATTGGCTACCTGGGGATGCTCTTTCTCAGTGGACGGTGCGGGTGCAAGGGGCCAACCAAGCAGCCCCTGCCTGCCTCAGTCTGCAGAGGTTCCATGGGCCTCGCCCACACACAGAGGAAAGATGTGCAGATCACCCTGCAGGTGAGGCCTGCAGCCCACGTGGCAAGGACTGGGGAGAGTGAAGGGTCAGGACCAGCAACCCAGTCTAACAGGACCCAAGGACCCTATGTGTCCCTGTAGAATGGGACCTCGGGAGGGGTGATAGGAGACTTGCCTCCCACCAACTCTGGGTGGCAACGAAGAAGCACAAATCTTCCAAATCTGTTTCTCGGAGGAAGAGACTGCAGTTCAGATAGTCAGAGTATGGCCAGAGGCTGCAGGGCAGGCCTGTCCCCTCCCCCCACTGCCACCCTGAGCCCAGGCAGGGAAGGGCTTGCCCAGAGCCCCTGCCTCCAAGGGGAAGGTAAACCCCCAGCTCCCTCAACGGCATTTCCTGTCCCCCTTTCTCTGTGCCACCTTCACCCTCAGCATGTACCCATCTTCCCCAGGGAGGCAGGGAAGCAGGTGCAGCAGCCCTGGACTGCAGGGTTCCAACCCGCCACAACATCACAGGGAGACCTCAGTTCTTGTTTACATCTGGCGGCCCCTGAGCTGGCCCGGGGACATGTGTTGTTTGCCTTGCTCAGTGTTTTGTTTGAATGGCGCCAGCACTAAACAAGCAGATCACACAAAGACTTCAGATTGGATTTCATTCTGAAAAAGTGGAAGATTTGCCTGCAGGGGGCCGGCTCTGCTGTATAGCAGGTTGGCTGGGGCTGCGTGGTGCCCTCCCCTCTTGGATGGGTCTTGTACCCTGGCCCCAGTTCCCACCCCACCTCCTGTTGCCTTGAACCAACAAACTTCACTTGTTTTCCACACTGGCCTCTTGGCTGCTGGCTGATGAGCTGAAACCTCCCATTTGATTCACTCCCGAGAGACCCAAGGGGAGCAAGAGCTGCCCAGGCTACACAGCGAGTCAGGAGCCTTTATTTCTCTTTTTCTCTTCCTAGGACCCTCACCTGATCTCAGAGAGCAGTTCCTGTTTTAGACTCGGACCTGGGAGCTTCGCCTCTGCCTCCCACCCTCTCTGGCTCAGGGTGGGGTCTTTTCCTCAGAGGAAGCTGTTCATATCCTGGTTGAAGCTCAGAATACCCCCGAACTTGCTGCCCAAGAGCAGTCACCCCAAGGGAAAATCCAGACTAAGAGGAAACTATGGGAGACACAGGAGTTGGTCAGGTTCCTAAGTTATACAGGGAATCCCGCCAGGTATGTGAGAAAACGGGGTAAGAGCAGCTAACAAACATTTACATAATAGTTACCTGCGTCAGTCTCTTATGGCTTCATATTAACTCAGCTAATCCTCACATCAACCCTGTACAAGGAGAGGTACCATTTTTACCTCCCGTCTTCTAAATGGGAAAGTGGAAGTATCTTCAGGGTTGCTTAGAGATTCAGCAACTTGTCCCAAATTGCACAGCCTATAAATGACAGAGTATGGATTTGAACCTAGGTCTTCTGGTTTCAGGGCTTAAACACTGCACTATTCTGAAGGAAATCCTCCTCGTGTGACTTCTCCTCATTGAACAAGATAGCTGCTTGAGCTCCCACCATTATAACCTTATTCCAGTTTTCAGGGAAAAGGACAGGACAAAACAGGACTCACTCCCTTCTTTTCAGGAAACTGAAAATTTTCCTGAGTTCCCACAGATAGGACTACTTGCATTCCTTTGACCAGCACCCAGTCACATGGCCACACTTTAGCCAATAGTCTTTATTCTAGCAATTATGTGCTCAATGAAAAATCAGTATTATCATTAAAGATAAAAGGGAGAACGGTTACTGGGAACATTTGGCATTATTGTTGCATTTTACACATGAAGAAACAGGCACAGAGAGGTGATTACCCTGCTGGAGGTCACAAAGCCAGGAGGCAGAGCTCAGATCTTCTCTTTCTGGGTCCTGTTGAGCAGGTGAGGCCCCAAAGCATACTCTGCCAATTCCCCAGGGGATGAGCAGGCCTGTGCCTCTTTATAGAACCCCATTCCCCCCCCTAAGAATACCCCAGGCCCAGGCCCTGCTGGCTAGACTCCCCTTATGCCTTCCAGACCTGGCAGTCTCTCTGGGCTCAGATTCGTCATCCTGGCACCAACCATGCCCGGGGCCTGACTCCATCCATCCCGCTAATACCCGCATCGACTGAGCTCAGGCATGTTCCTGAGGCGGCCTCAAGAGCACTGAATAATTCAGGCCTGTGTAATGGGATAATGAATTTACTGACAACCCAGTGTGGTCTTGGTACTTACATTTCAAGAAATACTGACTCCCTAGGCCCGCTCGGCAGGCAGCGGGGATGTATGCATGCCAAGGAACTGTTGCCTCTGCTCTCCCCATGGGCTTTGGGCCTGGCTGAGTGGAGACCGCACTTCAATGTCCCTGGAGAAGCAGGGAGTCTGCGGTAGGGGGTGGTTTGGTTGAAACTTGGGGGTGAGGTGGAAGTGGAATCCCAGGAGCTTGGAAAGGCAGGGCTGGAAGGGAACCTATCACTCTCCCTTCTATTTTCCTTCTATCCTGCAGGCTCACCCAACCCCCAGCTGCTGAGGGCTGCTGCTAATGGCTCACAGCTGTCTCTTCCCTGGAGACCTGTGGTCAAACAAGAGCCCTCTCCACCTGGAAGGCCAACCTACTCCTCTCCACCTGGGCAGAACTTGGCTGATGACAGACTTATATGGTGGTATGAAAGGTAACCCTAAGTCTTAGGTGGGAGGTAACTGTGATGCTATTCATGTTCCAGAACTCCCTTCCTCCATGGCATAAGGTCGGGGCTTCATTCTAGTGGAGACCACATCTCCCTTAGCTTTCCTGCTTCAACTGCCTCCTTCCTGAGCCTCTCCAGTAAATTACCTAAATAGAGGCCCTGCCTCTGGGGAGCCCACCTGCAATTTCTGATCTGAGTTTTCCCTTCTGAGTATGTCCCCAGAACCCTAAAAAGGACCCAGAGCACACAGTCCTTGGCCATGTCCTGCATCTATGTGACAATGAGGAAATTATGTCTTTGTCTTGGATCTTAGTTTCCCCATTCTGTGGCTGGGGTGAGGAGAGGCTCTTAGGGTCCCCTCCGGCTCCAAATGTGATCTGAGGTGCCAGAAATCCTTCTTTCCTGTGTAATCCTATGTACATGGATTCTGACCATTGGGGCAGCCATCGCTTTTTTTCTGAATTACCTGGAAATACCCAACCTGGGGCAAAGGGATCTCTGCCATCTTGTCCTTATCAATAGAATGGGGCAGGGTGGAGACAGGGAGAAGCTTTCAAAGGACCATTCAGAGGGCACAACTTGGGTTGGTAGGGGGAGAATAATCATTCCAGATCCTGAGACCAAGCCCTCAAACCTCCGAGGAAGTAGCCCTGCTGACACCTTGGTTTTGGACTCTAACCCCTCTCTGAGGGGCCTCCAGTCAGCCAGCCCTAGACTAGTGGGAAAAGCAGAGCCAGACATGGTCTTAGACTAAAGATAAAAGGAAGGGCCTCTGTCAGGCACAGAAGACCCTGAGCTTCCCCTCCACCACCTTTGGGTGCAGAAGAGAGCCCAGGGCAGAGCCCCCAGCTTGGGTAGCATCTGGGCAGAGTCTGGATTATCTTACTCCAGGGCCGGGCACAGAGCTGGTGCCCTTAGCTGAATCCCAGAGCCCAGGGCTCCATCAAGCCTGGGGCTGGTGGTTGAGGACTTCCAGCAGGCAAGCACTGCTGTCTCAGGAAACCTTTCTCAGTTCCCCAAGTCAGATGTCCCCTGAGCTGTTGTTGACATGGTTCCCTGGCTGCCTAGCCACGCAGCCGGCCTCTAATCATAAGTAGAGTAAGTGCTAGTGCATTAGTTTCCAAGGGCTTCCTAGGTAACAATGACCACAAGCTGAGAAGCCCCAACGGAGCAGCATAGTGGTGACCTGAGTGGGTTGGGGTGCGGCTGAGCGAGGCCCGCCACACAGGTGCTGCGGACCTGAGGCGCGGGGGCCAGTGCCCAGGTGAGCCAGGTGAACTGGGTCAAGCTGGTTCATCACTGCGTAGCAGCCCGGCTTGCACACAGTGGGCCGCCTGCTGTGGAAGTGCACTCCACGCAGCTCCGAAGCTCCAGACACCCCACTGAGCATGTGCAATTAATGACTCCAACCTCCCACTTTCTGAAGCTGGGAGAAAATGGAGAGCCAACCTGAGTGGGACTCACAAATTGACCAATGGTGTTAGTGTGCTTCCAAACGCTAATTAGCATAAATTCTGACCTATAGCCGTGAACCAAGTGTGACAAACCCCTAGAGTAGCTCACTGGGGGCGGGTGAGAGAAATGGCCCTCCAAGAGTTTTGTTCTTGTTGCTGAGTGCCCGTCTCACTCACCAGAGAAGAACTCTGAAAGAAGAAGAAATTGAAAATGCACCGCTGGGGTCTGCTGCGACACTGGAGAGCATGGTCCACCATTAAGAGCTGCAGCACTCTGGCCTGCGGCCTGTGCAGACCTCACCTGCTAGCAGAAGTAGTGAATTGAGTTTCATCTCACAACTCTGGTTTCATTGCGGTTTTTAAAAAGTGTCAAGGAATTCTTAGCTACTTCTCTGAGGAGTAAAGTCTATGTTCCCTGCCATGAACCTAGGTAGTCCTCTCTGATGGCCTTTGTGGCTAGAACTTAGCTGCAGTGATGCTATGTGACTTCCAGGACTGGATTAAGAAGGCTCTGTAGCTTCTCCCACATTCTCTTGGGAGCTATCAGTTGTTTGTTTGTTTGTTTATTCACTTATTTATTTATATTTGCTCTAATCAGTTATCCATGACAGCAGAATGCTCATCGATTCATTGTACACAAGGTCAGTTGTTCTGTAAGAAGTCTGTCTCCCAGGACTCCATGGGCAGAGACCACAGGGAATGAGAGATACTTTTGGGCCCCAACTTATGCAGCTCCAGGTGCTTGGATCTTCTCAGCCCAGGCCTCAGACATGTACATGGGGAAGCTTTGAGATGTCCTCAGCCTCCACCAAATGCAGAGTGACAAGTGCGCACTGGAGTCTGGACAACCTGTGGATTCAGAAGCAGAGTAAGTGCTAGTGCATTAGTTTCCAAGGGCTTCCTAGGTAACAATGACCACAAACTGGGTGAGATGACAGAAATGTATTGCTTTACAATTCCAAAGGCCAGAGTCCAAAATCAAGGTGTCTATAAGGCTGCTTCCTTCTGAGGGCTCAGAGGAGCATCAATTTCAGGCCTGTCCCTTTGCTCCTGGTAGTTGTAGGCAATGCTTAGTGTCCCTTGGCTTAGAGATATGTCAATCAGCATCTGCCTCCCTCTTCACATTGTGTTCTTCCTGTTACTGTGTCTAAATTTCCCTTCTTTTATAGAATAACAGTCATCTTGAATTAGGGGTCCATTCTACCCAAGTTTGCCTCATCTTAACTAGTTACATCTACAATGACCCTATTTCTACCAAGATAACATTCTGAAATGCTGGATGTCAGGAATTCAAGATATCTTTTGGGGGACACAATTCAACCCATAGCAGATTGTTATCATCTGGAGTGATTTGGTATATACCAGCAGTTACCAGAACATTAGAATTAAGGGATTTCTGGGATAGTAACTATAAAACACCAATGTAAATGTAATGAGATGGAAAATATTTACCACAACATCCTTCCAGAAGGCTGCTATATGTGGTTGAAATAATCAATTCTCCAAGTAGCTTGAGGTTGGGGTGGGGAGTGGGTCTTCCCCTAAAAGATGTATGTTCCAGTAACAACACATACTTGAATAATAGCAGGCAGTTTCCCTTAATGCCTTCTAGGGTAGGAAAAGAACTTGGGTTTTGCTTTGTGGGATTTACCTTGCCCTTTAATAAATGTTGTATATTTAAAGAGAATCAATCCAAAAATTAGAGTGTTTCTGGCCTCTGTATATCTCAGCATGGCCTCCTTTACTCCAAGAGGACAGTGATTAACCATGGGGTGCAATTAGCTGGTTAAATGTCTGGTTTCCCTGGAGACTGGACAATCCTGAGAGCAGGGACAGGCTCTGTCTTGTTTCCCTCTGTTTACTCAGCTCAGTTTTAGGGCACACAGTAGGCGCTTAATAATTATTTGCTGAAAGTATGAACATTAGAAAAGGAACAAAGGAATTATATACATGTATGTATATGTGAATATACACCTACATGTACATGATGACTTAAAATTTATAGACTTATCAGCTATAAAACATTCAAAGATGTTAGAAAAAAGATTTTGAAATCCCCTTCAGTGGATGGAAGAGTCCATAAAAAAGTAAGAGAATTACTAGAGGCAAGGAACACACTAAAAAATCACCCCAGGAGAATAAATAGCTGCTGAAACTGTGGCACACATTGAGGATACCTGTGTCATTGGGCAGTCGGCAACTTCCATATCTTGAGCATCTGTGGAAGAAGAAAGAAGCAAGAGATTATAAAAATTATCAGGAAGATTGGAAATTTAAATATATTACATACAAAATTAAAAATTCAATGAAATATTTAAATAGAATAGACACAGCTTGAGATGGAATTTGTAAATTGGAAGATAGATCTGAAAAAAGTATACAATATATCATGAAAAAATGGAAAACATGAAAGAGGTTGAGACATGAAGGATGGAATGAAAAGCTCCAATATATGTCTAATCAGATTTTTGCAAATATAGTAATAATGAGAAAGAGACAATATTTAAAAAGATAGTCACTGAGAATTTTCGATGATTATTAAAAAAAAATCCTCAGATTCAAGAATTTCAATGATCCTAAGCAGGAAAATAAAAAGAAATTCATACATAGATACATCATCATCAAATCAAAGAATACCGAAGACTAGGAGAAGAAGATCCTAGAAGAACCAGAAAAAGTTTTAATTATGGTAATAATAGTATCAAAAAAGGCTGGGGCTGTATGTATCTCAGTGGTAGAGCGCTTGCCTTGCGTGCATGAGTCACTGGGTTTGATCCTCAGCACCACATAAAAATAAAGATATTGCATTCATTCATCTATAACTAAAAAAATATTTTAAAAAAATAGTAACAATGAAAGAAGACTATTATTATGGTTTGGATATGAGGTGTCCCCCAAAATCTCATGTGTGAGACAACACAAGAAGATTTGGAGGAGAAATGATTGGGTAATAGCTTTAACCTAACCAGTGAAATAAACCTTGATGGGGTTAACTGGAGGCAGGTGGGGTGTGGCTGGAGGAAATGGTTCATTGGGGGCGTGGCTATGGCGCATATATTTTGTATTTGGAGAGTAGAGATCTCTGTCTCTGCTTCCGGATCATCAGATTAGCTGCTTCCCTCTGCTATACTCTTCCGCAGTGATGTTCTGCCTCGACTCCCGCCAGGAATGGAGCCAGCATCCTATGGACTAAGACCTTTGAAACCGTGAGCCCTCAGATGAACTTTCCTTCCTCTCTAATTGTTCTGGTCTGATCTTTGGGTCACAGCAGCAAAAAAAGCTGACTAAACAACTATTAATTTCCAAGACCTTTAAAAAAGTTAACACCAACTTGGACTAGGGATGTAGCTTCATGCTATAGTGCTTGCTTGGCACGCATGAGGCCCTGGGCTTGCTTGATCCTCAGCACTGCCAAAAAAAAAAAGACACCAACTCAATAGCAAAAAATCAAATAATCCAAGTAAAAATAGGCAAATGATGTGAATAGACATTTCTCAAAAGAGGATATACAAATGCCAACAAGCATATGAAAAAATGTTCAACATCACTGACCATCAGTAGAAAGCAAATAAAAACCATAATGAGATTGCGTCTTATCCTGGCTAGAATGGTTATTATAGAAAAGACAAAAAAATAACAATGCCAGTGTAGATGTGGAGAAAAAGGAACTCACATACTCTTGGTAGAAATGTAAATTAGTATAGCCATTATGGAGAACACTATAAAGTTTTCTCAACAAAACTAAAAATGGCCACAGGGTTGGTAGCACATCCCTGTAATCTCAGCTACTCAGGAGGCTGAGGCAGGAGGATCGTAAGTTCAAGGCCAGCTTTAGCAATTTAGTGGGGTCCTAAGCAACTTAGTGAGACCCTGTTTCAAAATGAAAAATAAAAAGGGCCAGAGATGTAGTTTAGTGATAAAGCACCCCTAGGTTCAATCCCCAGTACCAAGAAAGAAAAAGAAAAGGAAAAAAAGAGGAGTCAGGATACTTAGCATTTCTGTCTCCTCAAATATTACCACTTCCATATGTTGGGACCTTTCAAATTCTTATCTAGTTATTTTAAAAAGGAAAATTAATTGTTGTAGCCTATAGTTGCCTTATTATTATTATTTTTTTGGTACCAGGGATTGATCTCAGGGGTACTCAACCACTGAGCCACATCCCCAGCCCTATTTTGTGTTTTATGTAGAGACAGGGTCTCACTGAGTTGCTTAGTGCCTCGCTGTTGCTTTGAACTTGTGATTCTCCTGTCCCAACATCCCAAAATCCTGGGATTACAGGTGTGCGCCACCGCGCATGGCTTATAGTTGCTTTATTGTGCCATGTAACATTAGAACTACTTCCCCCTCTATGTTTTGGTTTGCAATTTCTACCTCCTCCCATCTCTTTCCCCTTCCTCACCTCTAATGCCCCCAGTTTTCTCTACTTCTATATGATCAACTTTTGTAACTTCCTCCAATGAGTAAGAACATATGATAGTTTTCTTTCTGTGTCTGGCTTATATTTAAAATGTTGTCCTCCTGTTCCATGTTGATACAAATGAAAAGATTTCACTCTTTTATGTCTAATATTTCATTGTGTGTGTGCATATATATGTATGTCTATTTCAGTATATATATACACACACACACATATATCTCATATTTTTATCAACATACATTTTTATTTTGAGACAAGCTCTCACTATGTTGTTGAGGATCTTGCTAAATTGCTGAGGCCTGCCTCAAACTTGTAATCCTCCTGCTTCAGCCTCCTCAGTCACTGCCCTGATTTGATTATTACACATGGTACACAAGTATTGAATTATAACATTGCACTTCATAAATAAGTACAAATATATACATAGATATATTTTTTGGTACTGGGGATTGAACTCAGAGGTATTCAACCACTGAGCCACATCCCCAGCCCTATTTTGTGTTTTCTGTAGAGGCAGGGTCTCCTTGAGTTGCTTAGCGCCTTGCCATTGCTGAGGCTGGCTTTGAACTCGCGATTCTCCTATCTTGGCCTCCCTAAGTGCTGGGATTACAGGCTTGCGCCACCGTGCCTGGCTTCCATAAATAAGTACAGATATGATATATTAATTTTAAAAAGTCACACCAACTAAGGACTGTACCACAGTAAAACTATATTTTAAGTGTAAGTATAGTTTCTAGGTATATACTCCAGAGAACTGAAAACATCCACAAAAAAGTGTTCATGAATTTTTTTTGGGTACTGGGAATTGAACTCTGGGGTACTCAACCACTGAGCCACATCCCCAGCCCTATTTTGTGTTTTTTATGTAGAGACAGGGTCTCACTGAGTTGCTTAGCGCCTCCCTGTTGCTGAGGCTGGCTTTGAACTCATGATTCTCCTGTCTCAGCCTTCCAAAGTGCTGGGATTACAGGCTTGTGCCGCTGCGCCCAGCTCATGAATTTTTTTTTTGTACCAGGAATTGAACCCAGGGGTGCTTAACCACTGAACCACATTCCAAGCCCTTTTTGTTTTTTATTTTGATATTGAGTCTAAGTTGCATAGGGCCTCTCTAAGTTGCTGAAGCTGGCTTTGAATTTGTGATCCTCCTGCCTCAGCCTCCTGAGCCACTGGGATTACAGGTGTGCATCACTATGCCTGACTTTACATGAATGTTCTTAGCAACATTATTCATACTTGCCCCAATTTGGAACCCCTCAATTTCCAACAGGTGAGGAATGAATAAACAAAATGTGGTATGACCATATAATAGAGTATTACTTTCCATAGAAATGAATGAATTCCTGATCCATGCAACATCATGGATAAACATTGGAAACATTGTGCTAAGTGATAGAAGTTGGACATAAAAGCCATACATTGTGTGATTCCATTTATGTAAAATGTCTGAATAGGCAAATCCATAGAGACAGAAAATACAGGAGTGATTTCTAGGAGGGAGGAGTGTGGGAAGGGGGGTGGGGAGTGGCTGCTGATGGATGTGGGGTTTCTATTTTGAGTAATGAAATGTTCTGGAATTGGATAGTGGTAATGTTTGCAAAACTTTATAAATATACTAGAACCATTGAATAATTTCAAAGTGTGAATTTTATGGCATATGAATCATATCTCAATATCAAATGCAAAAATAAGAATAAAGGTAGAAATAAATACATCTTCATTTATACTGAAAATGAGTTTATAAACAGACGCCCCCAAAGGAATTTTTGAAGAATGAACTGGAAGAGAAGAAAATTGATATTGTGAAGAGAGTGCAAAATATAAGAAGAAATGATGAATAAAGAAGTGATAAAAGTGTAGATAAATCTGAATAAACCCATGTGCAGTCTGGGGCAATATCTATTCCATAGGCTTAAACAAAAGGTGAAGCTAAAAGGCCTCATATAAATGGAATTAAAGCTTTCAAAGTGCCTTGCATTGTTCAGGAGGAGAGTAAGACATTGATTAATGTTAGACAGATTATGTTAAGTTATATGACCATTTCAAAATGCCAAGTCACCAATGGAAAAAACAATTAGAATGCCTATTTTCCAAGCTAGTAGATGGGAAAAAGTGGAACAAGAGAACACTTCAATCAATTCCAAAGCATGCAACAAAGAAGAAGAGAAATCCTGGGCTAACCAAAAGAAGACTAGATAGTTACATTAATATCAGAAAAAGTAAAATATAAGATAAAAAGGCATCATTTAGAGATGTAGAGGGTGAATATAATAAAATTTAAATTCACCAGGAGAAAATTATTGTTCTAAACTCAGAGATACCTCATAATATACCTTCATCATATGATTTATAGATATATTCTCTCATTCTGTTGTATTTCCACTTTGATAGTGTCCTTAGAAGCACAAAAGTTGTGTTTTTAGTTTTAGTATTTCTGTGTTTTTGTGGATCAAACCTAGGACCACATGTACACCAGACAAGTGCTACACCACTGAGCTACAGCATCAGCCCACAAAAGTTTTTATGTTCAATTTAGTTTTCCTTTTATTGCTTATGCTTTTGGGGTCATATCTAAGAATCTTTTGCCAAATCCAGGATGATAAAGATTTACCTCCATTTTTGCTTCTAAGAGTTTTATAGTTTTAGCTTTCACATTTTTTTTTTTTTTTTTAGCTTTCACATTTTGAGTTAGCGTTTGGTGCCAGTACCACACTGTCTTAATTACTGTGGTTTTGCCCCAAGTTTTGAAATCAGGAAGTGGGAGTCCTCCTGCTTGGTTCTTTTTCAAGATTGTCCTGGCTATGTGATTTCCCTGCAAGTCCATGCACATTTTGGAATCAGTTTGTCAATTGCTGCAAAGAAGTCAGCTGGGTCCCAACAGGGTCATGTTGGGTCTGTGCTCCAGTGTTACATCACTCTGTGGAGCAAGCGCAGCTCCAGTTGGCTGATCCATCCAAGTAGGACCAAAGGGCCTGCTGCCCACGTGGTCTTGTGTGTCCTCTAGTGGCCCTATCATTGTGGGTGTCACTAGGACTGAATGTGTGTGGTAGGAGTCTAAATGACTGAAATGAAGCATGAGTTGAAAGACCCTCCTAAGGTTCTTACTCTGACTGCAGTTACCGGTGATCTTAGCTTGGTGTCCCCAAAAGCAGATCCTGAGAAGAAGATCTAAGTGAGAGCAATTATGTAGGAGAAGATGTCATTACCAGCAGGGAAGCAGGGAAGTGAGCCAGAAAGGGAAAGAAGTCAGGAGATAGGACATTGTGTGGTCATCTGGGGCTCCATCCTGCTGGTGACCTGACCTCTGGGAGAGGCTTTAGGACAGGGTTGCTCAATCGTGGCACTGTTGGCTGTTGAGTCGTGGTTGTGGGGAGCTGTCCTGGGCATTGCAGGATGCTTAGCCGAATCCTGGGCTCTATCCACTAGATGCCAAAAGCAGCCATTCAACCAAAAGGGCTCCAGACTTTGTTGGCTATTCCCAGGGGGCAAAATTATCACTGGTTGAGAACCACTGTGGAGGACATGTCTCAGAATTATCCCATCCAAGAGGCGAGGGTACTGGGGTATTTACCTCCCAATTTCCATTCATGGTGGCTTTAGGGCTGCTCTTGGGGTCATTAAGTCCCTGGCTCTTCTGGCCTGTCCAGAATGTCAGCTAAACATGATTCCAGGCTGGAGAAAGCTCTTGGGTTGTACTTCAGAGGCCCATAGTAAGAAGCCACCAGCACACGTGGCAATAAAAAGGGCCGAGGAGATGTGAGCATCCACATCACAGCCACGTGGATCCTGCCCTGTGTGACTTTGGGGACTCCAGGTCCTCCCTAATCTGCAGCTCTGCCTGGAAGCCCACGTTCCTGGGGCTTTTCAAAGGACCTTCACAGAGGCCAGGGTGGAAGTGTAGAAATTGATGTACTCTGGGGCAAGGCTTTGGTCCCTCAGTTCTATTCTCAGTTCTTTGCTCTGTCACAAGCTTGGCTCAGCTCCTGCAGGGTAAGGAAAAATGGCCACATAGAATTTTAGACTGAAAGTTTTCTAGTATGATCTGGTTTTTCCTGGTAAAAGGCATTAGGGGAAAGATATGCCCTACATCAGCTCAGCTGCCTGCACCTCCCTGTGACCTCGAAGGATGTTCTCCTTTCCCTATGTGCTGTGTGACTTTGGGTAAGGCACATCTCTTTTCTGGTCCTTGGTCTCCCTTCTGTAAAAATGGGATGGGATGAGTAGGCCAGATGACCTTGAAATGTTCTTGCAATTTGAGTGGCTGCTGAGAGCTCACGGAGGTAACAGGGAGCCTCCAGGCAGCCAAAGCCCAAGGCCCAGCCAGAAAATGTGACTTTGTGACAGCTTGGCCCCCAGTGACGCTGCTGGCCTCTGATCTCTGAGCATTTCCACCATGTGCCTGACACTGGGCCTGGTCGCAGCCCAGCACGGCCCCTCGCTCACTCAGGAACATCTGCTACAGCATTTACCACGTTAATAGATTAGCTTTGAGAATCGGGCAGGTGTTTTCCACCCAAGCCAGAAAACATCAAAATCACATTGCTCTCCAAGCCTTTCTGTACAGGCAATCGAGTTAGAATGACTCATACGGTCTAGCAGATAATAAAACACACATAACATTTGCTTTAGGGTACAGGTGGGGGTATTTTGTCCCGCGCATAGGAGAAACAAAAACTCACTCTATTTGGGAATAGAGTAATTGAATACAGATGGGAGGAGGTAAATGAAAGAATTTAGCAAATATCTCAGTGGAATAGCTAATGGGAATGAGACAGAATAGGAAATTAAAAATTATTCGAAGCAGATGGACCATTCTTTGAGTTTTTAAAAATTTATTAGGACCGCGAAAAAATGTGTCTGTTTATTTTCTACGGCCATGAAATTAATGACTTGGTGAGTTTTGCTTGTGCAATTTTATGACTGCCATGTCATCTGTCATAATTTGGGGGCTGTTTGATATGGATTTATGAATGTCCCCACCTCTTACCCCTCCCTGATTTATGGGTGTGGGTCCTACATAAATTAGGCTGTCCCCTTTTGAGGGTGCAATGCCAATGGCCCTGGGCGGGGGCCCCAGGGATTTCTCTGTCCAATGGTGAGTAGGAAAGCTATGGAGGGTCACTTCGGGGCTGTGGGAAAGGGGCAGGCCTGACCTGGCTGAACTTCCTCTGTGAAGATGACCCCAGCCTGCTGTGGCTGGGGAGGAGGTGCTGGGGCTGGGGACGCCAGCCCAGGCCACTGGTGCTTGCTGGGAGTGGGGTGGGACCCACTGCTGCAGCCTCAATCCTGCAAACAGCCACCTGGCTCCCTGCCCTTCCAGGCTCCATAGCCACCCCCGTGTACCCCAAGACCTAAAACTTAGGGAAAGAGGAAAAATAAAATCACATTCATTGGGAATCTATTTGTGCCTGATCAGGTTCTAGGGCTTTAAGTGCATTTTCTAGATGGTGGTTAAAATTGGGCTTTGCAACTAGCAGACTTGAGTCCAGTTTCACTCCGATCCTTACTAGCTTGTGACTTTGGGCTGGTCACTACTCTCTCTGAACCTTGGATTCCTCCTTTGTAAAGTTGGGATAGAAATACTTAATGTTAGGGAGGTTTTGAGGATCAAATGAGGTAAACCTCCTGCCCTCAACACACATCAAACAGTGCTGGTAAATGGTAACAATTATAATTCTTAATGATCACCCAATCAGCATATTGTTATCATTTCCCCCTGATGGATGGGGAAATTGAGGATCAGAGAAGGCAAGTGATTTTCCACAGGTCACATAATTAAAGGGACGGAGCTGGGTGTTCCTCATAATTCTGGGGTCCGACCTTTCCTGAATTGGGAAACACCAGGTCCCTGCTGGTGCAGTTCAGGGCTACACACTCACATTTCTGAGCTCTGGCTCCTCTGGCTTAAGCCTGGCCTCATTCTCTACCTGGCCTGGAGGTTCACTGCAAACTCTGTCCTGTGCTGGACTCTTTCTGCTGCTTGTACTCCCTATGCGGACAGAGAGTCTCTTGTCAATACCAGTGTAGGGGCCAGCTGGGCACCCTACCCAGGCTTGAGTGGGAATTCTGTCCAGTCTCAGGGCCAGATCCCTGAGAATCCCCTACCCACCCCAACCCAAGTCCCAGAGGACACTGGGGAGCAGGGCTTGCAATGAGCAGGTTTAAGGTCTCCTCAAGGCTGGGTGTTCTCTGAAGGCAAATCCCTGCTCTTGGCCTATGACATGGCCTGTGAGTCCTTTTGAGTCTCACCTGAATTCTTCTCTGCAGCCCACCTATTTACAGACGTCCAACCCCAAGTCCCTCTGGTTCTCTCAACACCTCCAAGTTAGAAACAATAATAATTCCTATTTATTGAGCACCTGTGAGGGTCCAGGTGCTGTACGAGGTGACTTGTTCATGCAATCCACCATTTATTCCTCCATTCATTAAACATTTGTTGAGGGCCTACTGTGTGCCCAGCATTGTCTCAGCACCAAGGATATAGCAGGAACAACATAGATGTGGTCCCTGCCCTCTCTGAACTTTCATTCCCGTGGGGAACATAGGCAGTCAATGAATTTGGTACTCTCTAGTATTAGGCAATAATATGGCTTTTAGAAAATTAAAGCAGGGTAAGAGGGAGAGGGATGAGGGAGGTGGGCATTACCCTAGATAGCCTCTCTGAGATGGGAACCTTTGAGCTGTGGAAAGTATCCAGGCATAGGGAACTGTAAGAGCAAAGGCCCCGCGAGGTGGGAGGATGGTTGGTGAGTGCAGGGAACAAGGCCAGTGTGGCTGGAGCAAAATAAACAAGGGAAAGAGTAATCTATTTTTTTTTTTTTTGGTACTGGAGATTGAACTCAGGGGTACTCAACCACTGAGCCACAACCCCAGCCCTATTTTGTGTTTTATGTAGAGACAGGGTCTCACTGAGTTGCTTAGCGCCTCGCCATTGCTGAGGCTGGCTTTGAACTCGCAATTCTCCTGTCTCAGCATCCCTAAGTGCTGGGATTACAGGCTTGCACCACCGCGCCCGGCTGGAAAAGAGTAATCTTAAAGTACATGATCTCTTGGGCTGGAGTTGTGGCTCAGTAGTAAAATGCTTGCCTAGCATGTGTGAGACACTGGGTTCGATTCCCAGCACCGCATATAAATAAAGTCCATTGACAACTAAAAAAATATTTAAGAAATAATTGTTTAAAAAAATAAAGTACACGATCTCATTTGATCCTTATCCTTACTATTGTTTCACCAAGGTACATTTTAACAACACCAGTTTTATTTACTGGGACACTGAGGCTCAGGCCAAGGTCGCATAGCAGAGCCAGGATCCAGCTCTTGGTCTCTGAATTCTTCTCACTCTACTATATGACTTCTCTGAGTATCACAATTGGATGATTCTGGAAGAGCAGGACCATAGGACTAGAGGTAGGGCGAGGGCTGGAGAAGGTGGCAAGATGCTTTACAGTCCTCAAGACCATCCATGAGGCACACATCTGGAACAGAGGAAGGGCTCGCTCCTATGGCCAAGAGCCCCGTAGCAGCCCCAGCTATGATTCTTGAAGTCCATAGCACTGGCCTCTGACAGGGCAAGATGGATGGGAGCTCTGGACTTATACCTGTCGGAGTTTCCTGAGTGGTTTTTCTTCCAGATGGTCTCTGGGAAGACAAGGTTTAAGAAGCTTGATTCCTGGAGAAGGGAGGATGGGAAGGAGAACAGGCTCCTGGCTGTCCTGCCTGTAGTGGACATCTCTCCTGTGATAAAGGAAAAACTGTTGCTTTGAAAGGTGTGCTGTGCGCTGAGCCAGGCCTGCATGATTTGCAAGCTTCAGGAGTGGGCCAGGAGACAGGAAAGGGAGCTTGTGGCACAGGCTTTCCCTCTGGGTGGGATGGCAGTTGGGAGTGGCCTCATCGCCCTGGGAGGGGCACCTGCAGCATCTACGGTGTTAGAGGCCCACTCAAGTCCTCAGCCCAGCTGGGGTTTCTCCATCTCCTGTTTCCTTCCCCTTTCACTTCTGAATGATTAAGGATTCCTGTGAGTCCCACCCTCACAGCTTCATGCCTCAGGCCTTTGCTCATGCTGGGTGGCCATCATTCATTATTCTGTGGTGGGGTGACCAGTGAGGTAGCATTTACTCTGTGTGTAGAGTAAATGGTACCTGGCACTTGTCTCACTGTAGGAAATCTGGCCTCAAAGGTGCAGAGGCCTCCTGAGAGAGAAAGGATCAAGACTCCAACTTGTTTTGTGTAAGATTTTGAAGGTATCAGGAACTTCTGGAGTCTGTGTTTGATAAAGACCCAGGGGCAACGCTATAAAATAGATGGCGGTGGTTGACATACGCATCTGTTACTATGTAAAAGTCACTGCATTGTGTGCTTCAAATGGGTGACTTGTATGCTATGTGAATTATGTCTCACTAAGCAGTCAATGACATAAAGACCCAGTGGCAGGGAAGGCTGTGGAAGTCCCTGAGATAAAATCACCATGGGAAAGGGACAGAGCCAGTGGCTTGGCTGGCAGAAGGGGAGATGATGGTGGGCAGGGTGGGAAGGCAGCAGAAACCAGCATCTACCTTGGTCCAGTCATCTTGGTTCGTGCCCTAGATTTTGAATGTGATGAATTATGTTTTTAAAAAGCTTTTTTAGAACATTTTAAATAGCCACAGATGGCAAAGGATTCAGATTTCAAGATAGAAAGAGAATGGTGTGTACTCATTGCACAAAAATGATCAACTCTTGGTCAATCTTGTTTTCATTCCTATCCCCATTTGCTTTTCCCCTGTTCCCCTATTACATTGAGCAAATTCCACACATCACAACATTTCATCTGAAAATACCATGGATACATCTAAAAGAATCAAATAGCAATTCTTTAGATCACCAAATGTTGTCATCCAAATTTCCCAATGGCTCAAGCTTTTCAAAAAGCTAATCTGAATCAAGATCTAAGTTTCACTTGTTGTTAGTTATCTCTAAGTCTTTTTTATTTACTGTTTTTAGATATACATGACCATAGAGTGTATTTTGACATACATATGTAGAGTATAACTTATTCTAATTACAATCCATTTTTGCTGTTGTACATGACGTGGAGTTTCACTAGCTGTGTATTCATATATGTCTAAGTCTTTTTTAATCCACAGGTTTCTCTGTTGTTTTTTGTTTTTCTTCTTGGACTTGATTTGCCAAAGAGACTGGATGGTTTGTTTGGAAGAGTTTTGCACAATGTGAATTTTCTAATTGTATATTTAGTAAGATCCCCTGTACTCTGATTTCTTGTAAATCAGAAGTTGGATCTAGAGGTTTGATGAGAGTGGAGGTTTTTTTCCGTTTTTGGCAAGGCAACCATGGTGGTGACGGTGTTTCCTTCTCCCAGGAGACACGTGTCTCCTTTTGTGATTGTAGTGGTTTTTGTGATTTTTTGTGATTGATCCTCAAGGCCTAGATCCATAAATTCACAAGGGGCCACAAAAGCTACCATTCTGTCTCAACTTATGAGCAAAATGAAATTTGTTTTTATCCACTCTTTGGTTATAGTTCATATAGGAAAGGCAGGATAAACCTGGATTCATCAAAAGAACCAGTCTTGGGCTGGGATTGTAGTTCAGTGGTAGAGCGCTTGCCTCACATGCGTGAGGCACTGGGTTCAATCCTTAGCACCACATACAAAATATATAAATAAATAAAAAAAGGTTTAAAAAAACGGTTTAAAAAATCTTTAAAAAAAAACCAACCAAAAACCAAAAGAACCAGTCTTCAAAAGAACAATTTACTTTCCTGTCATCCTTCTAGGTTGGTTTGTCTGTTTGCTTTTAGTGTGAGTATGAACTATAGATTTAAACATACTTGTTTCACTTCAATTCATTGCAGTTAGTTATATTATTGACACCCAATTTGTCCCGTCTTTGTCCAATGGGAGCCTCTTTAGGTTTGTTCCCTAATCCTTCTAACACTTTCCTTTGACACTACCCTGGTCTTCGAAGACTCCTTGCTAACTGAGATGACACTGTTCATCTTGTATTTATCCTGCCCCAGAACTGGGATTAGCCATTTCCAGTGGATGAATAAATTTGTGGGGAGGAGTACTCCCTCTCACCTCTTGTGCACCACTTTGGGCCAGACACCGTAGCTCTACCGAGGTGCAGAACAATAAGTGGCTGCAGGAGCTCAGTCCAGTCCCACTGCTTTGGACAGAGCAGCATAGTCTCAGCATAAGCAGCACTTGTTAAGGTAAGTCCTCCCTGCTCCCCTAGAGGGGATCAGCAACCTTTCTTTTACTCTCAGTTTTACCCATTTTTCTAATAATCAGCATTCTTAGTTGCAAGCAACAGAAACTGCTTCTGGTAACTTTAAATGGAAAGAGGTTGATTTTTTTCTGTATTTTTTATTGTGGTTAAAATACACATAACATAAAATGTACTATCTTAACTATTTTTAACTAAACACTTCAGTGACATTAAGTACATTCATTTTGTGCAATCATCATCTCCATTTCCAGAATTTTCTTTGTCTTGCAAAACTGAATCTCTGCAACTCTTTAAACAATAACTCCACATCCTCTGGAACTAACAACTACCATTCTACTGTCTCCATGAATTTAGATTTCTAGGTGCCTTTATGAGGCATATGTGCCTTTTTGTGACTGGCTTGTTTCAGTTAGCTTAATTTTCTAAAGGTTCATCCATGTTGTTGAATATTGCAAAATTTATTTCCTTTTAAAGTTGTATAACATTCCATTGTACATGTACACCACATTTTGTTTATCCAATCATCTTCAGGTTCAGCAACCTGGGTTGCTTCTCCTTTTTTGACTCTTGTGAATAATGCTGTTGTAAACTTGAGTGTACAAATGTCTCTTTGAGTCCCTGCTTTCAATTCATTTGAGTACATCAAACAAATGGAATTGTGGGATCACATGGCAATTCTACTTTGAGACATGGTCTTTCTAATTTGCTGAGGCTAGCCTGCAACTTGCAATCCTCCTGCCTTAGCCTCCTGAGTCATTGAGATAACATACATGGGCCACCACATCCAGCTCTACAATATACAATATAATTCTAACTTTTTTTTGGTAGTGCTGGGAATGGAACCCAAGGGTCTTGCATATGCTAGGCAAATGCTCTGTCCCTGAGCTGCACTCCCAGTCTTTTAAAAAATTTTTTTAAAGAATCCTAAAGGAATTGATTTTTTAAAAAGTGTGTTAGGATACTGGCTTGGCTGTATTGATTGACAGATAAAGATAGAAGGTTTATGTCTCTTTTGTAAAATATAAAGTAGTAGGCAATTAAGCCACTGGAAGCTGTGAGGATGGCTTCCAAGGACTCAGCTTCCTTTTGTCTTGCTGCTCATATTCTCTAGCACAGAGCTGTCCAATAGAACTTTACTGGGATTATGGAAATGTTCTCAATCTGCACCGTCCAATACAGGAGCCACTACTGAGGACTTG
>CM053404.1:43336279-43372896 GCA_028644305.1 Xerus rutilus | reverse complement strand
ATCCTGCCAAATTCTGGATATCCACACCCAAGTCCATCAGGCCAGGGCTGGCCTGTGAACAGGCTAACAATGAACCAAGCAGACATTTTGCCATTGGAATTCTGGTTGAGAAGAGAGGGTGGGAGCAGAATGGATTTTTCATTTTGAGTCGGCTGTGCTGATCTGGGGCCCTGCTTTCCTTTCTCCTTCCCCAGCAACCCCACAGGCTGTATGACCCCTTCATGTTTCCTGGATTGGGTGAGGTTTCTCTCAGCATTGGGAGGGGGATCTGGTTACTGCTCTAAGCCCAGCTCTGGTTTTGGAGGAGCACAACTTGGTGTTCTACACAGTGGATTTTCTGTGGGCCTCCAGGAGAGCCATCAGATCATCCAGGAGATCTAGTCTGTACCAGAACTCTCTCTTTTTCTCTCTGGCATTCCTCATTAATGCCAGGGAATGGGTAAGTGTTGATATTGCCCAGGCTATCTCCATAGTGTTCAGATCTTTCTGAGGTCCTGTTTCTAAAGGTGGACAATAGCACATAGAAGGTGCAGGTATAATAGTTGGTAAATTTCTCAAGATGCTGAGATCTGTCTTGATTCATTCAAGCTATAATAAAATATTATAGACTTCATGGCTTATAAATAATAGAAATTTCATTTTTCATATCCTGGCTGGGAAGTCCAAGATCAAAGTGCTGACAGATTTGGTATCTGATGGAAGTATGCTCTTTTGAAGATAGTCATCTTTTCACTGTAACCTCACAAGGACTAAAGGGTGAGGTATCTCCCTAGGGTTTCTTTTATAAGGACTCTAATCCCATTTGTAAACGTCCTACTTTATAATATCATCACCTTGGGGTTTGGATTTCAACATATGAATTTTGTGAGGACGCATGCCATCAGTCTATTGCAGGACAGAAGAAAGGTGTATTTTTAAAAATTTATTTATTCTAATTAGGTATACATGACAGCAGAATGCATTTTGATTCATTGTACACAAATGGAGCACAACTTTTCACTTCTCTGGTTGTATACAATATAGAGTTACACCATGTGTGCAGTCATACATGAACCTAGGGCATTGTTGTCCATCTCATTCCACCATCTTTCCTGCCCCCATGTTCCATCCCCTGCCCCTTTGACCAAAGTTTCTCCATTCTTTCCATGCTGCTTCCCCCATTATGGATCAGCATCCACTTATCACAGAGAACATTTGGCCTTTGGTTTTTTGGGATTGGCTTACATTGCTTAGCCTGATGTTCTCCAACTCCATCCATTTACCTGTAAATGCCATAATTTTATTCTCTTTTAATACTGAGTAATATTCCACAGTTTCTTTATCCATTCATCTATTGAAAGGCATCTACAGTTTAGCCATTGTGAATTGAGCTGCTATAAACATTGAAGTGGCTGTGTCACTGTAGTATTCTGTTATTAAGTCCTTTGGGTATAGACCAAGGAGTGGGATAGCTGGGTCAAATGGTGGTTCCCTTCCAAGTTTTCAAAGGAATCTCCATACTACTTTCCAGATTGGTTGCACCAATTTGAAGTCCCACCAGCAATGTGTGAGTGTGCCTTTTCCTCCACATCCTCGACAACACTTATTGTTTGTATTCTTTTTTTGTAAATTATTTTTACAAATATTTTTATTAGTTATAGATGGACACAATGCCTTTATTTTATTTGTTGATCTTTTAAGTGGTGCTGAGAATTGAACCCAGGGCCTCATACATGCTAGTGCTCTACCATTGAGCCACAACCCCAGCCCTGTTGTTTGTATTCTTGATAACTGCTGTTCTGACTAGTGTGAGATGAAATCTTAGAGTAGTTTTAATTTGCATTTCTCTAATGGCTAGAGATGTTGAACATTTTTTATATATTTGTTGATCGATTGTATATCTTCTTCTGAGAAGTGTCTGTTCAGCTTCTTAGCCTATTTACTGATTGGGTTGTTTTTTTGGTGTTAAGTTTTTTGAGTTCTTTATATATCCTGGAGATTAGTGCTCTGTGTGTGGCAAAAATTTGTTCCCAGAATGTAGCCTCTTTGTGTACCTCATTAATTGTTTCTTTGGCTGAGAAGAAGCTTTTTAGTTTGAATTCATCCCATTTTTTGATTCTTGCATTTATTTCTTGAGTTCTAGAAGTCTTGTTAAGGAAGTCAGGGCCTAATCCGACATGATGAAAGTTTGGGTCTACTTTTTCCTCAATTAGGCGCAAGGTCTCTAGTCTAATTCCTGGGTCCTTGATCTACTTTGAGTTGAGTTTTGTGCATGGTGAGAGATAGGAGTTTAGTTTTATTTTGCTGCCTATGGATTTCCAGTTTTCCCAGCACCATGTGTTGAAGAGGCTATCTTTTCTCCAATGTATGTTTTTGGCACCTTTGTCTAGTATGAGATAACTGTATTTATGTGGGTTTGTCTCTGTGTCTTCTATTCTGTACCATTGGTCTACATGTCTGTTTTGGTGCCAATACCATGCTGTTTTAGTTACTATAGCTTTGTAGTATAGTTTAATATCTGGTATTGTGATGCCTCCTGCTTTACTCTTCTTGTTAAGGATTGCTTTGGCTATTCTGGGTCTCTTATTCTTCCAAAAGAATTTCATGATTGCTTTTTCTAGCCCTATGAAGAATGTCATTGGGATTTTAATAGAAATTGCATTAAATATGTATAACAGTTTTGGTAGTATGGCCATTTTGACTATATGAATTCTTCCTATCTAAGAGCATGGGAGATCTTTCTATCTTCTGAGGTCTTCTTCGATTTCTTTCTTTAGTGTTCTGTAGTTTTCATGGTAGAGGTCTTTCATTTCTTTTGTTAAATTGATTCCCAAGTATTTTTTTTTTGAGGCTATTGTAAATGGGGTAGTTTTCTCAATGCCTCTTTTGGAGGATTCCTCACTGATGTATAGAAATGCATTTGATTTATGAGTATTGATTTTATATCTTGCTACTTTGCTGAATTCATTTATTAATTCTACAAATTTTCTGGTGGAATTTTTTGGATCCCTTAAGAATCATGTCATGGGCAAATAGTGATAGTTTAATTTCTTCTTTTCCTACTTGTATCCCTTTAATTTCTTTCATCTCACTGCTCTGGCTAAAGTTTCAAGGACTATGTTGAATAGAAGTGGTGAAAGAGGACATCTCTGTGTTGTTCCAGTTTTTAGGGGAAGTGCTTCTTCCAGTTTTTCTCCATTTAGGATGGTGTTGGTCTTCAGTTGTGTAGCTTTTACAATGTTGAGGTATGTTTCTACTATCCCTAGTTTTTCTAGTGTTTTGAACATGAAGAGGTGCTGTATTTTGTCAAATGCTTTTTCAGCATCTATAGAGATAATCATATGATTCTTGTCTTTAAGTCTATTGATGTGATGAATTACATTTATTGATTTCTGTATGTTGAACCAAGCTTGCATACCTGAAATGAAACCCACTTGATCATGGTGCACCTTTTAATATGTTTTTGTATGCAATTTGCCAGAATTTTGTCGAGAATTTTTGCATCAATGTTCATCAGGGATATTGGTCTGAGTTTTCTTTCTTTGATGTGTCTTTGTCTGGTTTTGGAATCAGGGTGATACTAGCCTCATAGAATGAGTTTAGTAAGGTTCTCTCTTTTCTATTTCATGGAATAATTTGAGGACTATTGGTATTGATTCTTCTTTGAAGGTCTTGTAGAACTCGGCTGAGAATGCATCTGGCTGTGGGCTTTTCTTGGTTGGTAAACTTTTGATGCCTTCTATTTCCTTGCTTGAAATTGATCTGTTTAAGTTGTGTATGTCCTCCTGATTCAGTTTGGGCAGATCATATGCCTCTAGAAATTGGTCAGTGTCTTTGGGATTTTCTATTTTACTGGAGAATAGATTTTCAAAATACTTTCTAATTATCTTCTGTATTTCAGTAGTGTCTGTTGTGATGTTTCCTTTCTCATCTCAAATTTTAGTAATTTGGGTTTTCTCTCTCCTTCTTTTCTTTATGTGGCTTAGGGTTTATCAATTTTATTTATTTTTTCAAAGAACCAGCTTTTTGTTTTGTCAATTTTTTGAATTGTTTCTTTGGTTTCAATTTCATTGATTTCAGCCCTGATTTTAATTATCTCCTGACTTCTACTTCTTTTGGTGTTGATTTGTTCTTTTTCTTGAGCTTTGAGATGCAATGTCAGGTCATTTATTTATTGATTTTTCTTCTTTTAATGAATGAGCTCAATGCAAATGAACTTTCCTCTTAACACAGCCTTCATAGTGTCCCAGAGATTTTGATATGTTGTATCAGAGTTTTCATTTACCTCTAAGAATTTGTTTATCTGCTCCCTGATGTCTTCTGTTATTCATGCATCATTCAATAGCATATTATTTAGTCTTCATGTGTTGGAGTAGCTCCTATTTTTTATTTTATCATTGATTTCTAATTTCATTCCATTATGGTCTGGTAGAATGCAAGGTAGTATCTATATATTTTTTTTGTATTTGCTAAGAGTTGCTTTGTGGCATAATATATGGTCTATTTTAAAGAAGGATCCATGTGCTGCTGAGACGAAAGTGTATTCACTTGTTGATGGATGAAATATTCTGTACATGTCTGTTAAGTCTAAATTATTGATTGTATTATTGAGTTCTATGGTTTCTCTGTTAGTTTTTATTTGGAAGATTTGTCCAGTGGTGAGAGAGGTGTGTTAAAGTCACCCAGTATTATTGTGTTGTGGTCTATTTGATTCTCGAAATCGAGAAAGGTTTGTTTGATAATGGAGCATGTGGATGCTTCATTGTTCGTGGCATAGGTATTTGATTGTTATGTCTTGTTGACATATGGTTCCCTTAAGCAGTATGAAATGACCTTCTTTATCCCTTCTGACTATCTTTCATTTGAAGTCCACTTTATCTGAAATGAGGATGGAGCTCCTGGTTGTTTACATGGTCCATATGTGTGGTATGTTTTTTCCCATCCTTTCTTTTTTTTAAATATTTTTTTTTTTTAGTTGTAGATGGACACAATGTCTTTATTTTATTGCTTTGTACGTGGTGCTGAGGATCGAACCCAGGGCCTCACGCATGCGAGGCAAGCGCTCTACCACTGAGCTACAATCCCAGCCCCTTTTCCCATCCTTTCACCTTCAGTCTGTGGATGTCTTTTTCTATGAGATGAGTCTCTTGAAGGCAGCATATTGTTGGGCTTTTTAAAAAATCCAATCTGCCAGTCTATGTTTTTTAATTGATGAGTTTAGGCCATTAACATTCAGGGTTATTATTGAAATATTGTTTGTATTCATTTTGGTTTATTTTTGGTTTTTAACTTGACTTGGTTTCTCCTTTGATTGGCTTTTCCTTTAGTGTAGTTCCTCCCTTTGCCAATTTTGATTATTGATTTTTAATTCCTCCTCATGGAATATTTTGCCTAGAATGTTCTGTGGTGCAGGATTTCTCATTGTAAATTCTTTTAACTTTTGTTTATCATAGAAGGTGTTTATTTTGTCACCAAATCTGAAGCTTAATATTGCTGGATATAAGATTCTTGGTTGACATCCATTTTCTTTCAGAACTTAGTATATATTATTCCAGGATCTCCTGGCTTTGAGGGTCTGGGTTGAGAAATATACTGAGATCTGATTTGGTTTCATATGTAATCTGAAACTTCTCTCTTGCAGCTTTTAAAATTCTACCCTTATTGTGTATGCTAGGCATTTTCATTATCATGTGTCTTGGTGTGGATCTGTTGTAGTTTTGTACATTTGGTGTTGTGTAAGCCTCTTGTGTTTGATTTTCCAATTTAGTCTTCATGTTTGGGAAATTTTCTGATATTATTTCATTGAAGAGATTGTGCATTCCTTTGGTTTGTATCTCTGTGCCTTCCTCTATCCCGATAATTCTTAGATTTGGTCTTTTCATGTTATCCCATAATTCTTGGATGTTCTGTTTATGATTTCTTACCATCTTCATTGTGTGGTCAACTTTATTTTTAAAATTATATATTTTATCATCATTGTCTGAGGTTTTGTCTTCTAAGTGATCTAGTCTGTTGGTGATGCTTTCTATTGAATTTTAAAATTTTGTTTATTGTTTCCTTCATTGCAAGGATTTCTGTTTGATTTTTTTCAGAGTCTTTATCTTTTTCTTGAAGTAATCTTTTGCTCCTTTTATTTGCTCTCTTATCTCTTTGTTGGAAGGATCAATTGTTGACTGTATTTGCTTGCTTAAGTCATTCTTTAATTCACAGATCATTTTAATTATGTACATTCTGAACTCTTCTGACATTTCTTCTACTGTGTTGTCAATAGATTCCATTATTGTAGCATCTTGGTTTGTTTGGGGCATTTTCTTCCCTTATTTTTTCATGGTGTTCATGTGTCTTCCTCTCTGGCAGTGCTGATCTGAGGTATTATATTTTGTACTCTATAATTATGTAGTGTCCCTGTAGGTTACCAATACCTCACCTCTGGTGTAACCAGGCCTGCAGGGACTTTGGTGATGGTCTTATAAGTCCTTGCTGTTGTCTTTAGACAGAAGCAGGCTGGGACAGTCTTGCATTGGTAGATGGTGGGCTGCAGTGCAGTGGGTTTCCTCCTCTGTGCTTGCATGGTGGATCTGTTCTGTCTCCTCTATGCGTCAGGTGGGGTTGATCTCAGAAAGGTGTATTTTTAAAAATCAAATTTAATCCAAGGCTCCATTTGTCAAGATGGAAAATCACTCCAATAATTCTAGAACTTGTGCAGATAAAAAAAAAAAAAAAAAAAAAAGGAAGTAGCCAGGTGTGGTGGTGCAAGCCTGTAATCCCAGCACTTTGGCAGGCTGAGACAGGAGAATCGCGAGTTCAAAGCCAGCCTCAGCAACAGTGAGGTGCTAAGCAACTCAGTGAGACCCTGTCTCTACATAAAACACAAAATAGGGCTGGGGATGTGGCTCAGTGGTCAAAAAGTACCCCTGAGTTCAATTTCCAGTACCAAAAAAAAAAAAAACAACGAAGTATTAATCCAGTTGAGAAGTACATATGTGCCTGATGACCCATCCATTCAGCTACCTGAGAAATCTTCCCACAAGTTCACAGGGGAACAGGTAGAAGGGTGTTCACTGTGACATTGTGTGTGGTGTGTGGAGTTTGAGGCAGTCTGGCTTATCTCTTGACAATGGTAGGATGAGAATCAGGCCAGCAGAGGCCTCACAGTGTCATGTCCCTCATTCTGTGATGCATCTTCTTGGGTGGCCTCTGAACTCTTTCTCTGATGGGCGGCTCAAATTGACCTGTGATGATTCTGGGAAGCTCAGATTGTGCTAGAACACAATTATATCTCCTTGGAGATGACTGTGGTGAATCTGGTATTTTGGAGTAGCATGTGTGTGGACATGTGCATTTGTGAAAAACCCCTATATTCATTAATTCATAAACATATAGTTATCAGACAGAGCTGCATGATAGGTTCTGGAGATACTTCAGCCTCCACCTTAATGGTACTTACAGTCTTGTGGGCGAATATTAGACAAATAAACATGTCCTCACAATTAATGATTCTGGTAATTAAGTAAATCTTAGCATTTGCCCAATTTAGGGTTCACGGAAGTCAGATGAAGGAAGACCCCTCTGAAAATCGAACATTTAAATGAGACCAAAGAGCTGAATAGAAATAAGGCAGGAATAAATGGGGGCAGTGTGTTCTGTGTGTATAGGAGGAACATGAGGGCAGAAAGAGCTTGGCTTCTTCAAGGAACTGCTCTGCCTGCCTGGAATGAGGCACATGAACTAGAGTGAGGTGGAAGCGAGGAGGCTGGGGACATGCAGAACCTACTGCTTGATAAAGTGACCATGTAACTTACCATCCAGACTAGCAACACTTCAAAGGGTTCTCTACTACTAATAACATTAGTGTTACAATTCACCCTACTTATAGGCCAAGGTAAAGAATTGATTTTTAAGGCCGGGTAATCCTATAATCCCAGCAGTTTAGGAGGCTGATGAGGCAGGAGGATCATGAGTGTAAAGCCAGTCTCAGCAATTTAGGCCCTAAACAACTCAGTGAGACCCTAACTCTAAATAAAATAGGAAAAAGGGCCAGGGATGAGATTTGGTGGTTAAGTGCCCCTGAGTTCCATCCACAGTACCAAAAAAAAAAAAAAAAAGAATTAAAATTTATTCTTAGAGATATGAGAAGCCATTGGGATCTTCAGGAAATTGAGATGTGACCCACTGTATACCTGGAGAACCTGAGTGGGGGAGGATCATAGCACTCAGACCCTGTACCATCCTTCCCATCTGCATGGGGGAATTTATGGATGGAGGGTTGGGAAATATCAGAAATCCTGGGTTGAAAGAGGCAGCTAGGAACTTAGAGATGGCCTTTGTAGTCCTTAGGGATGATTGATGAACTGGTTACTGATTAGTGTGCCACCTGTTTCCTGTCTGATTCCAGACAGATACCTCTTTGAGGAAGTGCATCTGCCTCTGGCTGGATAGGAAGGAGAGAGTGATGAGGACTTCCCCAGGACTGCCACAGACTGGGAGGCACAGATGCCCTGATCTGTCCCAGCTGTAGTTGGAGGTAGGAAGCAGAAGAGTCTGAATCAGCCAGGCACTGTGGCATATGCCTATAATCCCCAGCAACCTGGGAGACTGAGGCAGGAGGATGACAAGTTTGAGGTCAGCTTGGGCAACTTAATGAGACCCTGTCTCAAAAGAAAACAGAAAAAGAAAAGGGCTAGGGGTGTAGCTCTGTGGTACAGTGCCCCTGGGTTCACTCTCCAGTACTACAAAGCACCAAAATAAAACAAAGCAACAACAACAACAAAAACCAAAGAAGAGCCTAAGTCAATTTGATTGACAATGACTTTTACAAGGCAAGGGTGTAAAACGTATGGGTAAGGTGACAAGTCTGTTTTGGTGTTTGTGATCTTTAGCACCCTGTTTTTCATCTTCCTGTGGGAGTTATACCCTCCCTGGATTATCTGCCCAATCAGAGGCCATGACTGGCTCTGGAACTCATGCTTGGGGAATGAACATGGTATCAGCCTTGTCTATGCACACACAGATCCTCAGACGCAGGTCCAGGGACAAAGCACAAACTCCCACTACTTTGCATTTGTAGTGAACAAAACCCAGGAAAAATGGTGGCTTAGGAGGGAACAAAATGTATTCCCAAAGCTGTCTATGCACAGACCCAGAAAATTAGTCTTTCTCCACCTGGAACTGAGGTCTATTCTATCATACAAGAGGTAACTGAGGGCAAGGACTAGGTGTGACAGATCCATTGCACATCCAACAGCCATCTCCTCTTCATCCTTGTGCAATTAGAAAGTGAAAATTCCTTGATGTTAGGGATACTAGAACTCTGGGCCCTCCCCCAGCCCCAGAAGCTGAATCATGACTGATCTGAGTGAGTCGTGGCAGTTCAATCTCTTGTCTAGTGACTGAGTGGTGGAGAAGGTTGGAGACATGGAGTTTAGTTCTGGCCAATGACGTGCCGACGGAACTCTACTGGGGAAGACTTCTCTTCCCAAATAAAATGATAAAACTTTGACTAGAGAGTTCCTTTTCCCTCCTGTCCTTAACCTTTTCCCCTCTCTCTGGATCAAGACATGATGCTTGGTGGTGGAGAAGCCAATTTGTGACCAAAATGCAAAAAGTTAGAATGCAAGAAAGATGAAGCAGGGAGATAGAAAAAGTCTGAGTTCTTGAAGTCCAGGCCCTGATGACCTGCTTTTGGCTTGCTTGTTTTGTGAGACAAATGACACACACTGGTTTAAGCTGCTGTATGTAGCAAGGCATTTTGTGATGTGCAGCCAGGGTTGGCCCTGACTCCCACCCCCAAGGAGCAGTTAAGGCTTCCACTTTGGGGATCTCAGACACCATCCTTAAAAGAGAAATTATATTGCATAAAGAATGTAGGGGCTTGCGAGATAATGAATCCAGTCTGCTCTCTTCCATAATAGGATGACTTTGGATGAATTAACCTTGTGGTTGGCTTTCCTGTCTGCACAGTGGAGGCAGTAATGGCACTTGCCTCATAGGGTTGTTGAGAAGGAAATGAGATAATATGTGGAAGTCACTGGATGTAAAGTAGGTGTTCAGTAAAAGTCAGCTCCCTTCCTTCTCTGGGAGTAACCCAGAACCACCCCTTCAACCCTGGCTGTCAAGTTGCACACATCCTCAATGTGCCTGTCATCCTTCTTGCTAGGAGACAATTTGTATTATGGAAACTTGAGCTTTAAATTAAGTGTCAAATATAATTTGGCAATACTAAGAATTAATTATGTGACTGCCCTCAGAAAAGCTAGGGAGCTCAGCTCCAAGTATGAAATTGATGTCTGCCTACTGGGAGGGAACCTCTCCCACCCCACAGGGAATTGAATGGAAGGGGACAGGATGGTGCTTTGCATGTTCAGTGTGATGACCACCTGGGACCCTCAGAACCAAGGCTCTTTGAGGAGTGACCAAGCTGCTGGTGTTAGGGGTGGCAAAAAAAAAATGTTTTCAGGAGGTGTGTCCCCTTGCCACAGCTGGTGCACCCTCCATGGCTTGTGCACATCTGTCAGCAGCAGACACATGTGGCTGGTGTCAGTCCTTCTCCTTGAAGGGAAGTAAAGTGTTTCCTGTAGGGGAGGTGGGGGAAGAGGTGGACTTGCAGGCCATAAGGGAGGCCACATTGTCTCCATGACAAACCAAGGACAAAAGCTCAGCCTGAAGCATTCCAGGAGGGGCCTGCATCCTCCTGAGGATAGAGAGCCCTGCTGTCCATTGGCTTTGAGGGCCAAGGCATGTTTTGGGACAGGAGATGTGTGCAGGGAGTGAGCAGCTGGACATGGGCATCGGGAACCCACCCTGAGTCAACTGTCCCCACCCCACCCTGGGCCTCCTCCTGCCCCCTCTGAGGGCATCTGGGTTTAATTTTCTGGTCAATGTGAAGAGGAGGAGGAAGAAGCTGAGAAAGAGGAGAAGAAAGGAGTCAGTTGAAGCTCTAATGCAGTCGGCTGGGATCTGTCACTCAGCATACAGCCCTCTGACGACTCAGGGCAGCTTCAGCTGTAAGCAGCCTGTGATTTATGGACACTGAGTGAACTCCTGCGCAGAAAGTGGCCTGGCGATCAGAGCAGCAATAGGGCCCTTTTTTGGCAGAAGACAGGGCCTGCATTTTTCTCATTCATGCCAAACTGCTTTGCACGGCAATTAGCTCTGTCCTCATTTAGTCTCCAGTCCCAAAGGGTAATGAAAGTCATATATCATCTTCAAGACTGCTAATTATTGAGCTCGCTTACAGGTAGGCTTTGTAACTGTGAGAAGGGCCTGTCGGCCCAGTATTTATTACTCTTCCAATAAGTAAGCAAAGAGGAGGGCGGGGGCCAGGGGGAGAGGTAGAGGAGGGAGGGCCAGAAGGGAGAAGAAACAACTTTCTTGAAAGACTGCCCACCCTAGCCTTGGGATCTTGACATACATTCTGCAAATGTGCTCATCAGAGGGAGACATCTTTATTCCGCGGAGCCATTTTTCATGCCATAACCAACCAGTTTGCGAGAACCAGGAGTGGTGAGGAGAAGCCTGTGGCGGGAGGAGGCTGGGGGTTGCTCTGGAGGTTGTGGGGAAGGGGACTGAGTGGGGACACAGGAAGGGAGGACAAGAAGAGAGCAGAACAGAAATGGAAGAAAGAATTCCCTCCATCCCCCAAGTTCCAGGACATTCCTCCATCATTGCTGGGCCTGCTGGGTGGGTCAGGTGGGGGTTGGGTCAGGACAGGGGCTAGGATTAGCTGTGTCTGCAGTTCCTAGTGTGGGTGTGTAAGGCTAATACTGAAAAGCTTTTTGTCTGGGCCCTTCACCTTCAATTTGGCCATCTTGCCAACAAGTGGATGTGGTGCCTGGATTATAGTCAGCACCAGATTTCCATGGGCATTAACCAAGAGGAAGGTCAGTTCTTATTTCCATTCAAATGAACTTTAAAAATATTATCACTATTAGCCAGGGTTAACTGGTGTTATTTTAAGACAGAGAATATGATTAAATCGAGAGCTCAAGAAATGCAAATATTTAAGTATCATTAGATGCCGTACTCATGATATTCAACATGTAACCAATATTTATTGAATGTGCACTCTATCAATGTGCCTGTTAGGCACCATTCTAGGTATGGGATGACAGCAGTGATCAGAATGGACAAGGTCCTTTCTGTCATGACACTTGAAGTCCAATGATCAATCACTGGTCATTGATCATGGTCTGCTTTCTACTTCAACTTAAATAACTGCTGACAACTCTGACTTAAGTTATAAACCTAGATAACATCTGGTTACTGTTGATTATGTACTAGGCACTGTGTCGGGCACTTTGTGCTCATGTTTCTCATTGAATTCTCAGGAGTATATGATGCTAGTATTGTCTCCATTTTATGGGTAAGTTAAGTTGCATGTCCAAGCTCACACAGCTAGTTAGTTTTGGATTTGCACTACCTGGATCCTGGGTCCATTCTCTAAACCCTTATACCATGTCTTTCTCAATTCATTTCAAATCATTCAGACTTCTAGTTAACGACATTGGTGCCTTGGTCTGTTTGGCAGCAAATACTCGAGGGACAGATGTTTCTCATCTGCCATCAGCATCCTTCCTACTCTGAGCCTCTATGAATAGTGGACTCGTTGATCTCAAACTAAATTGCAAAGAGACTGTTAGGTTGGCTTGCAGTCCTTGCAGTGAGCCTTGCCTGCTCTGTAATCCTTTGACCATGGGAGGAGCAGTGATGTGCTCGAGTCCTCCCTTTAGGGCATGATGTGGAAACCTTGAAATTGACCATGGTAGGAATATGTATACTATGAGAAACGACAAATGCTATAAATCAGGATTTTGTGTGTGTGTGTGTGTTTCCCTGAAGAGTTGGTTATTAAACATTTTTCAATCAGCATACCTCTGGGGAAGACCCGAGGGAAAGAGGAAAGCAGTATCCTGTAGCTCAGGGTAGCCTCCTGGAGATCTCTCTCCATCAGAGGCCTGTGCAGAGAGCACAACAGAGGGAAGTTGAGGATAGCGTTCTAGACCTGGCTTTGTGGCCAAAGGATTGGAATCTGAGTTCTTCATCCTCATTTGCATCATGTGGCCTCTTAAGTGCCACCACAACCATAGGACTAGGTATAAGACTACTTTAGAAAGAGCTTGGAGCTAAAAAATGAAGCCTAACTGCATTTAATTGTTTTTGCTCAAATATAAGGTGGTTCTACCATGCACCTATCTCCTGGGCTTGGGGTGCTGGTCTGTGTGCAAAAATCCACCCTTACTGCATAGACTACACAGGGCGTGGAAGGTGTTCCTTCTGCTTCCTTCCTTCTGCTTTCTTCACCACGTTTGAAGACAGGTAGAGGGAGGCCAGAAAGCTGCCTCTTCCACCTTTGCAACTTTACAGAAGTTGCTTAGCTTCTCTGGGCCTGCTATCCTGTGAAATGGGGATAATGGGTGATGCTTATCCATGGGGTGCAGTGAAGACAGTGTGATAATGCCCACGTACACATGATTCCCCATATATACCCCACAGCCCCTCCTATCTGCTGGGTCTCCTTTACAGGGAGCCAGACAGACAGAGGCACTGCCCCACCTTTCCTACTCTGCCTACTCTGCTGAAACCTCTCAGGCTCACAGTTGTGGGTGAACCTTGCCTTTCTAATTTGGGTCTTTCTGACTTACTATGTTCCCAGCAGTTATTGAGAACCTTTTTGTGTTCCTTAAGCTCCCAGCACTGGGGATGAGCTGCGATCCTAATGTCTCAGGACCCTCAATGTGGAGGTTCCAGCTGAAGGGGTGTGACCCTGGAATCTTCCAGCAGGTCAGCTGGAAGGATGCCAAACAAGTCTGTGGGACTCCTCAGCCTGCCCTCACTCCGAGCCAGTCTGCCTCTGCCCACAGGGGGTCAGAATTGCCCTTCTGCACAATTGGCTTTCTGGTCCTTGCAGGAGAGGTTGTGCTTCTGGTGGTGACTATCTGTGGGGTGGCTGCCACCTGCCTGCTACCTTCTATACTGTGGCTCCTTGATCCTGGGAGAGTTGAGTGCTATACCATCACACCTATCTCCACTCCAGGGAGTCTCCTCCCAATCTTTTCCCAAAATCTTTCCCATCCTTCAGCTGCCTCTGTTTCCTAATCCATCTACCAGCTTGGCTTCACACCCTGACCTCCGTCCCCTATCTTGGCCCTCTTTCTGGCCTGCTCTCCATCCCACCCTGCATTCCACCTCCCCCTCTCCCCTACCTCTTCCCTTCCTCAGTCACCCATTCCTGTGGTCTACCCTCCCATCCACACTTACCAGGGTCTAGGCTTTGTGATATTCTTTGGACCTTTGACTTAAGGTCCTGAGAGTAGGTTGAACAAACTGAGCCTTGAGCAGGGTGGAGATGTGAGGACCAGTCCTTCCCCCAGTCAGCACTCGGTCTCCCTCCTGCCATTCTTCTGCTTTGTGTTGACATCACTCTATCTGCCCAGCTCCTCCTCATCTGATGCCAGATCTATGGCCTCACATCTTATATCCATACCTGGGTCTAGTTAAAAATTTCCAGAGAAGGGCTCTAGTTGTCTAAGCTGGGGACATGTTCTTAACCCTGGACCATTTACTATGCAGAGAAGATGGGTGCTGAGATCAATCGGTTGGTACCACTTGCGCACCTTTGTGCATGGTTAGGTCAAGTGCTGTCCAGAGGAAGGGGATATGATGCTGACTGCACTACAGATGAAGAAGGATGGCCCAGACATTCCAGCATTAGTGACATGTATGAGACATATTGTATTGGGTGCCAGATTCAAACACAGGTAATCCTGCCTCATCAGAGATTTGTCTCAAGAGAACCACAGTTGTGGGCTGGGGTTGTAGCTCAGTGGTAGAGTGCTTGCCCAGCACTGGGTTCGATCTTCAGCACCACATATAAATAAATAAATAAAATAAAGATATTGTGTCCATCTATGACTAAAAATATTAAAAAAGAGAACTACAGTCATGTTTGAATCAAGAGAACAATTTATTTATTATATTTGTGAACCAGAAGTGTTTACTACAGAGAATTGACCAAGGTTCTAATTGGGCGGCTCCAACTGAGATTAGGTCAACACTTCTCACCCGGACTGGGCAGGTGGGACAAGGGAAGAGCAGAGGGAGTGAGGCTGGGCCTGGGGCCCCAAAGCTGGGAGACGGTGGTGGGCTTCTGGCAGCAGGTGAGGCCTGTACTATTGAGTTCCATATTTAGGAGCTCCATGCTGTCCCCTGTTACCATGGAGAATTCTTGAACCATCAGTTCCCAAACATTGGCATCAAAAAAATCATCCAGTAACAAATCTGTCTTCTTCCCAAAGGCTCCAGTGGGGTCAGCTGGGAGCTGAGTCCAGCTCTCCATGTTGTGAGTTCCCTACCCACCTGCCAGTCACAGACATGCCACCACTGGGACCCTTGAGGCCTACAAAGTGCCAGCCTGCTCCACAAACTCTGGAAATTGGGCTTTGGGTCAACTCAGGATAAAGGAGTGACTGAAGACCTGTGATAATGCAGGACACTTGCCCAGAGGAAATTGGGGCCAGGATAGAAGGGAAATTCACCCAAGTTTTGAATTCATGGGCAGGGTCTATGTGAGAGTCATGGAACATTAAGTATTTTACCCTAAACTTTACTGTGCATGTAACGTTTCCCCTTTCCAGGTATCCTTGTCTTTTCTCTGAACTTGTGCTTGGATGAGGGGTTAGTCTGGCTCATCTACAGTGGTCTGCTCCAGCACCCAGCTTTCCCTGAACCTGGGCTCTGAAAAGAGGGCTTGGGTGCAGATCTGTGTAGCCTGGGCCTTCCCTGTGGCTACAGCTCCCACACCCTTAATACTTCTTGCTACCTGGTGGGCCAGAACAGATTTCTGAGGCCAGAAGGGGTGGAAGCAAGAACTACTTATGTAGTGCCATTTGGTGGCACCCACCTGTGATTCCAGCTACTCGGGAATTAGAGGAAAATTGCAAGTTCTAGGCCATCCTGGGCAACTTAGCAGGACCCTGTCACAAAATTAAATATAAGGACTAGCTCAGGTGATAGAGTGCCACTGGGTTCAATCCCCAGTGCTGAAGGTGGAAAAAAAGAACTGTGGACTGTTTATGTTAGGGGCAAGGCCTGGATTTCAAATTGGGATAAAACCTGGCAGGAGAGGAGACCATCCTGGAGGAGATGGAGGGCCAGTGCCCAGTGGAGGATAATTAATATCTGAGTCATCTGTGGGGCTCAGCCCTAGTTCATCTCATAGTCACAGGCCTCTGAGAATGTCATGGCTATTTCACCTTGATTGTTCCAGTGGTAATTGCTGCATAACAAGCTATTCAAAACCAGTTCGTTATATCACAGTTTTTATAAGTCAGAAATTTGGATAGGGTACTTTCTGTAGGATGTCAGCCAGGCTTACTCAAAGACTGGGAGTTTCATAATTGATGGGGGCTGGAATCATCTGGAAAATCTTCATTTGCTTATTTTTCAACTGGTTTTAATTGTGATAAAAATACATATAACATAAAATTTACCATCTTAGCCACTTTTAAGTGTACAGGTCAGTGGTATTAAATACATTTATAATTTTGTACAACAATCTCCAGCATCAATCTCCATAACTTCTTTTATATAAAACTGAAACTCTTGTAACTTGAAATTTAACTCCTTGTTCTGTCCTTCCCCTAACCTCTGACAACCACCATTCTATTTTCTATATAATTTTGAGTACTCTAGGAACCTTACAGAAGTGAAATATATAATATTTATCCTTTTCTAACTGGTTTATTTCACTTAAATAATATTTCAAGAGTTGTCTATGTTGTAGCATTTGTCAGTCTTCCTTACCTTTTAAAGGCTGTATAATATTCCATTGTATCTATATACCTCATTTCATTTATCCACTCATCTGTTTATAGATAGTTGCTTGCTTCCATGTTTTAGCTAGTGTGAATAATGCTGCTATGAATAAATCTTCATTCACTTTTGCTGAATGATGCTGACTGTCAGCTGAGACCTTGACTTGGCTGTGGATCAGATACTTCCATGAGCCTCTCTGTGGGAATTCTCTATATGGGCTAGTTTGGGCTTCCTCACAGCATGGCAGCTAGGAGTCTAGGAGCAGGCATGCACAGAGAGCCACCAAAGCTGCATGGCCTTTATAATTTAGTCCCAGAAGTCATGCAGTGTCACTTTTCCAACATTCTATTTGTGGAAGTAGTCACAGCTGGTTCTGATTGAACGGGATGGGAATCGGCCTCCTCTTCATGGGGAGAGGCAAGGCTGTAGAGTGTATGGAACAGGAGTTGTTGCTGCAGCCATTGCTGAAAAGACAGTCACGTCTTTGAAAAATTGAGCATCCCTGTAAATTTAGGAAGATGAGAGGAGTTGGCTCATACCTACTTTGCAGAGGCTGCCAAAGTCACTGTATTGACAAGGGGCCCTAAAAGCCCAACTTTAGGCCTTAAGAATTCTTAAATCCACTCACTTTAGGGATTCTTTGTATACCACCCCTGGAGTTAATTATCTAGCCTCTGAATATCTGCAGTGACGTGGAGATCATTACCTTATATAGACGCCTATTATAATTATGCATGGTTGGAATTGTCAGAAAATTCTTAGATTGTGATAAAGACCTCTTTCATATAAGATCCTCTCATAGCCCTGCTTCTGCCCCTGGTGAACGAGGACTAGACAAGACAGAAGGAAATGAATGCTCTTGAGTGCTGTTTACCAGTCTATGCCTGGGGGCCTGCCAGCCATTTCATGGGGGAACAAACCTGTGCCAAGCCTCTTGATTTCCATGGAGATAGTCTTTCCCTTGTTCCTTGAAGACAGGATTTCTTGATTGCTCATCACTTGTGCCTATGCTACAGTTTCTCACAATTCTTTAAAATTTTTCTTTTTGTGGTACTGGGGATTGAACCCAAGGCTTTGCACATGCTAGACAAGTGCTGTACCACTGAGCAACATTTCCAGCTCTAGCCTTTAGAATTCTTAAATCATCATTTTAACATGATGTTCTAGCTTAACCGAGCTCATCATTTTATTTATTTACTTTTTTGGGGGGTACTAGGGATTGAACTCAGGGGCACTCGACCACTGAGTCACATCCTCAGCCCTGTTTTGTATTTTACTTAGAGACAGGGTCTCACTGAGTTGCTTAGTGCCTCGCTGTTGCTGGGGCTGGCTTTGAACTTGCGATCCTACTGCCTCAGCCTGCCAAGCCGCTGGAATTACAAGCATGTGCCACCACACCTGGATTATCTACTTATTTTTGAAGAAGCAACATCATACAAGGTTGGCTCATCTTATGCTTGAAGTTAACTAAAAGTCCCTGATCATTTTTCACTTTGCTGTTGCACCTGGTCTCTCCCATTTGTCTAGGAATCTTGTCATCAGATCAGGACTAGAATAAGGACAAATATCCAGAGGTCCATTTTTGGCCCCAAAGAATCTTCCGAGCTAGGTATTGGTGGCACATGTCTGTAGTCCCAGATACTTGGGAGGCCAAGGCAGGAGGATCACTTGAGCCCAGGAGTTGAAAGCCAACTTGAGCACCATAGCAAGACCCCATCTTGTGGGTAGGGGGAAATAAGGACTGAAGAGTGGGACTTGAGGCTGTGTCTGAGGTTGAGGAGGGGCCAAATTGACCCCTGGCTTCCTGCTGGACTGGAAGAGGGAGAGGGACAGGCCAGATGACTTTACTCAGAGGTTGGGAGGATCACTACTCACTCTGTACCTGTCCTCTTCTTGTCTGGGAGTGGATATGAATCATAGAGATTGAGAAGTAGCATTCCTGCCAAGTTCAGGAATCCAAGTCCCTCAGGCCTGATCTGGGAAGAGCTAGATCCATGTAGACAGCCATTCAGATGGACTCCCTGGCATGAGGACTAGGTAAGGTTACAGAGGGAATTTGGGGAAGGAAAGGATCAGAGAGGGTGGGCTGTGGACCTACTTATTTTGTGCTTCAATGGGTTCTTATTCATGTGCATTTACTTGAAAAGTGTAGAATAATTTACTGATTTTGGATGAATCTTTGTAAAATTGACGTGTCCCTTGAACACCAACTTGAAGTCATTTGGGTTGCAAGAGACAAAATCAAAACTAAACTTAACTTAGAGCCAGGCAGGAATGTATTGGCTCACCTGCTGAGAAGGCCAAGTACAGAGAAGGCTTCAGGCTTGACGAGAGCCTGAAGAAGTCATTAGGACTTGTCATCAGTGGGCTCTACTGCTCTGATTGGCCTCATTTGCCCTACAGTATATTGGTTTCCTACAGGTAGCAGCAACCACAGCACTAGAAGCTCTGGGTCCTAGTCTTGCAATACTTAATCCAAAGCAACGAAGAACATCTCTTTCATAATCAACATAAAATCTCAGGGAAGGGCTCTGATTGAGCTGCCTGGGTCACATGATTATCTCTGGGCCAATCATCTTAGGTAGAAAGATGGGATAGAAATTGGCCAGGCCGGGGTTGGGGCTGTAGCTCAGTGGTAGAGCGCTCGCCTAGAATGCATGAGGCACTGGGTTCGATCCTCAGCACCATGTAAAAATAAAATAAAAGATATTCTGTCCACCTACAACTAAAAAATAAATATTAAAAAAAAAAAAAAAAAAAAGAAATTGGCCAGGCCCAGGGGCTGGGATTGTGGCTCAGTGGTAGAGCACTTGCCTTGCGTGCGTGAGGCACTGGGTTTGATACTCAGCACCACATAAAAACAAATAAATAAAGATATTATGTCCATCTACAACTAAAAAAAATGTTTCAAAAAAAAAAAAAAAGAAATTTGCCAGGCCTGGGTTTCATGTCTTTCCTAGTGGCTGGCTGTCTTACAGGCATCTAAGGACAAGGATAGTACAATGAGGCTTCTGGAACAGGAATTGGCAGCCAGGAATTGAAGCTATGCTGTCTTCTCTTGTATCTACCGGGTATCTCGTGTTTACTTTCCCCATATCTTCTCATTTTCCTGCTTGCCTTTGAACACGAGCTTTTCCTTCCCTCTCAGCATATATACCTGACTCATAATGGCTGTCCCCACCCAAACACCACGTAACATTTAAGAGCCCAATACCAGCTGTGGCTGAGTTCACATTTCAAGGAAAAGAGAGTCCAGTTAGTTGTAGGGATAGGTGTTGAAATACTGGACTGATCAGCAGTGGCGAGGGGTAGGGTTATTTAATACAAACTTGGCCCCTGAGGCCTTTTCCTCCAGCAGGTTTGGTAGGAGCACTTCCTTAGAGAAGGGGGCTGTGGGTGAAGCAGATACTTCTGAACAAGATATTCAAATCCCAGGAGACATAGACAACTGTAAAACATGGCACTGTCTCTGCTCAAATAGCTTCAAGTCTACCTAGTTTTGCAAGATGCTCATCTGGGCTAGGGGTCATTGGAAAAGGGGGTCCATGTAGGTCAGGACATATGGAATGAGCTTCCTGGTAGTGGTAGGAATGGATTGGCTTTCCAGGTAGGCAGAAAGAAAGGAACAGATGCTTTAGAGTTTGGAGCGAATGATGCTCTTCAGAGGCTTCTTCTCACACTTGAGCTGGCTCTGCTGAACCAACATGCAAATGCATGTGAGCTGTCATGGTCATTATGGAGCCTTTTCTCAGGGCATAAGCTCTGGCCTCCCTGACTCTTCCCTCAGGTTCCTGCTAGACTTCTCCTAACATCTCTGTCCTTGGATGACCCCTGAGTGGTCTTCCTCCTCCTCTGCCCACTATCTCTGGACATATGTGTACCTATCTATGTGTGAGGATTATTGGGAGTTTTTCATTACTTTTTGGAAAGTCAAGGAACTTCTCTCCTCAGAAAGCTAAGAATGAGAAAAAGCAAAATCAAAAACCTTCCAAGGATAAAATGAGGATGTAAAGAGATCTGTAAGACTGTCCAGCGGTGGCACTTCTATTCCTATGTGGTCCAGGAAAGTTCTGGACTTGCTCAAGGTCTCATGGCTGGGACTAGAACCCCAGTTTCTGATCATCAGCCTGGGGCTCTTCCTTATGCCTTTGCTGGCTAGTGAGGAGAGGGCCTGGCAGGGATAACTTCTGTGAAAGGGGTGTGGATAGCCCCACTCATAAGGAGGGAGTAGAGAGATACTCAGCCTAGGGAAGTATGGCTCAAATCAAGTCCAGAGAGTGGCTAAGAGGTCACAGCATTTCCTCAGGGAAGGGGCTGAAGGGCCATCAAATGCCTCTTATCTGGGCAGATTTCATTTCCTGGTGGAGGAAAAGGAAGAGGAAGGGATCTTTGTGTTTCTCTGCTGTTTTTTTCCCTTTCAGACACACCAGAAATAAGATCCCGTCAGATAAGTTCAGCAGAGCAGAAAGAGACCGAGGCACAAAGAAAAGGTCTCTTACCAAAGTCACACAGGAAGATGTCCAGAGAAACCCTCTCCAGAAAAGGAGGAAGAAGGGAGCTCATGCCAGTCTCACTTTCTCCAACTGCCCGGCTTTAGACTTGATAATATTTCCAAATGAGCTTTTACATCCAGTGATTGCATTAATATTCTTTTGCATTGGCTAAAAGCCACCAATTGCTAACTGTGAACTTAAAGCCTTCACACTTCTTGTCACTCTGATGTGACATCTCATCGTTTCACACACGGGCAGCTTCACAGAATGGAAGTGGCCCAAACCTCACTTGACCTCAGAGAGGCCCTGAAGGCAGTCACCGGAGGGCAGGGGACACAGGGAGGGAAGTGGGGGAGGAAGGGAGGGAATGAAGAGGAAGGAGGGACTGCAGGAGCGGGAGAGGAAGAAAGAGGGGGGACCCCAAGAGGAAGAGGAGGAGCCTCGGGGAGGGCGAGGGGGAGGGTGTCAGTGAGGGGCCAATTGTCAAGGTTCTATCTGTGCGATGATTGATGCGAGCCTGGGTTTTTCTGTCAGCCTGTCACGGCGCAGGAATGTTTAATGTTCTCATTATTGGTTACGCTGTTGTGTATATTTCTCTGTCAGCACCGCGGACCCAGCTGAACTGGCAGAGCACTTCAAAGGCCTGCGGGTCATTCATCATCCCCATGACGCTCCGGCAAATGCTCAGCTTCAGCTCCGCGCCAGGGATTTGTTATGACTTGCGAGCCGGCTGACAGACAGGGCTGTGGCGGCCGCGGGAGGGAGATGCGGGAGGCAGGCTCCTAGCCCTTTTTTGTCACTCCGGGCAGATGGCAGCGCCCTGGAGCCCCTACTCCAGGAGCGACCCCCGGGCTGGGGGCAGGAGGTCTGGGGCAGCGGCAAGGCAGCCTTGCTGGGGTCTCAGGGCACCCCAAACTCTTCACCCTGCAGCCGTGCCCTCCTCCTCTAGGTTGGCGGTGGCGGCTCCCAAAGTTGTGCTGAGAACCCGGAGGTTGGGGAAAAAAAGCGAAACTTGCAACCCTCCAGGGCCCGGGAGGGGTGGACTTGCTGGGGGTGGGGGAGTGCGGGGAGAGCCCGAGAATATCGGAGCTTTGTTTCCTTTCCCAGGCCGTGACATGATTAATCGTTTTCTTCTGATCTAATTTTGGAACATGAAAAACAGCACATTTGTCTTGAAGAAAAATGATGTGCCGAACTGCGCAGATGGAAATTTCGAGCAATGAGAAAGATTAAAGTGAAACCCCACTCCTTAGACCTAATCATGAGTTGTAGATTATTCTGTCGGCCCAGCCAGATGGTAGCTCTGATTCCACAGCCCCTTCTTATATTAATGAATACTAGACTGTTATATTTGACTTAGGTAAGTGAAATGTCTATCAGAGCTAATGGACTGCCAGCCAGCATAACACATGTTGTACCGCTAAGGGTTCTTGCTGCATTTTTCATGTTTTATACTAATGTAGAACATTTTGTTTCCTACTGTTTTTCATCATTGTCACTGTTTGCTAAATATTTTCACATGGAAGTGGGGGGAGGGAGAAAAAGGAGGAAAAAGAACCCCCCTCCAAACTTGTGTCCAAAGCTAATTTCCTCCCGTTGGGCTTGGCTATAACTCTACAAGTAAAACAGTCACCCCAAGCAATGCGTACAGGAACTCGATAGTAACGTGATTAAGTTCCTAGTCAACAAGACTACACTGGACTGTATGTTAACAAACCTAATTATAGCCCCATGGTGATAAATTGGGCCTGGGCCCTTGCTGCACATCTCTAAGGTCACATCCAGAAGAGTGGCTTGGCCCTCTTGTCCCAGGGGAGAGAATTGTCCTGGAGAGGTGTCCCAGGATCAGCATGGTGGAGGGCCTGTTCCTCCCTGACCCAGTTGTCTAGCCCTGGGGGAGGGTGGGCAGATGCCAGGAAGCATTTCAGAGCAGAAGGTCAGAGGCATGAGTAATGGGCACTAGGTTTTCCTGCATGAGGCTGGAAGGGCAGTGGCCTCTGAGCCACAGGCCTCAGCATCAAATGCCCCAGAGGAAATCATGGTGTTTCCAGCTCACTGGTTTCATGTAGGCCTTTGAAGCTGGTGGCTCAGCCTCTCTGGGCCCAGTGGAGGGTGACTCAGATGCTCCCCCTTCCTCCAGACTTCTATCTGTACACTGAAGAGACCCCAAAGAGTTTGGTTGTTCAAGAGGAAATCCTGAGTTACTTTTGAAGGACCCATGCCAGGTAAGGATGACATCCTGAAGAAGAATGAGTCTTGGAGATTGAATCTGAAAGTGGTTTGGGGACAGTTAAGATGGAGAATATGAGAGACATCTCCAAGGAGTAGTGTCTTGAGAGAAAAATGAGAAGAAATCCCACAGGCAGAGGAGAAATCCATACATGAAAACACATGAAGACAGATAGAAGGAAGAGGAAGAATGCAGAGAAACAGACATAGAGGGGAGAAAATGCAGATACCAAAGAAGTAAATGGCCTCTGAGCTCAGATGAACCCAGCTAAAATGAGCTTCCTAAAAAGCCAATTTGGCCCCTGCATAAGATTCTCTCTTGGCTATGATTCCTGCAGGAGTCAGTTTCAGGTTTTGGCTGACCATAGGTAACCCTCTCCATCTACCCTCCCTGCTTACCTCGCCAGCCTCATTTCTCACCTGGCCTCAACTGTGCACACTGAATTTCTCCAGGAATACCAGGCTCTTTCAGGACAGTGTGCCTTTGCTTGTATTTATCTCTGTCTGTCCCATTTCCTGCCTTCATTCTCTGGCAAACTCCTGTTCATCCTTCAGGACCCAGCTCCTATGTCTCTCCTCTGTGACATTTTCCTGACATTTCCCAGAAGGCATTACTCATCTTCTGGGCTCTCAACAGTGTTTTATATTTTATTTTTAATTTTTATTTGTTCTAATCAGTTATACATGACAGCAGAATGCATTTTGATTCATTGTACACAAATGGAGCACAACTTTTCACTTCTCTGGTTGTACACGAAGTAGGGTCACATCATTTGTGCCATCATCCATTACCTAGGGTAATGATGTCTGTTTCATTACACCATCTTTCCTACCCGCATGCCCCCTCCCCTTCTCTCCTTCCCCTTTGCTTAATCCAAAGTTCCTCCAGTGGTCCCAAGCCCCACCCCCATTATGGATTAGCATCCACTTATCAGAGAAAACATTCGGCCTTTGGTTTTATGGGATTGGCTTACTTCATTTAGCCGATATTCTCCAACTCTACCCATTTACCTGAAAATGCCATAATTTTATTCTCTTCTAATGCTGAGTAATATTTCATTGTGTATATATATCACAGTTTCTTTATCCATTCGTCTATTGAAGGGCATCTAGATTGGTTCTACAGTTTGTCTGTTGTGAATTGTGCTGCCATAAACATTGATGTGGCTGTGTCACTGTAGTATGCTGTTTTTAAGTCCTTTGGGTATAGACCAAGGAGTGGGATCGCTAGGTCAAATGGTGGTTCCATTCCAAGTTTTCTAAGGTATTTCCATACTGCTTTCTAGATTGGTTGCACCAGTTTGCAGTCTCACCAGCAATGTGTGAGTGTGCTTTCCTCTCCAATCTTCTTCAGTACTTATTGTTGCTTTCAACGGTGTTTTTATCCATATCCCTGTAAAATATGAAAATGTTTGCCAAGTTGCATTGAAAATGTCTGCATTTACAAGTTTCTCCCTCTTCAGCTCCTTCCACAACTACTTCTCTGTTCATTCATTTTTACTCATTCAAGAATGTATATATTAAAAAAAAAAAGAACAATACCTGCCATGTGCCAGGTATTATTCCAGGCACCAGGGATTCGGCAGTGTACAAATTCCTTGCACTCCTGGAGGTGACATTTTGGTAGCTGTATGTGTAGGTGTGTTTGTGAGGCTTTTTAATAGTAAGAAATAAACTCGCTTATGCCAGCTTTAGGAATGGGATCATTGTAAGGTGGTGGCAAAAATTTCACAGGGACCCAAGATCAACTATACGACTGAGTCTTCCAGCTTCTGTAACTTGTAACTGGCTCATTCATGCCCCCAATATTCATTAATGCTGTTTAATGATTTTTTTATTGTGGTATGAAATACATAGAGAAAAATGTGCATATCACAAGAGTATAGCTCAATGAATTTTCACAAATTGTAACCTACAAGGTTAAGAATCAGAGCATTCACTACCTCAGGACCACCCAACATTCTTTGTTTCATTTTTAAAGTTAATTCTCACCCAACTTTGCCTCACTTATTTACTATGGCATTTTGATTTGTTTTCAGGGGGTTCATTTTTCAAATAGCTTTATTGAAGTAGAACATATATACCATAAAATCATCCAATGTAAATGAACAACCCAATGATTTTTAGTAAATTTATAAATTGCAACTGTGACTATAAACCAGTTTTAGAGCATTTCTACCATCCCCCCACACATCATCTTGAGCTCCTTTTCAGTCAGTACTCAATGCCAGTCAGCCCCAGTATCAGGCAACCAGGTTTTACGTTCAGGTCTGTGGGCCACTAAAAAAATAACTTTATTGAGATAAACTTTATTTATCATAAAGACTACACTTAAAATGTTAAATTACATCATTTTTAGTATTTTCACAAAATTGTATGAGTATCACCACTATCTAATTCCAGAACATTTCATCAACAAAAAGATATCTCATACTCTTTTGCAGTCACTCTCCATTTCTCTCTCCTTCTGGTCCCTACAAATCAGTAATAACTTTCTCCCTCTGGATTTGCCTATTTTAGACATTACATATGAATAGAACCATGCAATGTGTGGCCTTTTATGGCTTCTTTTGCTCAGCATAATGGTTTCAGGATTCATCCATGTTGTAGCATGTGTGAGAAATTCATTCTTTTTTATGGCCAAATAATAATATTCCATTTCTTGGTTGGTGGGCAATTGGATTGTTTTGCATTTTTGAGCTATTATGAATAATGCTGTTGTGAACATTTGTGTACAAATTTCTGTGTGGATATACCTTTTTTTTCACTTGTGTGTATACCTATGAGTGGGATTACAGGGTCAAGTGCCAACTTTATGTTAAATTTTTAAAAAAAATTTATTTATTTATTCTATTTAGGTTTACATGATAGCAGAGTGCATTTTGATTCATTGTACACAGATGGAGTACAACTCTTCGTTTCTTTGGTTGTATGTGATGTAGAATCACAACATACATGCAGTCATACATGAAGCTAGGGCTATGATGTCCATCATATTCCACCATCTTTACTGTCCCCTTGCCCCCTTATGTTTAACTTTTTGACTGTAATCCATTTGGAATTAATTTGTGCAGATTACATGAGAGAAGAGTTTATTTACTTTTACATATGAACATGTAGTTATCTTAGCACAACTTTCTGTTTTTTTAAAGCATAAATTGCACTGGATTTTGTCACATGCTTTTTCTGAATTTACTGAGTGAAGTATTAGAATCTCTAGTTAATATTGTTGAATTATCCATTTCCCCTTTCAGTTCCATCAGTTCTGGCTTTATGTATTTTGGAGCTCTGTTGTTAGGTGTATATATATTTACTATTATTGCTTCCTGATAACTATTTTATCATTATAAAATGTCCATTTTGCCTTTAGAAAAATTTGTCTTAAAGTCTATTTCATCTGATAGTAATATAGCCACTTCAATCTCTATGGTTGCTTTTTGCTTGAGATCTCTTTTCTCACCTTTTCACTTTTAGTCTATTTATTTCTTTGAATCTGTGGTATATATCTTGTTACATTTGGTTAAATCTTTTTTTAAATCCAGTGTGAAACTTTGCCTTTTGAATGGAGTTTCCATACATTCCCTTTTAATGTGATTATTGATGTGGCTGGATCTATACTTGCCATTTTTCTATTTGTTTCATGTATTTTTGTTTTTCTGTTTCTTTTTTATTCTGCCTCATTTTATGATTATATTTTTATTTAAAAATAAAATTATTTCTTCTACATTTTTCATATAATTATCTCAGTGGTTACTCCAGAGATTACAGTTGTATTTAACTTATCATAATCTATTTCAGAATAATAATACCTTCATGCTGGTAAAAAGTAGAAACTGCTCAAATACATCTTCTTTTTTCCCTATTATTTTCACACACACACAAATACACACACACATCTATCTATGTTATAACACACACATCTATCTGTGTTATGAACCCAACAATACAATGTTAAATAATAATAATTTTTTGAAAGTACTGGAGATTGAACTCATGGGGGCTCTACCACTGAGCATCCTTCCCTTTTTTTGGAGACAAGATCTTGTTAAGTTGCCTAGGTTGGCCTTGGACTTGTGATCCTCCTGCTTTAGCCTTCCTAGTAGCTGGGCTTACAGGGGTGTGCCTCTGTGCCCAACTCAGTGTTATAATTAATTTTCATTATAAACTTATGTTTTTATTTTTGGTATTGGGGATTGAACCCAGGGGTGCTTTAATGCTAAGCCATATCCCCAGCCCTTTTTGTTTTTTATTTTGAGACAGGGTCTTGCTAAGTTGCTTAAGGCCTCACTAAATTGCTGAGGCTGGCCTTAAATTTGGGTTTCTCCTGCCTGAGCCTCCTGAGTTGCTGGGATATAGGCATGTGCCACCATACCTGGCCAAACCTGTGTTTTTAAAAGGAGATAAGAGAATAAATGAGAAAAATATGCACAAGTGTCTTTGATATTTACTCAAATATCATTTTTGGTACTTTATTTCTTTTTATGCATTCAAATTATCATATAGAGTTATTTTCTTTTAACACGAAGAACTTTATTTTGTATTTCTTGTAAGTAGACATGTTAGCAGCATACATTTTCAGTCTTTGTTTATCTGGAAACTTCTTTTTTATTTCCATGTTGAGGTATTATTTTAGTTGGATATGGAGTTCTAAGTTGAACATTTTTCTTTTAGTACTTTGACTGTGTTGTTCCATTGCTTTTGGACCTCCATTTTTCTGATGAGAAGTTAGCTGTTCACTGTTCTTCTATACATGGAGAATTGTGATTTTTTTCCTGCTGTTTCTGAGAGGTTCTCTTTGTCTTATGCTTCAACATTTTGAATATGTGGATTCATGTACAGATCTTTTCTTTTTTCAAGTATAGATCTTTTTGTAGTCATCCTGCTTAGGTTTAATTAGCTTCTGGGGTATGTAGAATAATTTTCATCATTAATTTTTCAACAAATTTGGAGAAATTTTGTTTATTATATCTTTGAATACTTTTTTTGCTCCTTTCTTTTTCTACTGTTCTTCTAGGACACCAATTACAGATATGTTGATACCATTAATATAGCTTCACATCTCTGCACATGTGCACAGGCTCTGTTGGCCAGGGGTGTGTAAGTTTCTTTGGTTCTCTTTGATGTCTGCAATACATGCATGCAACCTCTGGCCAACCCAGAATATGTGAGGAATACTCTGATGCTGTTTTACCTCTTGAAACTTTCTAATAAATCCCTGCTAGTCCATCAGTTCTTTGCTTATCTAACATGAATTTGCAACCTTAGATTAATGGAACTATTGGTCTTTTCTCTTTGTTAGCCACTGAGATCACTTCAGTTGACCATACTGTAAATCACATGCACTGCCCTCGCATCCCCCAGCATTGGTGGTAAAGCTGTTGATTGTACTGGCACTGAAAGAGCTGGAGGAAGAGAAATGAGGTATGAGCAGCCATAGATACATGCTGCTCTTACCAAAGTTCAGCAGTTTTTATTAAAACATGTTTCTCTACTTTTATATATGTTTTGTAGAACTTCAGGGTATCTCTAATAGATATATTTTTTAAAGCACATACTTTTCTTTTTTTTATATATCTTTATTTATTTTATGTGGTGCTGAGGATTGAACCCAGTGCCTCACACATGCGAGGCAAGCGCTCAACTGCTGAGCCACAACCTCAGCCTCTCTAATAGATATTTTTGACAATCCTGTTCAACTTTATGGTTGATTTTTTTTTTTTTTGGTGGTGGTGGTGGGGGGAGAGGTTTTAAAGACCTTCTAACTCCATTATACCAGAAGTCAGAAGTCCCTTGGCTTCCTTGTTTTTAAAAAAATTTATTTATTTATTTTACAGTAGAATGCATGGTTCAGAGTTACTTCAGTAGTGTAATCATACATGTATATAGGGTAATAATGTCTGTCTCTTTCTACTGTCCTTCCCATCCCCACAACCCTACTCCTGTCCTCACTCCCCTCTATACAAAGTTCCTTCATTCTTCCCTATCCCCCCATCTCATTCTGGTTCAGCATCTGCTTATCAGAGAAAACATTTGGCTTTTGTTTTTTTGGGATTGGCTTATTTCACTTAGCATGATATTCTCTAGTTCCATCTATTTACCTACAAATGCCATAATGTCATTCTTCTTTAATGCCGAGTAATATTCCATTGTGTATATATACCACATTTTCTTTGTCCATTCCTCTGTTGAAGAGCATCTAGATTGGTTACATAGTTTAGCTATTGTGAACTGAGCTACTATAAACATTGATGTGGCTGTGTCATGGTAGTATACTGAATTTAAGTCCTTTGGGAATAAACCGAGGAATGGGATAGCTGGGTCAAATGATGGATCCATTCCAAGTTTTCTGAGGTATTTCCACACTGCTTTCCATAGTGGTTGCACCAATTTGCAGTCCCACCAACAATGTATGAGTGTACCTTTTTCTCCACATCCTTGCCAATTATTATTGCTTGTGTTCTTTTTTTAAAATTTTTTTTAGTTGTAGATGGATGCAATATCTTTATTTTATTTATTTATTTTTTTATGTGATGCTGAGGATCGAACCCAGGGACTCACGCATGTGAGGCAAGCACTCTACCACTGAGCCCCAGCCCCATCCCTGCTTGTATTCTTGATAATTGCCATTCTGACTGGAGTGAGATGAAATCTTAGACTAGTTTTGATTTGCATTTCTCTAATTGCTAGAGATGATGAACAGTTTTTCATATGTTTATTGATCAATTGTATTTCTTCTGTAAAGTGTTCAGTTCCTTAGCCCATTTATTGATTCGGTTATATGTTTTTTTGATATTAAGTTTTTTGAGTTCTTTATATATCCTGAAGATTAGTGCACTGTCTGAGGTGTGTGTGGTAAAGATTTTTTCCTCATTTTTTAGATTCTCTCATTACATTACTGATAGTTTCCTTTTCTGAGAAGAAGCATTTTAGTTTAAATCCGTCCCATTTATTAATTCTTGACTTTACTTCTTGCACTTGAGGAGTCTTGTTCAGGAAATCAGGTCCCAAGCCAACATGATGAAGGTTGGGCCTACTTTTTCTTCTATTAGGCACAGGATCTCTGTTCTAGTGTCTAAGTCTTTGATCCACTTTGAGTTGATTTTTGTGCAGGGTAAAAGATAGAGGTTCATTTTCATTCTGCTACATATGGATTTCCAGTTCTCCCAGCACCATTTGTTGAATAGGCTGTCTTTTCTCTAATGTATGTTTTTGGTGCCCTTGGCCTGCTTTTTGATCTTCTGCTTCTGTTTACTGAACATCTCTGACTTCCACACTTACAGTTCAAATTTCTAATAGAAGAATCTGATTGGTTCAAATAGGCTTGGGTAATGTACCTTCTCTAAGATATTTCATAGGTAGCTGTCTGGCTCTTCCTTGAGAGAAGTGAGACTAAGAAGTTAGGGGGGAATTTCAGGTGAGAGAACAATTGTGTGAATCCAGGGCCAAGCATGTAACACAAATTTGTTCATTGTGGTTTCAGCCTAGGTCTAACTGACCCCGGGTATAGTTTGAAAGTGGTTCTAGACAACTTTAGTGCTGTGGACGTGGATTGGGTGAGGGTATGTATCAGAGAGGATTGGGGAGGTGGGTGGGAGGCTATTTGGTCTACATTGTCAAGGCTATAAAAGGGGACGTGACCAGACCACACTGCTCATCTCGTTTCTTCCTGATTCTGACTCTTTGATTCACCCTGCCTCTGGAGTGGGTAGATACTTTAGTATTGAGTATAAGTCCCACATTCTTTTCTGTAAGCATTCATTCATTTATTCACGAGTGCATTCAAGCAATATTTGATCACTTACCTTGTGTCAGATGGTGTGCCTCCTGGGAATGGTCAAGACACACTTGCTCTTTATCCTCAGAGATTAGTTTATTAAAGGCAAAGGATCTGTTTGGCATAGAGAATGAGTCTGGCTAAATCTTTATAGACAGGTTGGGTTACTATTGTTAGGTTTCCTTGGGAAAAAAGTGTTTGGTTTACCAATTGAATAGAACAGTATAAACCGGATTGTGGAGAACATGTTTGAACTACTTAAAATAACTTACTATGTCAACATTTTGTCTGCTTTCAGATAATCTTGCTAGTTACTGATGTGCATCATTATTCATTAAAATAGGCCAGGTGAGAATCCCATTTAGTAAACTTGGTATTAATGAAAATGTGATTTTCAAATGTACAGTAAAAGTTCTGTTAATTGACTTTCATTTAAATATTTCTTCATTCTCTCTATAAAACATATGGAGGAATGCCTTCAGCACAATAAACCCCTTTCTTATAAGATTTTTTTTTCTTTCCACATTTTTATTGGTGTATTGTAGTTGCACATACCGATGGGATTTGTTGTTACCTATTCATACATGCATACAATATAACAGTATAATTTGGCCAATATCACTCCCCAGCACTTCTCCCCTCCCTGCCCTCTTCCGGCCTCCTGGTCCCTTTCCTCTATTCTACTTATCTCCTTTCACTTTTCATGACCACTCCTCCAACTTTCATTTCCTTTTTCCTCTATAGCTTCTACATATGGGAGAAAACATATGACCCTTAACTTTCTGAGTTTGGCTTATTTTGCTTATTAATGTAATGTTCTTAAGTTACTGCCATTTTCCTGCAAATTACATAATTTCATTTTTCCTTATGACTGAATAAAACTCCATTGTAGGGGCTGGGATTATGGCGCAGTGGTAGTGTGCTTGCCTAGCGTGCATAAGGCACTGGATTCGATCCTCAGCACCACATAAAAATAAAATAAAGATATTCTGTCACCTACAACTAAAAAATAAACATTAAAAAAAAAGAAATAGTTTAAAAAAAAACTCCATTGTATATATATACTACATTTTCATTATCCATTCATCTATTGATGGACACCTGGGATGGTTCCATAGTTTGTGTATTGTAAATTGTGTGGCTATAAGCATGGGTATGCATGTATCACTATAGTAAGATAACTTCAGTTCTTTAGGATAAATACCAAAAAATGGTATATAACTGGATCATATGGTGGTTCCATATCAAGTATTTTGAGGAATCTCCATACTGATTTCCACAGTGGTTGTACTAATTTACAATACCACAACCAGTGTAAAAGTGTTCCTTTTTCTCCACATCCTGTCCAACATTTGTTATTGTTTGTGTTATTGATAACTGCCATTCTGACTGGTGTGAGATAAGGTCACAGTGTAGTTTTGACTTGCATTTCCCTAATCAGTAAAGATGTTGAATATCTTTTTATATATTTCTTGGCCATTTGTTTCTTCTTTTGAGAAGTATCTCTTTAATTCATTTGTCCAATTATTAATTGGGTTATGTATTTTTTTTGGTATTAAGTTTTTTGAGTTATTTATATAGTCTAGATATTAATAGAAAAGTAACTAGCAAAGATTTTCTCTCATTCTGTAGGTTCTCTCTTCACATTCCTAATTGCTTCCTTTGCTTTGCAGAAACTTTTTAATTTGATGCCATCTCATTTATTAGCTCTTGGCATTATTTCCTGAGTTTTAGTGTCCCATTGAGAAAGTCATTGCCTATAGCACAATAAGCTCTTGTAACTGATATGTTACTCTCACACATCTAGCAATTGTGCTGATGCTTACTGCAAATCAGTTTTGTGTACTCCCCAACTTGTTTATGCCTACTTGTGATTTTAATCACATAATTTATTTAAGTATAACACAAACCAATAAAATATAACTATGACACAAACATTTTTTACATTAACACAATCGAATGTTTTGGAAAGGCTAAATAAATACAAGTAGCAAAATGAATTGGGGGGATATGAAGACTAGAAAACATTGAAGAGAAAAATTACAAATAACCAAAACAATTTCTCCATGTGAAGGATTTTGCTTGAAAATTATTTTAAAAGTCTCACTGTATCTTAAAAAATCCAAAATTACTATCATAGATGATTAATTAAGAGTTTAGTTTTCTATAGGAAAAACTGTAGAGGTAAGTCCTAACAGTGAAATCATGAGGGGAAAAAATGGCATTAGCTCTAGATGACAAGATTGCTAAATAAATGAATAGCAGTATATATTAATTTAAAATGTGCATAGTTATGTTTTATTTTCTGCTTTAACTTTATTTAAAATATTTTCAGAAGTATCTAAATACTATCTCTATCACAACATTATAAACTATTATTTTGAGTAGGAGTCTTTATTGTTCCTTTCCCTAGATTAAGTGAATGATGTCAGTTTCCCATATATTTTTCCATAGAATCATTGTTCAAATAAAATAAAAAATTACCCTCTGTATTATGTGACATGAATTAATAGACTTTTTTGATAAACTAACTGAATACAAGTCTAATTTATGTGGAATAGGAAGACTTCTATTGCATAAAGTATCATTTTACTAAAAATTTTATAAATATGATTTGTCACACTTCCTTTCTGACAGTGTGCATTTTGGCAGAAAAATTATCATCTTAGCCATTTTAAAGTATACAGTTTAGTAGTGTTAAGTTCATTCATATTGTTGTACACCATCACCACCACTCATCTCCAGAACTCTTTTTATCTTGCAAAACTAACTCTCTACCCTTTCAATAGTAACCTTCCACTGTTCTCTCCCACCAAGCCCCTAGCAACCACAATTGTAATTTTTGTTCCTATGAATTTGACTACTCTATATAACTCATAGAAGTGGAATAACATATTAGTTATCTTTTTGTATGAAGTCCCTGAAGCTCTGTTTATTTTTTTCAGTCTATCTTTTTTTCAAATTGGATAATTTATATAGTTCTATATTCCAGTTTGCTGATTCTTTCCTCTGTCCTCCATTCCGCTATTGATCCTATCCACTCAGATTTTATTCAGTTATACTTTTTGTTCTAATATTTGCATTTGGTTTTTCCTTATATCTTTTATTTCTTGGCTGAGATTTCCTATTTTTTTCATTTGTATGAAACATGTAATTGTCTATTGAAGCATTTTTATCATAACTGCTTTCAAATTTTAACACAATTTTAGCATTTATGTTTACTGGTATTGACATTGATTGGTTACCTTTTAAATAATTCAGTTGGAGATATTCCTGGTTTTTGGTATGACATTTTTTGGAAACATGGACAGGAGAGAGACATAAACTCACAATTAAGAAATGGAGTGAAGTCTGAATAGAATAAATCCAAATTAGTCTATGCTAATCAATCACACCATGGTCAAATTACTGAAAACAGATAAAACTAACACCTTGCTTATAAGAGAAAATAATTAAAATGGTAGTAGGTTTTTCATCAGGAGCCATGGAAGCAGAATGACATCAGCAAGATGACAGCATCAGAATTTTCTATGGTCATTCCCTCATAGAAGCATGGATTTTGACAACCTATCCCATACTGTGTAAGTCTAGGAGTCCAGTGGACAGCACTTCATTGATCAGAAAATTAAAGGCCATTGAAGAGTTGTAAGAAGAACAGTATCATTTTACCTATATCACACCTTCCCCAAAGTGCCACAATTCAGTGCCAAAGAGAGACACCAGAGGCCTGTGATTTCTCCCATGGAGAATAGTGAGAGCACAGTGAATGAATACCTATCTCCCCTAGCTATGTGGTATGTTGCCTGAAAGGTTCACTTCTTGTTAAATCCAGAACACTAAGGCGATCATCACAAGAGAATGTTTGGGAGAAGCTGGGAGCATGAAAGAGAGGACATTGACTCTAGTAAACATTCTGTGGACCCCATCTGGAATCCTGACCATGAGACACTTGAGATTACTTGCCTGTGGTACCAAATGGGTCCCTGGGCAAACAAAATGTTCCATTCCCCCATGCTGTCTTCTTGAGCTTTCCTGGGTACATAGTAAGTGAAAGTATCTTGTACAGATAACTGGTTCAAACTGCAGTATTGGGAGGAAGCACACAGACTTGAGCATTTCAGGGCATTGCCCTAGTTAAAATAAAAAGAAAGTTCTCAGCACTTAACCTGGCTTTGTGGAGTGGAGGGAAGGTGTACAATCTTAATACTCTCTTCACCTCTTCAGAAAGGAACTAAACATAATGGAGTGAGCATGAGAAAAGGTCTGAGAAGGTTCAGAAGACATAGCAGGGTGGTTTAGTGAAGGTGTTTCTCTCCCAAGGCCAGTGGAGGAGGTGATTATTTCTGCAAAAATGAAGACAACATGGGGCAGAGCACTTGCCTAGCACATGTGAGGCACTGGGTTTGATCCTGAGCATCACATAAAAATAAATAAATGAAATAAAGGTATTGTGTCCATCTACAACTACATAAAAAAAAAGAAGAAGTGAAGACAACAATGTCAGACTTGAAGGAACATGAAGACTCAAGGGAAAAGACTACCAAGGGGGGCTGGGATTGTAGCTCAGTGGTAGAGCGCTTGCCTCGCATGCGTGAGGCCCTGGGTTCGATCCTCAGCACCACATACAAAGCAATAAAAGAAAGACATTGTGTCCATCTACAACTAAAAAAATAAAAAAAAATTTTTTTAATTAAAAAAAAAAAGACTACCAAGGGAACACAATAATATTCCAGTAATCAACTCAAAGGTATAGAGATCTACAAACTGTCTGTCAAATAATTTAAGATAATCATTTTAAGGAATCCCAGTGAGCTATAAAAGAACACATATAGACAACAAATCTGAAAAACAATACAAGAACAAACAGAAAAGTAGAAACAAACCATAAAAATGTACCAAACAGAAATTCTGAGGGTTTAGAACACAATGAATGAAATGAAAAAAGTGCAGGATAGCACAACAGCAGATTTAAGCAGAATAAAGAACCTGTGAATTAAAGGACAGGTTATTTGAAAATATCCACTCAGAGGATGGGGGAAAAAAGGAAAGTAATGAAAAAAGCCTGTGGGATTTATGAGACATCATCAAGAGAGCTATGAACAACCAGATACATGAATCCTACAGGTCTCTGATCAGGCTCAACCCAATTAAAACTTCCCCATGACACATATGGTCAAACTGTCAAAAATCAGAGAATTTTGAAAGGAAGAGAAAAGAGACTCATCACATACGAGGGAATCATTATAAGGCTATCAGTGGATTTCTGAAGAGAAACCTTGCAGGCCTGGAGACAGTGGGATGATATACACAAATGAGGGGGACCATGAATA
>CM053404.1:43271545-43335779 GCA_028644305.1 Xerus rutilus | reverse complement strand
GAATGGGAGTAGCAAAAATGGTGGAATGAGATGGACATCACTACCCTAGGTACATGTATGAAGACACAAATGGTGTGAGTCTATCTTGTTTGCAACCAGAGAGGTGGAAAATTGAGCTCTATATATGTACTATGACTTGAAATGCATTTAAAAATAAATAAATAAAAATTAAAAAGAAACTCATTTTATCTTTAAGGACATACATAGGTTGAAAGTGAAAAGATGGAAAAAGAAATCACATGCAATAGAAACGAAAAGAAAGCAGTAGTAGCTATATTTATATCAGGCAAAATAGACTTTAAGTTGAAAACTGAAACAAGGGGAAAATAAGGTCATTACATAATGATAAAGCATTCATAAGAATTATAAATAAGACATAAGAATTACAAATATATATGCTGCCAACATTAGTGCAATGAAATATGTAAAGCACTTATTAATAGATTGAAAGGGAAAATAGGCAGCAATACAATAATAGCAGGGAACTTCAGTACCCCACTTTCAACCATGGGGTCATCAAGACAGAATCAATAAGCAAATGTTGAACTTGAACTACATGTTAGAGCAAGTGAACCTAACAGACTATACACAAAACATTCCATCCAAAAGTAGCAGAATATATATTTTTCTCAAGTGCACATAGAACATTCTCTAGGATAGATCATATATTAGGTCACAAAACAAGTCTATGCAAATTTAACAAGATAGAAAGCATATTAAACAACTTTTATGACCACAGTACTATGAAACTAGAAATCAACAACAGGAAGAAAACTTGAAAATTCACAAAAATGTGGAAATTAACCCACTATTAAACAACCAATAGGACCATGAAGAAATAAAAAGGGAAATTTAAAATATCTTGAGACAGCTGGGCATGGTGGTACAACCATGTAACCCCAGAAACTTGAAAGCTGAGGCAGAAGGATTCCAAGTTTGAGGCCAGACTCAGCAACTTAGCAAAGCCCTAAGCAGCTTATTGAGACCCTATTATAAAATAAAAAATAAAAAAGGGCTGAGGATGTAGCTCAGTGGTACAGCGCTTCTGGGTTCAATCCTTAGTATCAACAATAACAACAACAACAAAAAAAACAAACAAAAAAAACCCAAATCTTGAGACACATGAAAATGGAAAAACAACATACCAAAACATATGCAGCAAAAGCAGTTTTAAGCCAGGCATGGTGGCGCATGCCTGTAATCCCAGTGGCTTGGGAGGCTGAGGCAAGAGGATTGCGAATTCAAAGCCAGCTTCAGCAACTTAGTGAGGCACTAAGCAACTCAGTGAGATGCTGTCTCTAAATAAAATTCAAAATAAGGCTAAAAAAAAGTAGTTCTAAGAGGAAATTTTATAGGGATGCACTTCTACATGAATAAATAAGAAAGATCTCAAATAAACCACCTCACTTTATACCTCTAGGAACTAGAAAAGAAAGAATTAACTAAGTCCAATATTAATAGAAGGAAGGAAATGGCGAAAATTAGAGCAGAAATAAATGAAATAGAGACTAGAAAAAATGATAGAAAATTCAATAAAATTGAGTTGTTTTTTGAAAAGAGAAACAAGAATTTAGCTAGATTAAGAAAAGAGGACGTGCAAATAAAATCAAATATGAAAGGGAAGACGTTATAACTAATCTACAGAAATACAGAGAATCACAAGAATCTACTATGAACAATGAATGGTACACCAACAAATCAGAAACTCGAAAAATTGGATAAATTTCTGGAATCATACATCCTACCAACACTGAATGGTAAAGAAATGGAAAATCTATTTCTTTATTTTATCATAATGAGAAAGGAGATTGAACAAATAACAAAAGAAGTCCCCCATCAAAGGAAAGGTCAGAAACTAATGGCTGTCCTGGTGAAGTCCAAACATTAAAAAAAAAATTAATACTAGTGCTCACTCTTCCAAAAAAAGTTGAAGGCGAGGGAACACTTCCAAACTCAAGTAGAGACTAACATTACCTTGTTGCCAAAACCAGATAAGGAAGATACAAATTGATGATGATTATGATAATGATGATGATGATGATGATGATGATGATAATAATAATAATAATAATACAGACCATTTTCCCTCATGAACATAGATGGAAAAATCCCCAGCAGCATACTGGGAAATCAAATTTAACAGCACACTAAAGATGTTATACACTATGATCAAGTGGAATTTGTCCCTAGGATGCAAGTATTGTTCACCATACACAAATTATAAATGATACAGCACATTAACAGAATGAAGGTTAAAAATTATATGATTGTCTTACTAGGTGCAGAAAAAGTATTTGAAAAAATTCAACATTCTTTCATGATAGTAAAAAACTTAAAAATTATGTTTGGAAGGAATTTACCTCAGCATAATATTGGCCACATATGATAAACCTATGGCTAACATACAAATGGTGAAAAGTTGAAAGCATTTCCTTTAAATTAGGAAAAAGTGAGGATGCCTATTTTTACCACTTATATTCAACATAGTAATGGAAGTCCCAGCCAGAGCAATTGGTCAAGAAAAAGAAATAAAAGGCATCCAAGTTAAGAAGAAGTAAAATCATCTGCTTGCAGATGACATGACTTTATATATGAAAGACCCTATAAACATAACCAAAAAACTATTAGAACTAACAAAAAAATCAGCAAAGTGATATAAAAGGATACAAAATAAATACACAAAAATCAGTTTTATTTTTATACACTAGCAATAAACTATTTGAAAAAGAAATTCAAAAAATAATTCATAATAGGAACATAATAAATTACTTAGGAATCAATTTAAAAAGTGAAAGATTTGTAAAACATTGATGAAAAAATTGAAAAATATACAGATAAATGGATAGATATTTTATCTCAAAGATTTTTTGCATCTCTTTCAAGCTGCATAGTTGTTTTACATGTGCTGCAAGTTTTTCTCTTTTTTCATTTCCACTCGGTGCCAGTCAATAAAATTAAGTCTCCATTTACTTAGTTCAGATAAAACGTTTGTCTTAAGACTTGAACTCCAAAGATCAAGTACATTTTCCATCTTCTGAAGGTTTTCATGGAAAACAAGACTGTCACCCACAACTACTTCATGGGCATCTGTAGGAGTAGAATTAGACCTTGATGAGGAGGAGTCACCTAAAAGATGTGAACTGAAAAAATCCATGACTGGGTGAGAAGGCTTCCTTGGTGAGGACAGGTGATGATCCATCTATCTGTGAATGACTAGAAATATTTAAATTTTCCAGTATTTAAATTTTCCATTGCAGTTTCTCTTACTGCAGGACTATTTCCCGCTGAAGGTCTGTAGAGACAGAACTGCCTAGATCAGAGTCATTTTGTACAACTGGAAGTGAGCATTTGTCCTCATCTGATGACATTTCAGCTGATAGGGAACGGAATCCAGGAAGTCAAATGTAACCTCAAAGTGGCAGAGGAAGAAAAGCAAGGTAATGGGCCCTAGCTGCTCCTCTTCAGGGCAGGGACGTCTGGGTGCTCCACCAAATCCCGATTCCTCCCTGAGTCACCGCTGAAACCACAGCAAGCCCAGCTGCTACCTTAGGACCTTAAGTATTCTTTACAAAAATGTAGGTAACTACATGAGGTGGTAAGTTAATTAGCAAGACGGTAGTAATAATTTTATGATGTATACACATATCAAAACTCAATGTATACCTTACATTATATGATTTATTGTCAAATATACCTCAGTCAAGCTGGGAAATAAAAGCAAAAGCCATAATGGCCGGGAGGAAGTGGTACAGTATTTCCACGTGTCGCAAACAAACAAACAAACAAAAAAACAAAAAACCAGTGGAGTACTAGTCCCAGCAAAAATATTCTTCAGGAGTGAAGGAAAAATTAAAACAACTTCCCATAATGGAAAAGTAAGAGAATTTGTCTCCAGCAGAGCTATCCTAAAAGAATGAGTATAGAAGATTCTTTAAGTAGAAAATGTTGTTTGTTACTATCTTTAGTGGTTCTAAGTGAATATAGAAAAAATAAAACCACTGTATTATAAACAGGAGAAAGAAAAGGATCACCAAGAAAGAAGTCTCTAAATTTCACTTGAATGGGTAAGGTGATGACGCAAGGGAACTGTAGCAAGTTACATAGATACAATGTAATGCTAATAACACTATAAAAGAAATACTCTCAAAAATGCCATAGGTAAATTAAAAAAGGAACATTTTAAAGTCAAATAACCTGCAGGAAGGTAGGAAAAAGAGAAATGAAAAACAGAAAGAATAAAAACAAAAAACAAAAGACAGACTTAAGTCCTACCATATCAAATATATCAAATATATTTACTTACATATATATATACTTGTATAATTACATATATCAAATATAAATGTAATTTATATCAAATATAAATGGGATAAATGCAATTGAAAGGCAGAGATTGACCAAATGGCTTTTGTTAATATTTTAAAACTTTTTTGCATTAGTATCCATGAATGATATTGGTCCATACTTTTCTTTCTTTATATGGTCTTTGTCTAGTTTTGATAACAGTGGGGTTCATTTCATGAAGTTAGTATTTACTTGTTATCCAAACTAAAGTCCAAAAAATTTTAAAATATTAGCAAAAACATGGTGACACTCTCCTATAATCCCAGTGACTTGGGAGACTGAAGCAGGAGGATCACAAATTTGAGGCCAGCCTCAGCAACTTAGCAATGTTCTAAGCAAGTTAGTGAGACCCTGTCTCAAAATAAAAAACAAAAGGGTTGGGAATGTGGCTCAGTGATAAAGTGCCCCTAGGTTTAATTTCTGATGCACATATATACATATGTGTATACATTATGCAAATAGAATTCTGCAATATATAAATGGAGTAATACACCACAATGAAGTGAGTTATCAGAGTTTTACTGAATGGATAAACAAGTAAGACCCAATTATATGCTGCCTAGGATAATTATATGCTACACTTACTTTGTGTAGTTCAATATTTGAAAATCAATTAACTAATGTAATCTACCATATTAACAGGATAAAGAAGAAAATAATCATCATAATTCTTTATAGGAATTGATTATAGGAATTGCAGAAAAATCTTTGACCAAATTCAACATCTATTCATGATATAGTTTTATGAAGTTTTACCATTTGGGGAAATTGGGTTATGGGTGTACAAATTTCTGTTTTATCTTAAAATAAAGAGGGTTTTTGTTTGTTTGTTTTAGATGGCACTGGAATTGAACTCAGGGCTTTTACACATGGTAGGCAAGTCCTCTCTCATTGGACTACCATCTCAGCCCTGTTTTATTTATTTTTTTTAAATTTTGAGATAGGGTCTCACTAAGTTGCCCATGCTAGCCTTGAACTTTTGCAATCCTCCTGCCTCAGCTTCACAAGTAGCTGAGATTACAGGTGTGTGCTACTGCAAAATAGTTTGATTTAAAAATCTGAAATCTTATAATTATCACTGTGTCAAATGTTGTATAGGAATTAATAAAATATTTATAATTTTAAAATCTATATCATCATTGATATTTTCTATCAATTACTAAGGAAGACATGTTAAAACATTTCATGATGTAGAAATGTCTGTATCTTTAAGTCTGTCAGTGTTTTATTGTTATGTATTTTGAGACCATGTTATTATATGCATATATATTTGGAATTATTCAATCCTTCTGAATGAACTTTTAATCTTTATATATAGTGATGCTTTTTGCCTTGAAGTCTACTTTTTCCTTTTTTTCTTTTTTTTTATTTTAATTTTTTTTTTTTTTAGTTGTAGATGGACACAATGTCTTTATTTTACTGCTTTGTATGTGGTGCTGAGGATCGAACCCAGGGCCTCACGCATGCGAGGCAAGCGCTCTACCGCTGAGCTAAAGTCCCAGCCCGAAGTCTACTTTTTCTAATTTTGGTGTGGAGGTATCACCTCTCTTTTGATTAGTATTTGCATGAAATTTCCCTTCTATATTTTTACTTTTATACTTTCCATATCCTTATGTTTAAAGGATGTCTCTATAAACCACCTGCAATTTTTTTAATATGGTATGAAAAATCCTGTCTTTTAATTGGCCTGTCTTGCTCACTGTGTTAGTCAATTTTCTGTTACTATAACAAAATACCTGAGAAAAACAACATAAAAGGAGGAAAGGTTTACTTTGGCTCACAGTTTCAGAGGTTTCCGTTCATGGTCCCCTGACACTTGAACATAAGAGGAAGGAAATACAATAAGAAAAATACTTGCCTAACCTAAACCAAGAAAAGAAATGAGCAAAAGAAATACAGAACAGGGGCTAGGATTGTAGCTCAGCGGTAGAGGGCTTGCCTCACATGCGTGAGGCCCTGGGTTCGATCCTCAGCACCACATACAAAGCAATAAAATAAAGATATTGTGTCCATCTACAACTAAAAAAAATTACAAAAAAAAAAAGAAATACAGAACACTTTGTGCCTTACACAAAGTGTAATACAGAACACTCAACACTTTGAGCCTTTGGTGAGGCAGAACATCATGGTGGAGAGGGCATGATGAAACAGAGCTGCTCAGTTCATGGTGTCCAGGAAGCAAAAAAAGAAAGAGGAAAAGAGACCTAGAGAAAAGGAGGAAGGGAGGAGAGAGAAAGTAAAAGAGAACGAAGATAGCTGGGGCCAGGGACAAAATACAACCTTCAAAGGCACACTGCTAGTGACCCATTGCTTCCAACTAGGCCCCACTTCCTGAAGTTTCCACAACCTCTCAATAGTGCTACTCCTGCTGGGGACCAAGTCTTCAACATGCAAGCCTGTGGGGGACATTCCAGATCCCAGATATAATGCTCATTGACATTTAATGTGATCATTAATACGTTTAGGATTACATTTACCATTTTATTATTTATTTCTGCTTATTCCCATGGTTCTGTATTTCTTTTGCTCATTTCTTTTCTTGGTTTAGGTTAGGCAAGTATTTTTCTTATTGCATTTCCTTCCTTTTATGTTGTTAATTATATATTCTTTTTATTATTTATTCTTCTTATTTTAGCAATTATTCTAGAGCATGTAATCTATGTCTTTGATTTATTAAAGTCTAATATGAAATAGTACTTTTACCACTTTTACCATGCACGCACCTTGAAATACTTTTACTCCATTTGTCCAACTTTTTATGCTTCTGTGTTCATGTATTTTAGTTTTATTCCTACATTTTATAGCCCTTGTGACATAATTTTTCTATAGAAATGACATTAATTTTTCATTTGTTATAGTTGATATTTCACTCTGATTTTCCCTGATATTATCCTGGTTGATTTTTGAAAATTCACAGAGTGAACTTCATTTGCCATTGCAAATGGGTTTTGCCAAGTTTATGCCATCACTACCTTAAATTAGAGTCATCTACTACTCCAAAAATTACCTCATCTTATCCCCATATAGTCAACTCTCTCCCAGCTTTAAGTCCTGAAAATCACATATGTTTTCCTCGGTAGCCTTATGGTTCTTTCACACAGCAAAATGTATTTAAGATTCATACGTGTTATTGTATTAATCAATGTTCCTTTAATTGCTGTGTAGTACTCAACTGTATGATTGTACCATACAATCGTACAGTGTTTATCAATTTGCTGGCTGAAAGCCATCTAGGTTGCTTCCAGTTTGGGGAAATTGTGAATAAGGCTCTTGTAAACATTCATTTATCATAAGCATAAATTTTCACTTATATTGGGTAAATACCTAGGAGTGGATTGTTCCTTCATATTGTGTGTCTGTTTAATTTTTAAAGAAACTGTCAAATTATTTCCCACAGAGGTTGTACTATTTTGCATTTTTACATCAATATTTGAGACTTCCAGTTACTCTACACCCTTGTCAGTACTTGGTATTGTCAGTCAGTGTTTTTGATTTAAGTCCCTGTAATATGTATGTTATAGAATCTCATGGTTGTTTTAATTTGAATATCCCTAATGACTAATTATGTTAAACTCTTTTCATGTGCTTATTAGTCATCTGTATATCCTCTTTGGTGAAGTGTGTGTTCAGAACTATTGCCATTTTACAAATTAGGTTGCTTGTTTTCTTATTGTTGAGTTTTGAGCATACCTTATTCATTTGATACACAAGTCTTTGACAGAAATATGATTTGCAACTGTTTTCTTCTAGTCCGAGGCTTGCTTGTGCATTTTCCTAACAATGTCTTTTGCAAAGCAAGATTTTTAAATTTTAATAAAGTTCTGGTTTTTTTTGTGAATAATACTTTTCTGGATCATGCTTTGAGTATCTAGAAACTTTTTGTGTAACCTAGGGTCATGAAGATTTTCTCCTGTATTTCTTTGAGAAATTTTAGTTTTTCTCTGGACTTTTAGGCTTATAATACATTTTGAATTGATTTTTTTTTGTTTTTTGAGATAGAATTCACATACCATAAAATTCACCCACTAAAACTGTACAACTCGTTGGTTCTTAGTATATTCACAAAGTTGTGCATCCATCACCATTAATTCCAGAGTACTTCATCATCTGAAAAACAAACCCCATGCCGTTTCCAGTGACTCCCTATTCCCGCTACTGCAGCCCTAAGCAACCACTACTGTGTCTGTCTCAGTACATCCTTTCACTTGGCACAATATTTTCAAGATTCATTTCTTTTTTGGGGGGTGCGGGTACCGGGAATTGAACTCAGGGGCACTGGACCACTGAGTCACATCCCCAGCCCTATTTTGTATTTTATTTAGAGACAAGGTCCCACTGAGTTGTTTAGTGCTTTGCTGTTGCTGAGGCTGGCTTTGAACTTGTGATCCTACTGCCTTGGCCTCCTAAGCTGCTGGTATTACAGGTGTGTGCCACTGTGCCCAGCTCAAGATTCATTTCTTGTATAGCATGTGTCCATATTCCATTCCTTTTTTTTTTTTTATTGAGAAAATTTAATCTGAAGCACATTCTAGTAACATTTAAAATTTTAAACTGACTATATGATTTGGTCTTACACATGTAAGAAACAATATGTAGGATGGTGACATAAATTAGAACCCAAAGGAGAAGTGGTTTCAGGCTGGTATGAGTAGGTGTAGTGTTCAGAAAGGATTTCTTCTGACTTTGGAAAAGGATTACTGTTAGTCAGATTCTCATTTCACAAGTGATTATCTCCTTATTTGCACATTTCACTTTTAGTTTACGTGGTTTCTATGCTTAAATAAGTTAGGCAGGGAAGAGTTTTATTATTATTAAGCCATAAAGCCAACTACTTTCACATGTTTTTTTTTTAAAAAATTTTATTTATTTTTTTAGTTGTAGGTGGACAGAATACCTTTATTTTATTTTTATGTGGTGCTGAGGATTGAACCCAGTGCCTCATGCGTGCTAGGTGAGCATGCTACCACTGCGCCACAATCCCAGCCCCTCCATTCCTTTTTATGGCTGGAATACAGTGATATTCCATTATGTAGATGTACACATTTTATTTACCCATTCATCATCTGATGGACATTTGGGTTGCTTTCACTTTTTGGTGAAATTATTAGTAATATTACTGTGAACATTCATGTTCAAGTTTTTGTTGTGAACATATGCTTTTAATTATCTTGGACATACCTAGGAGTGTTGAGTTGATTTACATATTAGGTGAGAGGTATAAGTTTCTCCTCCTCCTCCTCTTCCTTTTTCCTCTTCCTCCTCTTCCTTCTCCTCCTTCTTCATCTTTGTCTTCATTTTTTCATCTTCATTCTTATTCTCTTCCTCCTCCTTCCTCCTGCTCCTCCCCTTTCCTCTTCTTTCTCTTTGAATATGAACATCCAGTTATTCAAGAACCATTTGTTGAAATAATCATCTTTTCTCCACTGAATGGCCTTTTCACCTTTGTAAAAGATTGCCAGCCTCAGCAACTGCCAGGGGCTAAGAAACTCAATGAGACCCTGTCTCTACATAAAACACAAAGTAGGGCTGGGGATGTGGCTCAGTGGTCGAGTGCCCCTGAGCTCAATCCCCGGTACCAAAAAAAAAAAAAAAAAAAAAAAATCAGTTGTCTCTATGTGGATGTGTTTATCTTTTTGCCAATAAAACACTGTTTTGATTACTGTATATTTAAAGTAAGTCTTGAACTTGGGTAGTTTGAATCCTTCAACATTGTTCTTATGTTTCAAAATGATTTTGTTTATTCTAGATTATTGTGCCTTTCTAGTATACATTCCAGAGTCAGTTTAGTCACTAATGATTCTAGAAAAATATACTGAGAGTTTTTCTGGAATTGTATTGAATCTATAGATCAATTTGAAAGGAATTATATATATATATATTTTTAATTGTAGATGGACAATGTCTTTATTTTATTGCTTTGCATATGGTGCTTAGGATCGAACCCAGGGCCTCACGCATGCGAGGCAAGCGCTGTATCGCTGAGCTACAATCCCAGCCCCAGGAATTATATTCTTAACAATTTGATTTTTTCAATTCACAAGCATGAGATATCTTTGTATTTATTTAGGTTTTCTTTGATTATTTCCATCAACATTTTGTAGTTTTCAACATAGAGATCTTGAACATATTTTGTTAGATTTATCTAGTATCATTTTTGGTGCTATTGTAATTGGTATTGCTTTAAAAAATGTGAATTCCAATGTTCATTGCTAATTTTTAGAAATACAAGTGAGTTTTTTATATTGACCTTGTATCCTGTGATTGACTAAACTTAATTTTTAGTTGTAGAAGATTTTTAGAGGGTGGATTCTTTGGAATTTTCTATGTAAACAATGTGTTCATTTTAGTTTTATGCACATTTTTATCATCCCTATTGCTTTTCATTCCTTCCTGAATATTTGATATTTTATCTGGTATTGTTTTCCTTCTGCCAGTAAATCTTTCTTCAGTATTCCTTCTTCTTCTTATTTTTTTGGTGTTATAAATGATCCAATTTTTGTTTGACTGGAAATGTATTTGTTTTCTATTTCTATTTATTTTTATTTTTGAAAAAAATTTTTTTGTAGTTGTAGATGGACAACATGCCTTTGTTTGTTTTATTTTTATGTGGTGCTGAGAATCAAACCCAGTGCCTCATGTTTGCTAGACAAGCGCTCTGCCACTGAGCTACAACCCCAGCCCCTCTATTTATTTATTTATTTATTTAAAAAAATTTTTTTAGTTGTTGATTGACCTTTATTTATTCATTTATTTATACGTGGTGCTGAGGATCAAACCCAGTGCCTCCCACAAGTGAGGCAAGCGCTCTACCACTGAGCCACAATCCCAGCCCCCCTCTATTTATTTATTTTATTTTATTTTATTTTTTTTTTTTTTTTAAATATTTTTTTAGCTGTAGATGGACATAATGTCTTTATTTCATTGCTTTGTATGTGATGCTGAGGATCGAACCCAGGGCCTCACGCATGCGAGGCAAGCGCTCTACCGCTGAGCTACAATCCCAGCCCCCCTCTATTTATTTTTAAGGGATAGTTTTGAAAGCTGTAACAGTAAATTGGCAATTATTTTTGCCCTGGATTTTGAAGATACCCTCATTATTCTGGCCTCCATTGTTTTTATGCAGAAGTGAGTTATTATTACTACTTCGAAGGCCTTCTCTTTCTCTCCTCCCAATCTCTCTTTAAAAGTTTATCTTAGCAGTTTTACCCTGATGTGCCAAATGATGAGGGTTGGTTTTCTTTGAATTTATTCTGCCTGGACTTTCTAACACTTCTTAAATACGTGGCTTACTTTTTTAAATTCCTTTTGGAAAATTCTTAGTTAATAATCTCTTCAAATATTGCCCTTGCTTTAGTTTCTTTCTTCCCCTCTGGGACTCCAATTACACATAAGTTATGCATTTTCACTCTGTTATAAATCTTTAATTTCCTTTCTTTATTTTCCACTTTGCTTCAGTCTTTATGTTTTCTACAGATGTGTCTTCTAGTTTTCTAGTTCTTCCTTCAGTTGTGTCTACTACTGTTAAACTGATCTATCCAGTTATTAATTTTAATTATTGCATTTTTTAGTTTTTCTGTACTTGTTTCTTTTTTTCAATAGATTCCTGCTGAAATTTTCTACTTGAAGTTCATTTTTAAAAACATATTGAAGCTAGTTGTTTTAAAATTGTATCTGATAATTCCCATGTATAAATCACCTGTAAGTCTGTTTGTATTATTTGGTCTTTCTCTGGTGTTTTGTCATTTGGTCTTGTCTCCTGATAAGTCTGATAATTTTTTATTGAATGCTTGACATTATGAATAAAAAATAATCATGAAGATTTGTGCCTCTAGATAATATTATCTTCCTCTAGAGAGGATTTGCTCTTGTCTCAACTAGATCAAGGTCAGCTTACCTTAATTTCTTCTTGGATTGAACTGGTTTAAATCTGGAATTTAGCTTTTGTAAAGACTGATCTATTCATATATGCTAGAAATAAGATTAGGCCTTCTTTTTTAGCTATAACTCATCAAGGGTCCCAACTTAACACTGGGGTTATTTTCCAGTTTCCTTTGCTTATAATAGCCTAGATTTCAATTTTTCCCCCCTGAGTAACAGGAAACTTCTGAAATTTTCTTATCAGCTTCTCAATCCCTCCACTGTTTGTATACATATCTGCAGATGTCTTCTAGAGAAACATGCCATCTGATGTCTGGTTCACATGAATGCATTCATTTTCTCTTTGTGTTCTTGGCCTCTCAACCTTCATTGTCCTGGTAACTTCTCTTCATATTTGAACTTTTTTTTGTTATTATTTTGTTGTTTTTTTTGGAGTTTAAGAATATTTATTCTGTTTGCAGGTTTGTCTTATAAAAATTGGGGAGATTGCAACACTTATAAGATCACACACTTTGGGGAAGCAGTCATCAAAGTGGTTAAAAATACAGCAGTAACAGTAGGCTTGGGCAGGGAGACTCCAGTGTGGTCAGATCTGAGAGGCAAATGCTTTTGAAAGCAGGGAAAGCCATTAGCTTCCAGCTGGAGAAAGAAACTTTTTTCTGAGACTGGAGAGAAAGAGGTTCAAGTGGATATAGATAAAGTCTGAAAATACTGGAGTTGAAAGAAGAGGGAATCCAGCACTCCACTCTTGACTAACATATTATATACTCTTCATTCTAAAGAATACGCACTCAGATTTTCTTTCTCTCCTCCCCATTTTCATCAGCATCTATAGTTCTTCTGTTTTTGTTTACTACTCCTTCCCAGGGATAAGTCAGGAAAATGATGTTTCTGTGAGTTTCAAACAGGTCCTTGGCCAATCTGAAAACATGTTAAGACTTCCCAGTTCAGTGGACACCTGTACACATTGTTTTCCTGAAGAAGTGTTTCTTCATTTGAGCCTTCCGCACAGCTCTCTAGCTTTACATGAACTTCATGGGTCAGCAGGGCTTATAGAACTTAAGTTCTCAGTCCATAACCATGACTGCTCTGAAAAACTGTGACTCTAGCTAAAGACCAGTGGGGCCACTCTAAAGCATTATGGATGACAGGATAGAAATGTGTCATCAAGAAAACAAGGTGTGAGGCATTTACATATATTTTTTAATTTATTTATTCTACTTAGGTATACATGATAGCAGAATGAATTTTGTTTTTTTTATTTTTTAAAAACTTTATCTAGTTTTTAACTTTTTATATTTGTTAAAATTAGTTATACATGACAGTAGAATGCATTTTTGACACATCATACATAAATGGAGTATAACTTCTCATTCTTCTGGTTGTACATGATGTAGAGTTACACAGGTTGTGTAATCATATATGCACATAGGGTAATAATGTCCAGTTCATTCTATTATCATTCCTACCCCGAAGCCCCTTCATCTCCCTTCACTCCCCTCCGTCTAATCCAAAGTACCTCTATTCCCCTTTGACCCCGCTTTATTGTGAATTAGCATCTGCATATCAGAGAAATCATTTGGCCTTTGGTTCTTTGGGTTTGGCTTATTTTGCTTAGCATAATATTCTCAGTTCCATCCATTTATAGGCAAATGCCATAATTTCATTCTTCTCTAAGGCTGAGTAATATTGCTTTGTGTATATATACCACAATTTCTTTATCCATTCATCTATTGAAGGGCACCTGGGTTGGTTCCATAGTTAGCTATTGTGAAGTGAGCTGCTTATAAACACTGATATGGCTGTGTCACTGTAGTATGCTGGTTTTAAGTCATTTGGGTATAAATAAACCTAGGAGTGGGATGACTGGGTCAAATGGTGGTTTCATTTCAAGTTTTCTGAGGAATCTCCACACTGCTTTCTGTAGTGGTGGTACTAATTTGCAGTCCCATCAGCAATGTTTGAGTGTTCCTTTTCCCCCACATCCTTACCACCATTTATTGTTGCTTGTATTCTTCATAATTGCTATTCTGACCGGAGTGAGATAGAATCTCAGTGTAGTTTTTTAAAAATAACTTTATTTAGTTGTCGATGGACATTTATTTTATTTATTTATTTATATGTGGTGCTGAGAATTGAACCCAGTGCCTCACACATGCTAGGCAAATGCTCTACTACTGAGCTACAGCCCCAGCCCCCTCAGTGTAGTTTTTTTTTTGGGGGGAGGATACTGGAGATTGAACTCAGGGGTACTCGACCACTGAGCCACATCCCCAGCCCTATTTTGTGTTTTATGTAGAGACAGGGTCTCACTGAGTTGCTTAGTGCCTCGCTGTTGCTGAGGCTGGCTTTGAACTCACGATTCTCCTGTCTCAGCCTCCCTAAGTGCTGGGATTACAGGCTTGCGCCACCGCATCCGGCTCCCTCAGTGTAGTTTTGATTCGTGTTTCTCTACTTGCTAGAGACGTTGAACATTTTTTCATATATTTGTTGATCGATTATGTTTCTTCTTCTGTGAAGTGTCTGTTCAGTTCCTTAGCCCATTTATTGATTTATTTTTTAGTTTTTAAAAAAATTTTTAAAATTTATTTATTCTACTTAGGTATACATGATAGCAGAATGCACTTTGATTCATTGTACACAGATGGAGCATAGCTTTTCATTTCTCTGGTTGTACATGATGTAGACTCACATCACATATGCAGCATACATGAAGCTAGGGCTGTGAGGTCCATCTCATTCCACTATCTTTACTGCTCCTATGCCCCCTCCTCCTTCCCTCCCCTTTGACCAAAGTTTCTCCATTCTTCCCCTGTCCTCTCCCTCATTATGGATCAGCATCCACTTAATCAGAGAGAACATTCGGCATTTGGTTTTTTGGGATTGGCTTACTTCACTTAGCGTAATCTCCAACTCCATCCATTTACCTGCAAATGCCATAATTTTATTCTCTTTTATTGCTGAGTAATATTCCATTGTGTATATATACCATAGTTTCTTTATCCATTCATCTATTGAAGGGCATCTAGGTTGGTTCCACAGTTTAGCTATTGTGAATTGAGCTGCTATAAACATTGAAGTGGCTGCATCACTGTAGTATGCTGTTTTTAAGTCCTTTGGGTATAGACCAAAGAGCTGGGTCAAATGGTGGTTCCATTCCAAATTTTCTAAGGAATCTTCATACTGCTTTCCAGATTGATTGTACCAATTTGCGGTCCCTCCAGCAATGCATGAGCGTGCCTGTTCCCCCACATCCTTGCCAACACTTATTGTTGTTTGTATTCTTGATAATTGTCATTCTGACTGGCATGAGATGAAATCTTGGAGTAGTTTTGATTTGAATTTCTCTAATTGCTAGAGATGTTGAACATTTTTTCATATGTCTGTTGATTGATTGTATATCTTCTTCTGAGAAGTATCTGTTCAGCTCCTTAGCCCATTTATTGATTGTGTTGTTTGTTTTTTGGTGTTAAGTTTTTTATATATCCTGAAGATTAGTGCTCTGTCAGATGTGTATGTGGTAAAAATTTGTTCCCAGAATACAGGCTCTCTGTTCACTTCATTGATTGTTTCTTTTGCTGAGAAGAAGCTTTTTAGTTTGAATCCATCTCATTTATTGATTCTTGATTTTACTTCTTGTGCTATAGGAGTCTTGTTAAGGAAGTAAGGTCCTAATCCAACATGATAAAGATTTGGGCCTACTTTTTCTTCTGTTAGGCATAGGGTCTAATTCCTAGGTCCTTGATCCATTTTGAATTGAATTTTGTGCATGATGAGAGATAGGGGTTAAGTTTCATTTTGCTGCATATGGATTTCCAGTTTTCCCAGCACCATGTGTTGAAGAGGCTATCTTTTCTCCAATGTACGTGTTTGGCACCTTTGTCTAGTATGAGATAACTGTATTCAGGTGGGTTTGTCTCTGTGTCTTCTATTCTGTACCATTGGTCTACATGTTTGTTTTGGTGCTAGTACCATGCCGTTGTTTTTACTATAGCTTTGTGGTATAGTTTAATGTCTGGTATTGTGATGCCTCCTGCTTCACTCTCCTTGCTAAGGATTGCTTTGGCTATTCTGGATCTCTTATTCTTCCAAATGAATTTAATGATTGCATTTTCTATTTCTATAAGGAATGACAATGGGATTTTTATTGGAATTGCATTGAATCTATTTAGTGCTTTGGGTAGCATGGTCATTTTGACAATATTGATTCTGCCTATCTAAGAGCATGGAAAGTTCTTTCATCTTCTAAGGTCTTCTTCAATTTCTTTTTTTAGTGTCCTGTAGTTTTCATTGTAGAGGTCTTTCACTTCTTTTGTTAAATTGATTCCCAAGTATTTTATTTTATTTTTTGAGGCTATTGTGAATGAGGTAGTTTTCCTAATTTCTCTTTCAGAGGATTCATTACTGATGTATAGAAATACATTTGATTTATGGGTGTTGATTTTATATCCTGATACTTTGATGAATTCATTTATTAATTCTAGAAGTTCTCTGGTGGAATTTTTTAGATCCTCTAAGTATAGAATCATGTCACCAGCAAATAATGATAGTTTGAGTTCTTCTTTTCCTATTTGTATCCCTTTAATTTCTTTCATCTGTCTAATTGCTCTGGCTAGTGTTTCAAGGACTATGTTGAATAGCAGTGGTGAAAGAGGGCACCCCTGTCTTGTTCCCATTTTTAGAGGGAATGCTTCCAATTTTTCTCCATTTAGGATGATATTGGCCTTGGGTTTAGCATAGATAGCTTTTACAAAGTTGAGGTTTTCCTACTATCCCTAGTTTTTCTAGTGTTTTGAACATAAGAGGGTGCTGTATTTTGTCAAATGCTTTCTCTGCATCAATTGATAAAATCATATGATTCTTATCTTCAAGTCTATTGATGTGATAGATTATGTTTATTGATTTCTGTATGTTGAACCAACCTTGCATCCCTGGAATGAACCCCACTGGATCATGGTGCACCATTTTTTAATATGTTTTTGTATGTGATTTGCCAAAATTTTATTGAGAATTTTTGCATCTAGGGATATTTTGTCCATCAGGGATATTGGTCTGAAATTTTCTTCTTTGATGTGTCTCTTTCTGGTTTTGATATCAGGTTTATACTTGTCTCATAGAATGAATTTGGAAGGGTTCTCTCCTTTTCTATTTAATGAAATAGTTTGAGGAGTATTGGTATTAATTCTTCTTTGTAGGTCTTGTAGAACTTGGCTGAGAATCCATCTGGTCCTGGGCTTTTCTTTGTTGGTAGGCTTTTGATGATGTCTTCTGTTTCCTTGCTTGAAATTGATCTGTTTAAGTTGTGTATGTCCTCTTGGTTCAGTTTGGGTAGGTCATATGCTTCTAGAAATTTGTCGGTGTCTTCAGGGTTTTCTATTTTACTGGAGTATAAATTTTCAAAATAGTTTCTAATTATCCTCTGTATTTCAGTAGTGTCTGTCGTGATATTACCTTTTTCATTATGAATTTTAGTAATTTGGGTTTTCTCTCTCCTTATTTTCATTAGAGTAGCTAACAGTTTGTCAATTTTATTTATTTTTTTAAAAAAACAGCTTTTTGTTTTGTCAATTTTTTGAATTGTTTCTTTTGTTTCAATTTCATTGATTTCAACCTTGATTTTAATTATTTCCTGTCTTCTACTTCTTTTGTGTTGATTTGTTCTTCTTTTTCTAGGGCTTTGAGATGTAGTGTCAAGTCATTTATTTGTTGACTTTTTCTTATTTTAATGAATGAACTTAATGCAATGAACTTTCCCCTTAACACTGTCTTCATGGTGTCCCAGAGATTTTGATATGTTATATCAGAGTTTTCATTTACCTCTAAGAATTTTATCTCTTCCCTAATGTCTTCTGTTATCCATGTATCATTCAATAGTGTATTATTTAGTCTCCAGGTGTTGGAGTAGTTTCTATTTTTTAATCTGTTATTGATTTCTAATTTTATTCCTTTATGGTCAGATAGGATGCAGGGTAGTATCTTTATTTTTTTGTATTTGCTAAGATTTACTTTGTGGTATAACATATGATCTATTTTGGAGAAGGATCCATGTGTTCCTGAGAAGAAAGTGTATTCACTTGTTGATGGATGAAATATTCTGTATATGTCTGTTAAGTCCAAATTATTGATTGTTTTATTGAGTTCTATGTTTTCTTTGTTTAGTTTTTGTTTGGAGGATATGTCCAGTGGTGAGAGAGCTGTGTTAAAGTCACCAAGTATTATTGTGTTATGGTCTATTTGATTCTTGTAGTTGAGAAGGGTTTGTTTGATATACATAGATGCCCCAGTGTTTGGGGCATAGATATTTAAGATTGTTATGTCTTGTTGATATATGATTCCTTTAAGAAATATGAAATATCCTTCTTTATCCTTTTCACTAACTTTGGTTTGAAGTCCACTTTATTTGATATGAGAATGGAAACTCCTGCTTGTTTACATGGTCCATGAGAGTGATATGTTTTTTCCCACCTTTTCACTCTTAGTCTGTGGATGTCTTTTCCTGTGAGATGAGTCTCTAGAAGGCAGTGTATTGTTGAGTCTTTTTAAAATTTTATTCAGTCTGTCAGTCTGTGTCTTTTAATTGATGAGTTTAGGCCATTCACATTCAGGGTTATTATTGAAATATGATTTGTAATCCTGGTCATTTCAGTTTATTTTTGGTTTTTACCTTGACTTTGTTTCTCCTTTGATTGGCTTTTCCTTTAGTGTAGTTCCTCTCTGTATATTTTCATTGTTGGTTATCATTTCCTCCTCATGGAATATTCTGCTGAGAATGCTGTATAGTACAGGCTTTCTTGATGTAAATTCTTTTAACTTTTGTTTATCATGGAAGGTTTTTATTTCATCATCAAATCTGAAGCTTAATTTTGCTGGGTATAAGATTCTTGGTTGACATCCATTTTCTTTCAGGGCTTGGTATATGTTGTTTCAGGATCTCCTGGCTCTGAGGGTCTGGGTTGAAAAATCTGCTGAGATCCAAATTGGTCTCCCCTATATGTAATCTGATTCCTCTCTCTTGCGGCCTTTAAAATTCTATCCTTATTCTGTATGCTAGGCATTTTCATTATAATGTGCCTTGGTGTAGATATGTTATAAATTTGTATATTTGGTGTCCTGGAGGCCTCTTGTATTTGATTTTCCAATTCATTTTTCATGTTTGGGAAATTTTCTGATATTATTTCATTGAAGAGATTGTGTATTCCTTTGGTTTGAAATTCTGTGCCTTCTTCTATCCTGATAAATCTTAGAGTTGGTCTTTTGGTGCTATCCCATAATTATTGTATATTCTGTTCATGGTTTCTTACCATCTTTACTTATTGTCAACTTTCTTTTCTTTTCTTTTTTTTTTTGTCAACTTTATTTTCAAGATTGATATTTTGTCTTCATTATCTGAGGTTCTGCTTTCCACTTGATCTAGTCTGCTGGTGATGCTTTCTATCAAGTTTTTTATTTCCTTCATTTTAAGAATTTCTGATTTTTTTTTCACAATCTCTAGCTCTTCCTCAAAGTAATCTTTTGCTACCTGTATTTGCTCCCTTATCTATTTATTGGAGTGATCAATTGTTGCCTGTATTTGCTTGCTTAAGTCATTCTTTAATCACAGATCATTTTAATTACGTACATTCTGAATTCTTTCTCTGACATTTCATCACCTGTGCTGTCAATGGATTCTATTATTGTAGTATCTTGGTTTATTTGGGGCACTTTCTTCTCTTGTTTTTTCATGTTGATTATGTATCTTCCTTTCTTGCAATGCCAATCTGAGATATTGTGGTTTCTATCCTATAATCTCATAGTGAGAGTATAGATTACCTGTATCTCACCTTGGAGTTCACTTCCAGTCTCCAGCAGGTGTGCCCAAATGGACACTACTGCCAGTAAAAATGCTGGCAGCGGTAGTGGAGGTAACACAATGGCAGTGGGAGTGGCCCGAGATGGACGCAAACACTTTCAGAGATGAGGCTAAAAGGATGGGACTTACAGTGGCTTTGGGCTGACTGATCAGAGATGCAGCACTTTGGCAGGCCACTGCCTCCAGGCCCTGTCTGTTGACTCAAGGTAGAGGCTAATACATGGGAAGAGCTATGGGGATGGCTGCAGTGTACAAGATGAATACAGGAAGGGAGCAACAGCGGGGATCCCCACTATGTGCAGGGGCAGTCCTGGGCCTGGGCTCTGACACAGACCTGTGAGGGCAGTCCTAGGCCTGATCTTGGCCTGGACTCAGGGAGTCCAGGTGGTGGGTCTGGCCCTGAGCCTGGGATCCCCAGTTTGGCACTGAACTGGGGGTCATCCTGGGCATGACTCAGGAGTCAGTCCTTTGCCTGGGTCTGGGTTCCCCTGTGGGTCAGTGGATTGGTGGGTAGCAATCTTGGGCCTGACCTTGGCTGGGCCTGACCTTGGCTGGGCTTCCACGGAGGTCCCTGAAGGTGGTCCTGGGCATTAGCCTGTGCTCCCCCTGGTCAGCAAGGGTTCTGGCACAGAATTGGGGGTGGTCTTAGGCCTCTCTTAGGCCAGGTCTCTTGCAGGGATCCCCAGAGGCAGTCCTTCACCTGGGTCTGGGTTCTCCTGTTATTGGTAGGTAGCAGTCTTGGGTCTGCCCTTGGCTACTGAACTTTCTTTTGTAGTTGTTTTTGGCAAAGATGTTTGTCTTATACAAACCAATCTACCCCAGGCAGAAGCAAAATTAAGAGCATGGACTTTGGAATCAAACTTTCAGGGTTCAAATTTCAATTCCATCATTATCTTGCTGTCTTACTGGGAATAAGGTGTCAACTTCCCTAAGCTTTTTCTTATTTTTAAAGTGGGAACATATAGAATCTACCTCCTAGGGATGTTGTGATTTAGAAAGTGTGTGTGTGTGTGTGTATGTGTGTGTAAGTACTTAGAAAAGTACCTGGAAAACTGGAATACTAAAAAATTTCTATGTTGGTGTTTGCTATTATTATCTTCACTTTGACTAGGTTTTCCTTCCAATGCTTTTCCATTGTATCATGTATATCGTTAGTGAATTTTTCCTGGTGACTGGATGAAGTCCAGACTCTATGTTTGTGGTTCTCATTATTAGTGGAATGCTAGAGTAACCAGGGTGCTTTTAAAATTGTCGAGACCACAGCTGACTCAGGTCAACTACATCAGAATTTTTGAGGTGGGATCTAGATATCAATATTTTAAAGAGAACACCAGGTAATTCCAGTGTTCAGTCAAGATTGTACACCCCTGCTTTACATTGTGGCTTTCAAGACCAGTTGAAGTCCAGCCCCAACCTGTCTTTATAACCACCATGCCCTTGCCTTCCACTGTGGGCATTCCTTGGTAGCAAGCCTATCTATTCAAAGTCCAGACTTCATAATCCAGGCCTACATAATCTCCTGACAGATCACACAAGGCTCAGACACTGATGGGTTATCTCTTTGCCCTTCCTTCCATGGTGATGTGAGTGAGGACCACAGGCATGTTTGTCCCCGCCCACCACCTGGGCTTCATTCCCTTACCTTAACTTGGATCTGTAGTTGGAACTACTTAACTTAAGTAGTTGGAACTACTTAACTTGGATCTGAGTAGTTGGAACTATTTAGCATCTCCAGTGCACACTGTTCTACTTTCCCCACTTTTCTCCTGCTCACCTTATTGATTCCGCACAATTTTGCTCCAAATTATGTATAGGCCTCTAATGGATGACCAGGGAACACAGTAGAAATTCAAAACCCAAGGTTAAAACTTCTTGTTAGACTTACATGAAGTTGTCAAGAAGAAGCCTCAACTGAAAATTACCAAAGCAACATTATCATCATCATCATTTTCCCTAGGAATGAGGCCCATGTTGCTGTTCTTTATACACACACACACACACACACACACACACATTAGTTGTTGATGGATCTTTATTTTTATTTATTTATATGTGGTGCTGAGAATTGTACTCAGTGCCTCACATATTGGGCAAGTGCTCTACCACTGAGCTACAACCCCAGCCCCATGCTGTTCTTACAGGTCAATACTGGGGACCTCTGGAGAAGAATGTGAGTCGATAAGGATAGGGTAATGGGTTGCATTCATTTTTTACTGATACATAACAAATTACCATAACTATAGTAGCCTTTAAAAACCCATTTATTACTTTATAGCGTACATCATAAGTCCAAGTGGCTCATCCTGGTTTCCTGCTGTGAATCTCACAAGGCCAAAATCAAGGTGTTGCCCAACCTGGGATCTTCTTGGAGGCTGAAGGAAGAATCCACTTCTTAGCTCATTCAGATTGTTGGCAGATTCAGTTCCTCCCTGGTAGCTGTAGAGCTGAGGTCTCTATCCTCTTTCTGGCTATTGTTCAGGCGTCATTTCAGCTTGTGGAGACTGCTCTCAGGTTCCTTCATCTCAGTGTCAGAGAACCTCCTTTGCATTCATCACACTGAATCTCTGATTTATTTCTCAGCTACCAGCCAGAGGAAATGTTCTGCTTTCCTTAAAAGGCCTTCTTTGGTGGGGCTGGGTTGTGGCTCAGTGGTAGAGCACTTGCCTAGCATGTGTGAGGCACTGGGTTCGATTCTCAGCACTGCATATAAATAAATAAATAAATAAATAAATAAATAAATAAATAAGCAACCAAGAAAATATATATATATATATTTTTTAAAAAGGGCCTTATGGCGCAGTGGTAGCGTGCTCGCCTAGCACGCGGGAGGCACTGGGTTCAATCCTCAGCACCACATAAAAAAATAAAATAAAGCTATTGTGTCCACCTACAACTAAAAAATAAATATTAAAAAAAAAATAAAAAGGGCCTTCTTTGGGTTAATCCCAACCAGATAATCTCTGTATCTGAAGCCTTTCTGACTTGGGTCTTCAATTATATCTGAAAAATCCCTTCACAGCAGTACCTAGATTTGTATTTGAATAACTGGGGATGGAAATCTTGGGGAGCCATCCTTAGAATTCTGCCACCCCCAAGAGTGCTGGAGCAGAAAGCTAGAGAACAATTAAGAGCCAGTCCCTAAAAGCCAGTGGACCAGTGCCTTGCAGAACAAAAGGCACCTTTTGTTCTAGTCCATCTCTCTTCTTTTTCTGATGAAAATACCAAAACCCATAGAAGGGAAGAGAATTCATAGGTCATCTTCCATGCACCTACCCTGGGCCAGATACCACACTAAATGCTTATGGAGAATATAGTGATAAATAAGACCCAGCATCTGCCCTTAGCATTTTATTACCCATGCACTCAAAGTCTATAGGATTTACTTTTCCTTCAGGCTATAGCCTAAACCCTGCAAAACTGAAAATTGAGTGCTAGAAAGGGACCTCAAAGATCAAATGTTCCAGTATTTTCTCAGAGTAGAGCAAATGACTTTAGGTGACATGTAGATCAGTATTTTCAAGTGTGATCATGAATTTGTTTTAATGTCACCTTCTATTTATGGCAGATTATACTATTTCCCTTGCATTATGGCAATGGAAAGTTTTCTTCTCTTTCCCTCCCTCTCTCTTCCTGTCTTCCCCTGGCATTTATGGATCATCTACCTACTCTAAGCACACAATGTTTATAGCCAGTGGCTTTGGGCTCTGGAGTAAGAGAGACCTGGATTCTGTCCTGGCTTCTCTTAGTAGCTCTTCACTTAAACTCTGAGTCTTCCTTTCTCATCAGTTAAGTCAGGAGAAATATATGACTTAAGTGAGATAATGCGTGTAAAGTGCTTAACAGAGGGCTTGTCACATTGTAAGGATTACATAAATAAATGTTAGTGATGATTAAAATTAGCTCTACTCTGGTCCAAGGGGAAGGGGAGATTCTGTTAGGGACAGCCAGGCCTTTTTTCCCTTGACCTTTCTGGGTAGTGAGTAGCAATGCTTGGGCTCTCGTCCTTCCTCCTTTTCTCTTCTGAGAATTTTGAGGGTCTGGAGAGGTGCTGGAAACCTAGCACTTTCTGAAGAGAGATGAAATAGGTACAGATAGTAAAGAAAAAAATAACAAAAATGTCCTCATAGGGATATGCCTGTGAGTATTATCTATTTTTTTGAGAAACAACAAACAGATTGAGCACCAACTGTGTACCCTGCCTTGAGGTTCTCACTAGTGGGTGAGACAACTTCAGTGGCTCCTATTCTTCTCCATTCCAAGACCTCTCTCAATCACTCTTGTCCTTTGCTTCCTCTCTTCAGTTGAGAGCTGTTGCAGTATCTCCTCCATCTAGGAAAGTTAGGTCTGTTTGGAGAAGGAAGATGAACTTACATTGCTATAGTTAGGGTATGGTTTGTCCCCATCAAAACTTATGTTGAAATTTGATTCTGTTGAGAGGTGGTGGGGCCTGTTGAGATAATTAATTAGGTCATGAGGAATCAACCCTCATGAATGGGTCAATGTCTTTCTCAAGAGAATGGATTAGGGGCTGGGGCTGTAGCTCAGTGGCAGAGTGCTTGCCTTGTATGCTGAGGCACTGGGTTCAATCCTCAGCACCACATAAAAAATAAAAATATTTGTGTCCATCTACAACTACACAAAAAAAATTAAAAAAAAAAGAGAGAGAATGGATTAGGTCTCCCAGGAGTAAGCTGGATTAGTTACAGTGAGAGTGGGTTGTTATAAAACAATGTCACCCTTGGTGTTTTGGCTTCTTTCCTATGCTGATTGCTGTTCTCAAATGTGAGATGTGACCATCTGAGCATGGACTTTTTAGCCTCTAAACTCCTGAGCCAAAATAACCTTTATTTCCTTATAAAGTATCTAGTCTCAGGTATTTTGTTATAGCAACACAAAATTGACTAAGCCACATACTTACTAAAAAGTTCTTCTAGGAAACCCTGTCAGAGGAGGGAAAGGGGGGAAATTGGGGTTTGAGGATGTCAAAAATGTACTCAGTAACTTGGCTGTAGGGGAGAAAGAAGCATTTAAAAGAAGCTGGGAGAGCCTCAGAAAAACTAAATAGATCATAAAATGCCTCTCAAGCTAACCTCTGAGTGTTTAGAAAGCTGCTTAATGAATATTACTGGTGGTAGAAGTTTGAGGCACTGCAACATGTCAAGAGCTAAGGAGAACTGGGCACCGTGGTACACATCTGTTATTCCAACCACTCGGGAGGCTAAGGCAAGAGAATCGCAAGTTTGAGGCCAGCCCCAGCAACTTAGTGAAACCTTGTCTTCTATATAAAAAAATAAAGAGGGCTGGGGATATAGTTCAGTAGTAAAGAACCCCTGGGTTCAACCCTGGTACTGAAAAAACTAACAGCCAAGGAGAGTGTCCACAGAGGTGTACCTCTTCTGCTAACACATGGGGCAGGCTATTGCCAGTGATGACCCAAACCTTTTGTGCCACACCTGGTGATGTCCTTAGGGAGGCAGTCTTGGGATGGAAAGAAGGAGATCAGGGGGCAAAGAGGTATGGTGGCAAATAGTTCTAAACATTTTAAAGAGCCCATAAGTCTTCACAAGTTGGCCATTCTGTATTTCTTCCAAGCCAATGGGAGGTGGGTTGTGAAGCTCTGTGGGTCAAAAGGCCTTTTTGGGCCACCTTTTTTTGTATATACGAGGAGTTAAAATAAATGAATGAGATTTAAAATAATAGTAATTGTGGGCTGGGGATGTGGTTCAGTGGCGCTTGCCTAGCATATGTGCGGCACTGGGTTTGACTCTCAGCACCACATTAAAAAAATGAATAAACAAAATAAGGTATTGTGTCCATCTACAACTAAAAAAAATTAAAAAAAAAATAATAGTAATCGTATACAGTGTAGGAAACATGACTTTCATCCCTGTGATGGGAGTGTTAGTTTGTTCAGTCTTTCTTATGGCATTTGAGCAGTATCCAAAGTCTTGAAAATGTCATATACTTTGGTCTAGCAATTCTACTTCTTTTTTATAAAATATGTTTTTAGTTGTCGATGAACTTTTATTTTATTTATTTATATGCGGTGCTGAGAATCGAGCCCAGTGCTTCGCACATGCTAGGCAAGCGCTCTTATCGCTGAGCTACAACCCTAGGCCCGCAATTCTACTTCTAAGAACATGTTCTAGGAAATTGCTGGACAAGGCACAGAGATCTATGCACAGTGACATTCATTATAGTTTTGTTTACCATAGTGAACAACTAAAACAAGCAAAATATCCAGCAATTAGAGATTGGATAATAAATGGAGGTCACTTCATGGAATACCATCACCTGCTGAAGACAATGCTGCTGCTCTTTGATATTGACTGATATAAAAATGTGGTTATAATACTTTAAATGAGAAAAGTGCACTACAGAACAGTATATTCATTACAATCTTATTTTTGTAGGTAAAAATAGATCTACATTTATTTCAGGTTTTTTTGTCCCAAATTGTTATTTCATTAATGTGGCTTCACACTATGATGGCCCCTGTGGAGGCCTGGTGGCACATAGGTTATTGCCACAGAGTGGTTTTTAATCCCATGTTGCGATGATCATAGGTATCATGTACACATTACTTTGTGTAGTGTCTGGTACATAGTGGGTATGTAAAGGTGGAAAAAATATTGCTTCCAGAAATTCTCTTAAACTGTTAAAGAAAGCATTTTTTATAGGATGGCTTAGCTGGTTTATTCATTTATTTGGGTCCTAGGGACCTTGAGTATGCTAAGCACATGCCATACCACTGAGCTACAGCCCCAGCTGTAGCTTCTTGGCATTAATAGAATAGAAAGTATGATACAAAAATTGGCATAATTTGTTGTCCAGAAAGCATGTAGTTGGTATCTCAATTTTGAAAAAGTAGTACATGCACCCATAAAAGAAATCTGTAAAGATATAAGTATTTAACAGTGTTTGAGTAATATTGGATCAACAGTGATTTTATGCCTTTTTTGGCTTTAACACACCCAATCTCATGTGCATAGAATAGCCAGGTCTTCAAAACTGCCCTTCTCTTCCAAGTATTTTTTTTTAACGACTTTAATTACTGATATAAAGTAAAACAATTACTTGTTGGTTGGCTGAGAATTGCTAGAAATTAATAAATAGTTTGGAAATTATTTAGTAAATTCTAATTACTTAGCAAAAGTAATTAAAATATTTATAAGTGAACACCCATAAAATACCACCAAGCAAATACATTACTCAATAAATGGTTTAATTAGTATTTCATTACCAGAAATTAATCTCAGTAACCAAACATTACTACAAATTACATGTAGGATGGACAACTTATTTTACTGCTATTAATGATTTCAATTACTAAGTTTGTGCAAGTCTCATTCCTTCCTACTCCCTCCACCTCCTCCTCCTGCACCCACCCAGGCAAGTTCCCACACACTGGGCCAAATTAGGATGTTGGTGGCTGGTTTGACTCTTCCACATTGCTGGGAATCCTCAGCATGGGGATTAAGAATTTCCTGATTATCTTACTGAAATAAAGTCCCTGGGGACCTGTTAAATCAGTTGATATTGGACTCCAGGGGATGGTGGGCTTCTTATCCCAGATATCGTCTTTTCTGGAGTCTTCTAAATCACTTAGCTATAAGATTTGGTTCCTTCCCCAGGTCGTTGCCAAGGCCTTTGTGGCACTGGCTTGGATTCCTGATTCGCCTCTCAGGTGGGATGGTGGGGCTGGGCTGGGTTATTAAGTCATGCAAGGGATCTTCACACAGCTTTGAAAAGGAGTCCTTTTCTCTAAACGGAGGCAGTCACACATCCGGGTAGATTCAACTCCTACTTGTTCCTTAGTCAAGTACTTCAAGAAAGAGACTCTGACATTTGAGATTTGCACACAGAAGTCTCACTAGGGAATGCTCTTAGGACCTACCCCTGTACTGGAGTGGCAGAAGCATGACCACAGAGGGAGAAGTTGAACAAACCCACAGGAAGCTCTGAAGCCCGAATGATTATTCCAAAACGCCCTGGTTTGGGGTGGGGCAGACCTTTGTCATTTCAAATATCCAGACATCAGTTGGGAGCTGCTATGGAGAATAACGTGCCTGTCTTTGGCTGAGGACAATTCCTGGAGAGGGACTTGGCTGCCAACTGTTATCAGCTAACAGTCCTTGCAGCTAGAGGAGCCAGCGTCTCAGCTCTGAAGGAAGAGTATGGGCAACACACCAGCAGCCACTACAGCCCCTTATTGTTATGGGCAACCTGAGCAACTGCACATGAAGGCCCTTTTGGGGTGGCCTGAGGGGTGTGGCTTCCTACTGGCATGGCATTAATGCCTGAGTTGTCTCAGTGTTCTGGAACTGAGGAAGTCTCACTTTTGGGTTAAGGTGGATGCTTGCTTTAGTCCGTAAGTTCTATGACAGCACATCTCACTGTATCCCCGTAACTTAGCACATTTTGTGGCTGCATTAATATTTTCTGGTTGAATACATAGTTGTTAAGACAAACAGTCACTTAAATGCACTAGTATAAATTATGATACACTTCTGAAAGGGAAATACAGAAAATCTGATCTAATCTGAGGAGTTAGGAAAGCTCCCCAAAAAGCAGCACTTGAGCTGAGACTCAAGGAATGGGAAAGATGAACCAGGCAAGGTGGAAGGCTTGCTTCCCAAGCCATGCCTGAACAGGCATTCACCTCTGTCCCCCTGTAAATATCTCCTTGGAGAAAATGAGAGAACCGGAGAAGTCATGCTCATTGAATTTCTCTTGTTATCTGTGGCTAAAATGTATCCTTTGTCCTTATCACAGCCTTATCTTGTACAAGATTCATGTGTCAGAGAGCTTATTTTCATCCAGCCTTAGCCTGGGCAGCTGTGGGATGGCTTCATTTGCACCTGGGTATACTTTCTGGTGTGGGAGATACAGGTGAAGTGTCCTAGCTGGAGGTGGAGTGGGCTGGCCCTGGGTCACCGGGGGTGTCTTGTATGTGGATGCTGGTTGTTGTGGGAGAAGTGGGGCTGGAAGCAGCTGGGCTGCATCATGGCTAAGCCTCCTGTTTCTCATCTGTCCTTATCTTTACCCACCCTGTCACCCACCCACACTCCTCACTGCTCAGGACTGTGCTCTGCTCATTTCTCCTCCACACTTGTGTAGGTGGCCACCCCTCTCTCCAGGGCTGCCTCTCCACTCACAAAGTCCCTGCATGGAACCCTGTCCATTAACTCCAGGTCATGCTGTACTTAGCCCTTCCTGGATTTCTGCAGCCTGCAGCTGTGCATTCTTTAGGGTAGAGACTCAGTTTGTTTGGGTCTGGTACCATGCCTGGTTCCTGAGCACAGAATTGGACAAATGATGGAAGGGCTATCAAGCCCTGAAAGAAGACCCTGGTGTGTCCACTTCTGCCACCATGCCCTGGTTATGCCAGGCCATGGGAACTGTGATGTGAGTGACACTGCCAGGTCTCCCCAGGCAGGCAGACTGTGAGCAGCGCTTCAGGCTTGGCTTCTACTGGTGGTGGCAGGATTGGGAGGGAGGGAGGAGGATGGAAAGTTCACGTTTATTATGTCTGGGACTTTGCCTGCTTCGTCCTTAATCAGTCTATAGCTAATTAGCCGCCTCTTCCCAGGCTCAGTAAAGCATCATTAATCACCGCAGGAGAAAGCTGACTGCGGTGCCAGCCAGCTCAGGGGGAGTCCTGACTCCTTGGGTGGGCTTCTCTTGCCTGGGGTACTGGGAGGACCACAGGGCTGTACAGGTCTCTCTGTGAGGGTTCCAGGGTGGTCGGGAAGGCACACAGGGGCAGCTGAAAGAACTGCAGGAGGAAGGGTGTGGCACCTTTGTGTCCCTCTTTGTTTCAACATTCCGATTTTGATCCTGGTGAAAATGTGCTGAGCCCCAAACAAGATAAAGTCTCAGATTCTCTTGCAGCTAGAGAAGGCCATGTGACCCTGTTCAACCCAATGAGGCATAAACTGAAATCTTCTAGAGGCACTAGGAAATCTTTTCCCTCCCTATAAAGGACATGGGATGCTGGTGGTGCTGCCCCTTCTTGCCTTTTTTCCTCCTTGAGTGAAGACTTAAAGGCCGGAGCTGCAGCAGCCATCAGCCTCTATGACAGAAAGACTAAAAGAATTATAGTGTTATCAGCCCTGACATTGTTGAACTGGTAAATCAACACCAGTATCCATCTTGCCTGTCATGTAAAAAGAGTACATCTCTATTTGTTTAGGGCACTGTTGGTTGGGCATTCTGTTTTCTGCAACTGAACACATTTCTAAAATGGAGAGGAGTTAAGCCTGATTGCGGAGATGCCCAGTGTATGGAAAACAATCCAGGTATTCCCAGGCATTGCCAACTATTGGGCACAAGTGATGCTATAGTGGTAATAATAACCCAAGTGTCACTGGCTCTGCTCCTCCTTTCCACACAACAGCTCCAGTTCTTCATCCTTTAAAGTCTCATTATCCAACACCTTTTAAGCCACCTATGTCATTATGAAAGAATCTGAGTGTGACATTGATATATCAATGGTGTTAAACTGTGTAATGGAGCACTTAGGCAAAACTAGATTTTCTAGAAAATAAGTAACATCTCTCTTCTTATTATATGATTGTGAGGTAAGTAGGTAGACATATTGCTCTGGGAAAAGGGTGCAACAAGAATATGAAAAGAAGGTTTTGATGTTTGGAGCTGGTCATGGAGGTAGAGATATTTGCATAGGGGTCAGGCAGCCTCCTGAGAGGACTGAACTCAAGACCCTGACTCACCCTTTCCTTTTGGGTTTAAGGTTAATGGGAGCCTTTCTGATTAACTAAGTTGGTTCCCTCTGAGATTCTTTGGTAGGAAAGGATAAAAGGATACCAGAGAAGAAACTCACCATCAGGAATTAGGGAGTTAGAATTAATGAACCAAGTTAATAGCAGATTTAAAAGTTTGTTAGAGAGACTGGTCCTTCCAGTCCTGCAGTTCTGGTTGTGCTTTGCTCTGTGCATCCTTCTGTGTGGACCAGCAACTGTGATTATGTGGGTGTTGAACTGTATGGGACCAGTTTTTAACAGTCACCTCTTGTAGCAGCCAACAAGTGAGTCTGTTCAACCCTGTGTCCATCTGGCTTTTAGAAATGGAACAGGTCATGATGCACCAAGTAAGCTCCTCAGGTTCTAGGACAGTTTGGAGAACTGTGAGTTAGAGAGGTAGTATTGCACAGTGGTTAGGAGAACAAACTCTGCAGTCAGACTGCATGGATTAAACTTCCCACTCTGCTACTTAGAGTAGTGTACAGGTCTGGCTGGTGGGTATGCAGACCTGTGCGGTCTCACAGTGTCCCCTCCTTAAATAGGCTTCATACTTGGCTTGACATTTGTTGTCTTGAAAGTCTTAATATGTTTTGAATAAGGTCCTCATGTTTTAATTTTGCACTGGCCCTGCAAATTATGCAGCTAAGTCTGCTTGATCAAATGATTTTCTTCTCTATGCCTGTTTCCCTCTCTTTAAAATGGGTAAAAAATATTACCTGCCTCACAGAGTTGTTGTGTTAGTGAATTATATACATTAAATACTTAGAACAGGATTGGGCACATAGCTAGCTCCATGTATGTGTTAGTCATTGCTATCATGTTTATTAATTGAGGCAACTGAGGACTCCAGCAATTAATCTGTAAAACATAGAGATGTGACTGCTCCCTGTTTCCATCTAGTGAGGCTGAGCAGATCAAGCACATAGGGAACAATGCAGGGAGTGGGAAATGTGACCCCTCAACTTACTTCTCACACCAGATGAGATGCCTCATTAATCCCTCATCCATCTGGGCCCACAGGGCTGACAAAGAGAAGAACACTGACACCAGAGAAATGGGGAGTCAAGGCTAACCTCCTGCCTGAGGGTCTGACAACAGAAGTCGGGCATGGCTCAGAGGAGCAGGCTAGGGCACCTCCTGGACACAGCTTGAGTCCTCTCCAAGGAGCCAGGCTGGGGGCCAAGCTGTCCTCAGGCTTGGGCCTCCTCTCCTCCCCCTGGAGATGGCATAACAGTCAGGGAAGGGGAGCCTAACCCCAGCTTTCCTTCCAGCCTCCACTCTTGCCTGAGGCTATCTTGCATCAAAGACCCAGATCAGAGGGTAGGGTGGAGTGGAGAATACTTTAATATGAGAATTATTCTAAATAAACTTATAATCGTTGCCATATAACATACAAGCAAAAAAGAGGAGGATCTTAAGTGTCCAGCTTAAAAATCCTACTGAAACAAACACATTTAGTTCAGGAAATACAGTGTCCCCAGCATCCCAAAAGCTTCCAGTGAGCTTCCCTCCAAGTTAGTCCTCCCTCCCAATTCAACCACTCTCTTGCATATTGTTATTAGATTTCACTTTTCCTAATTTTTTATTTAAAAATTCCAAATCTATATAATAAGTTGGAAGAACAGAGGAGCACCCACATACTCACTTAATATTCCAGTTGTCCACATTTTGCTGCATATTCTCTGTTGTCTCTCTTCCTGTCTTTCTCCTTTTCTCTCTTTTTTCTCCCTACTCCTACATATGCAATTTTTCGAACCATTTGAGAGTTGTTTGTAGACAGCATAGCATTTTGTCTCTCTCTGTTTGTGGTGCTGGGGATTTAATCCAGGGCCTCATGCATGCTAGCCCCAGCAATGCTTTATCTCTAAATATTTCAGCATGTATCTCTTTAAAATGAGGGCATTTATACAGTGCAATTATCACACTCAAGAAATTTAACATTGTGGGGCTGGGGTTGTGGCTCAGTGGTAGTGTGCTTGCCTTGCACATGTGGGGCAGTGGGTTCGATCCTTAGCACCACATAAATAAATAAAAATAGGGCTGGGATTGTGGCTCAGTGGTAGAGCACTTGCCTTGCATGTGTGAGGCACTGGGTTCAATCCTCAGTACCACATAAAAATAGAAATAAAGATAAAAAATAAAATAAAGATTAAAAAAATGGTCTACCTCTTTAAAAAAATAAATAAATAAAAATAAAATTAAGGTATTGGGTCCTACAACTAAAAAAAAAAAGAAATTTAACATTGCTACAATGTTGTATAAGTTAATATTCATACCTCAGTTACCTAAATAATGTTATTTATGGATATATGTTTTTAAAATCCATAATTCAAACTGGAAATACATTTTGAATTTAGTTGTATATCTCTTTTGTCTTTTAAAATCTAGAAAATTTCTTACTTTTGCTTTGTATGATACTGACATGAAAACATTCTTTACAGTGCTAGGGATCAAAACCCAGGGCCTTACACATGCTAGGCAAGCACTCTACCATTGAGTTACATCCCTAGCCTGAGACTGATGCTTTTGAAGAGTACCAGCTAGTTTTTCAGATTGTCTGTGTTTTAAGGTTATGTGGTTGTATTATGGATTTATAGTTTCAGAATGTCTCATTATTTGTTTCTGATTGGACTTAGTTTAAACATACGTGGCAGGAACACTATATGAGTTTTATTATTAATGATACATTTATTATTTGTAATTGATTTATTATTGATAGTAATTGTAATTTATTGAGTGCCCAACATGTGACGTGAGGATTATTGTGCCCATTTTACAAATGAGATAACTGAGGCAGAGAGTGGCTAAGTACTTTCCCAAGGTCATGTAGTCAGAAGGAGGTGCACTGGGATTGACTCTTGCTGCAGTACCATTCTCATGACCACTACAGCCAACCACTGGTGATGACAGGTCTAGCTGGGAAGAGGGGGAGGCTGTACCCAGGAGGGCTGGAACTACATATGTTCTCTGTTGAAGTCCAAGATTCACCAGGGTCAAAACCAGAGCAAGGGTCTATAATTGTTTATTGAACAATTTATTGAATGAATGATTGTTCTGTGGACAAAGATCAACATGGAGTCCATACAGTAGTGTCATCAGAATCACTGAGAAAATTTGTCAGAAATATATACCTACAGGCCCACTGTGATCCACTGAATTCACAGCTCTATTGGTGAGACCTGAGGCTCTGTGTTAATCAGGTTTTCTTAATGAACCTGATAGAGACAAAATTAAGAAAAGCAAGTTTAGGAACAGTGTGTACTGCCTAATTACATATCTCTTTCTCTGTGTATTAAGGTGATGTGGTTAGATATGGATTGACAGTTTCAGGAAGAAAGCTAAAAAACTGTTACTATACCTACCTTTGAGGAGTGGGTCTGGGGCCTGGAGGATGGGAAGAGGAGTTTACCTTCTACATTATGCATTATCAGAATTGACACAGGGTTGAATTAATGTGTTCTTATTGTAAAAAATTAACACCAGAGATAAGTTAGGCCATTATATAATTTATCTCTGAAACAGAACACTTTTGAGAGTAAAAAGCAAGCACCGTTATTAGTTACACCTGCAACAGGGAAAACAGAGGCCTCCTGGGCAAACCTGGACAGGTGGTCACAATGTGAAAACCAAAGTCTCGTTTGATCCTTCCATCTGGTTATGTCCACCCCCAACCAGAGGTAACTTCTGTGATCAGTTAGATGTGTATTTTTCAGATCTCATAAGTATAATATGTAGCCCTTGAAAGCACTTCATTTGGTGATATCTCTTTTTCCATAAGTGATATCATGCATGCAAGTTGTGTTTTCTTCACTTGACAGTGTATCTTGGAGACTGAGCCATGTTAAGCCTGCATGGACCTATTTTCATTCCTTTAACAGCTGTATAGCATTCTGCATGTGAATAGACCCTCTTGTTTTTTCTTGTGGATTGAATTTGACCTTGTTTCCTATTATCTGTAATTAATAGCAAGGCTAATGATCATGATGATGGAGAACATGTCCCAACAGTGGAACAACCTAGCATCCATCAGAAGTCTGTCTAATGTTTAAATACTACCAAGAAGTGGTATTTTAAGGAACAACTAAATTTATAAGCATGTTTTCTCACAAGGCTTGGGGCTTCTCCACTTTTCCTATCCAGGAAGGGTACAGAGCAGGCAGTCCACCATCAAAAGATCTTCAGAACATCTTTGGCCTCTCTAAACCTTTCCTGCATCTGAGGTTTGGCAGCTCTCAGGAGGACCGACACCTCCATTCTCAATGTTCTTCCTCTTCTCTAGTCTGCTGTTCATGAGGTTTTTTAATTCACCCCAGGTGACAGTTGGATGTGGTGGAAAGAGCTTAGGTTTTAGAACTAGACAGATGAGGTTTAACTCCCAGTTCTACCACCAACTGGCTATGTGACCTGGAGTAAATTGCTTTACCTTTCTGGGACTCCAGTTCTTCATTTGCAGAATATCCACCTCACAACCATAAGCACTTCTGTGGGTTAACAGAGCTAGTAATGTATGTGCCTCTTGCTGCCACAAAGTGAGCCCTCCATTAGTGTTCATCTCTGTCCCTTCTCTTGTCTTACCGTTGCTTTGTGTGTATTAGTGGCACTGCAAAACCAGAAAGCCTACGGGTGCTCCTAAGGGCAAAGGTTGTGTCCTTTTTCTCTTTGGCACCATCTCCATCCCTAAGTCCCAGGGCAGTGTTGGTGAACATTTTGGGCCCCAGGAGGGAGGCAGGGATACATGGAGGCTGCTTCAGGGCTGGGCTCATCTTTTTCCAGGGTTCTGGGGATACCTAGAAAAAGACAGGGAAACAAGTCCTGCTCTTGGACAGATCCCTCCCTCATGGGAGCTTTTGATATGATAGGAGCAATAGTTCCTAACTCAGGGGTCTCCAGTCTTTGCTTTCAGGGCATCTCCTAGCCCCATGGGAGGGACTGGTCAGTAGCCTCTGAAGTGTCTAGCCTGATGAGAGAGACCTCTACTTATTCCTGGGAAGTTTCCAGACTGATGGAAGAGGCATACTCTTACCTGGGAAGCTTTCCCACTTTTCAATGCAGACTTCACTTGGCAAGACCCTCATTTCCTTACATATGTGTGCATGCTGGTCTCTCCACTGGACTATGAGCTTTGTGAGGGCTGATGTGATATCTTACTCTGGGATCTCTGGTTCCAGATTGTTGCTGGGCATCCTGAAGGATGTGTGTAGATTGGGCACATTATCGGGGCTCTTCTTTTATAGGAAAAATCAGAGTCTTCTACTACTCAAGGGCACAGAAAAAACAATTTAGAGAGCATGGGTGATTATCAGAGGCCTAGGAGGAGGGGCTGGTGAGAGGTTACCTGGATCTAGAGCAAAAGGCCTGCTTGGGCACCTGGCCCTGCATGCCCTCTCATCTCCCCTTGCATCCCCTTCTGGAAGATGTTGTAGCTCCGTGAGTCTCAGAGGAGCACCCACACGGCCTTTTCCTATGGGGACCATGTGCTGAGGAGGGCACCTCTGTCAGCCTCAGAGGGGAGAAAACTCCTCAGACCCTGAGCTGATGGGCAAGTCAAAACTGCTGGTTAAATGGCTTTAAAGTAGTGGCCATTTATAAGTTAATGAAAGAGAAAATAGGCACATTATACATACAGATTTGTCCTTAATGAGGGGAAAAGGCATTGTTTACTGATGTTCAGTTCTAATTATCCATGCACGGGGCTAGCTGGTTTCCAGCAGTGCTGTGCGCCTGCCAGTGCTCCCATCTTCCACCGGCTCCTTTAACCCCTTCTGTGCCACTTGGTCCTGGCCCATCCACCCAAGCATTACGCTCCAGGGCTGGATAAGTGGCCCCTTCCTAAGTCTGCAGGGGCCTTGACCCTGGCAGACAGACCTGGCAGCAGCTTGTGTCTTCTGTTCTCCTCAGCAGGGTGGCCAGGTGGAGGGCGATGTTGCCAGGACCCTCCCGGCAGCCACCCTTGGAGGGAGGCAATGCTCCGATGGCTGCTCTTTGAAGGAGGAAGACCCAATGGGGGAGGCAGATGGAGGTGGGGACCACAAGCTGAGACTTCCCAGGAGGTAAGCACTCAAGAATACTACCCACAGTCCCATTATTTATGGTTTCTCTAAAACCATCAAGAAGGAAGGTGGCCCCACTGGGACAGACCAGTGTAGCACAGTACATCCAAGGGGGCACCTCACTAGAACCATTGCAGAGGGTGCACTTTCTGTTCTCAATTCAGCATCTGCACACATGAGGTCACCCTGGGACAAAATGATAACCCCTCACCCAGATCCCAGCCCTTAGCCTAGCCTGCTAGATGCTGCTTGTCCTCAGCAGGAATAAACCAGCAATAGGCAGAAGAGCAGAACATCATGACCACCTGCCAAAGTGGGGTCCCAGGGTCTGATGGGAAAAGGAATTGTCCACTATAGGGGTTGAAGGAGATAGCCACCCCAAATCCTAATCATCCAGGGGCACTTTGAGATGTCTATTTTTTTTAAATTATTGTTTGTTTGCTTGTTTTCTGGCAGTACTGAGGGTTGAACCCAGGACTGCTCTACCACTGAACCACATCCCCAGCTCTTTTTATTTTATTTTGAAACAGGGCCCTGCTAAGTTGCCCAGGCTGGCCTTGAACTTGTGATCCTCCTTTTTCAGCCTCTCAAGTTGCTGGGATTATAAGTGTGCCACTGCGCTCAGCTTGAGCTGTTTTAAGAGGTTATAAGAACTTGGCTTTCCCTTAAAATTTGTGGATGAGTTATGGGCAGCATTTCTTTTTTCTTGTTTTATTTTTGTTGATAGACCTTTATTTAATTTATTTATTTATGTGCAGTGCTGAGAATCAAACCCAGTATCTCACACATACTAGGCAAGTGCTCTACCACTGATCCACAATCCCAGCCCCTAGGGCAGCATTTCTAACTTGTAATGTGTACAATGCATCCTCCTGGAAAGCCCTGGGTATTGTGGCTGGGGCTGTAACAGGTGGCAGAATACTACCTCTATAACCAGTAGGCAAGAGAACATGACATGAGCTCACAGCACAGTTTTGGGGGTTTGATATAAAAGGGAACTTCCTGGCTGATTAAAAAGGCAGTTGGACAACTTTATATCAATACCTTTGAATATACAAAATACACAAAATGCAGATGTTCCTAGAAAAACACAAGTGATCAAAACTGACAAAGGAGTAGAAAGCCTGAATAACCCTATAGCTATTAAAGAACATGAATCCATAATTAAAGATCTCCTCTTAGCTGGGTACAGTGGTGCACACCTGTAATCCCAGTGACTTGGGAGGCTGAGGCAGGAAGATCGAAATTCGAGACCAGCCTGAGCAACTTAGGGAGGCCCTAAGCAACTTAGAGAGAGCCTGTCTCAAAGTAAAAATAAAAAAATAAAAGAGATCTGGGGATGTAGCTCAGTGCTTAAACACCCTTGAGTTCAAACCCTGGTACAATAAATAAATAAATAAAAATAAAGATCTCATCTTAAGAGAAAAGTCCAGGTTCCAGCTGCAGCCCTTCTTTTGGCAGTCATTGGGCAATTGTTGCTATTAATAAACTTGAAACTCCCATCTGCAGTCCTCTCCTGATGCCTCTTTTCTACACATTCAAACCTTGAGATTGAGGCAAGACACATGCTAGTCTTTCTTCTCACTTTTACCTCAAAAGATATGTCCTGTATCATCTTTCTTACAATTACCTCAAACCAGTAGCCAAAGGACCTTTTATGAGCATTATCTGTTAAGAGTCTTTGTGTCAAGCAAGCCACCTATATTCTTATTTAGTCTGCACAAGCCTCTTGCAAGAAGGATGTTGTTATCTCCTAGAGAGGATAACAGAGATGGACTGACTTGTTCAAGTCACAAGATAGTAAGAGAGGAGAAAGGGAAGATGGAACCCAGGGGACCACCTAATTCTGAAGCCTGGCCTTTCCTTCTGTGGCATGCTACCACCCCAGGGCAATCCCACTTCCCACTCATGGGTAGAAAGGTCATGATTGAGTCCACTTTCCACCCCCATCTCCAGCTTCCACCATCTAGACCAGAGTTCCAAGGCCCTCCCACCCTGATTACAATGCTCGAGAATTTCTTCAGTTGGTCTATGCCCCTCTTACATGGCAGCCCCCAGAACTGAACGTGCCAATGAAAGCTATGGTTGGCTATTCTGGTTATATGGTGTTAAGTTAAAAATTACCTCAAACTTAATGATATAAACAACCACTTATGCTTTACACTCTGTGGCCTAACTGTGGGATGAATGGGAACTTAAACTTCCTGTATTTGGAATGGGAACTTAAACTTCCACAATACAGGGTGTACACTTATAACACCCTGTATTGTGTTGCTGGAAATTTAGAAATGCCAATAGGGCACATCAGAGGTGTATTACCTCTGCTCCATGATGCTTGGGCCTCTGCTGGAAGGTTCCAAAGCAGAAGGGGCTCAACCTCTAGGGGATGGAATTATCTGAATCATCTGATGCATCTCATATGCATCTGGTGGCTGGTACTGGCATTGTTGGGTGGGCATTGTGACCAGAATATCTGTATGTGGCCTTTCCATGTAGCTTTGGCTTCCTTACAATATGGCTGGCTTCCCAGGAGAGCCAGGTGAATGCTGGGTCATGCTGTATGACTTAGCTTTGTTGGTTATGCAGCATCACATCTACTACATTTCACTTACTGATATAGCTACAATTTCAAGGGGAAAGGAAATAGATCCTGCTTCTTCATGAAGAAGTGTCAAGGTTCTAGAAAATCCGGGAAGACAGGGGACCTGAGATATGCCCAGGAGGTTGTAATGTCATCCATCAGAGTCTACCACATGCTAGGTGCTGCCTCCCTCTCTGTCCACAGCTGCACAGCCTCGCGATCCCACCTCCACCCAGGTTCTCCCCTTGAGGCCCTGGGAGGTTTGATCAAGATGAAGGAACTTTGGGCTCAATTCTTTCCAGCCTTCTGGGAACATTGCTCTGGGTCACTGTGACTACAGCCCAGAGAAAAATATCTCCCTCCGGGGGCTGCTATTGAATTGAAGTTTTATATTCCCATTTCTTAAAGAGTAGGTATATTGAACAGTTTCTATATATGGAAGAAGAAAATAAGAAGTCCTATTTTTACTTACATGTAGTTCTTGTTTTTGTTGACCCCATGGGAAAAATGGGGTTCTTCCATAGGGAAGAAGTTCTCAGAAATGGGAGAACTGACTTGTGAATTCCATCACTGGGGTGCTGAGTAAGAAGATGGGAGAGCCTCTCTGCCCTGTTCTTTGGCACAGGAGCATGGTTTGCGCAGCTGGTTCACTGGCTGTTAACCTGGAAAGTGTAATGAGTTGGTCATGACAAGTGGAGGTGCAGCTGGTACAATAATAAGTAATACATTCCATACTCTATACTCCAGCCTGAGCATTTTATACAATGTGGTCTCATTTAATCTGCTTAACAATGCTGTGAGGAAGGTACTGATGTTATTTTCACAGATGAGGAAAATAATTTCTTTAAGGCTCAGAAAGGGTAAATACTTTTCTCAAGGTCCCCCAGCTAGGAAGTGATGGAACTGAATTCCAGAGCCTGTTCTTTCAACATGGGGCCATGATGTGCAGAGAGAAGGCTTTGTAGATTAAAAGGAGGGGCAGGAGTTGCAGTATAACATGGGAGGCACAGAGGTTTGAGATGGTGATCTCTCTTGGTTGGACACCAGAGATTTATCCTGCTGCATTAGTCTCCTCATCTGAAATTGGGGATCATACCTATTGGAATGAATTGTCTTAAGCACTAGCACAGTACTCCAGACCCAGTGAGTGCTCCATGCATGGTTAGAGAGTCCCCTTCTCTTTGTCCTTCCTCTATTTTTTTTTGCCTTGAGCCACCATGTGGAGGATGCTTCCCTACCCACGGAAGTAAGGAAATGGCCAGGACGAGTTTGCTGTCCCTACTCTAAAGTCTCTTGTTCCTTGAACTCCCTCTGGATTTCAGGACTCCAATCCCTCTTCACTGTGGTTTTCATTGGGAGAACTTTAAATGATTTTATAAAAACTGCAAATGTACAAGGTAATTGAGTCTTCTGTTTTATTACCCTGAGCTGCCTGGACCTTGCCTGGCCTCCTCCTCACTCACCGAGCCGCCAGAATAAAGTTGGAAGTGTTTGTGCTGGTAATATATAGGACTTAATTAACCTGGCCTTTTATAGCATTTCCAATGGAGGGTTGGAACGAACTTCGAGGCAGCTTGAGAAAAGGGAAGGGGGGCCGGGGGTGGAAGTATGTATGTATGTACAACACTTGATGTTGGTTTTCCCCTCCTGTTCTTTCCTCCAGTACTTTAATCAGCATTTAATGACCCAGTCGAAAATTCATCATTCGGACCCAAGCTGGTAGGAAGGCCTGGAGGGGAAGACTGCCTTACTCCCTGCCTCTCATACCCTGCAGAAGTCAGTGAGTCCCTACTATGCTAGCCACATTCCCAGGAACTTCCTGCAGAGCTTAATCTTGCTTGTTTTAAGTAGGAGACAATGAATGGACATTAACTAATGGACTCCTATGTCGCTTGCTAACACTGTCCCCTACTCCAGTGTGAACCAACCTGAGATGGGTCCAATGGAGCATGTCCCCACTACTGGGACCCAAGACTGAGTTAATGTTCTACCCAGCCTGCCTTCTCCCTCTCTAATCCCCAACATTTCTACTCCATTCCTGTCAGTACAAAGCCAGGCGTGAACTAGACACCCTTCTAAACCAGTCCAGGAAAAAGTGACTCAATTCAGATCCACTCTGGGCACAGGGGGATGGGTTTTTAACTGCCAGCTTGCCTTCATGTCTTACAACCATTATTGTGGGGAGACTTCCAAGTGAGGGCAGTTAGGGTAAGTGCCTCTCACCAGCTGCCTGCTCGGACCATGCTCCACAGACTCTGGCTCATAAATCCTGCCACAACACTGCTGAGCACTTACATCATCCCCAAACCTCATGCAACAATTCGATTTGGAAATAAAAAGGCAGGTGTTAATTGACTCACTCCTTTTGCCCCTTTGCGGTGCCCCTGACCTTCGATAGCTTTTAACCTTGCAGTTAATAAAAGTTTGGGGCCCAGCCCCAGCACAGTTCCTCATTCATTCTTTCATAACGTCAGCACATTCTTCCTGAGTGAGTGTAATGCACAAGTCACTGGCCAGACCCTTTGAGGGGGAGGATTAAGTGGCCAAAGATGAGAGAGAAGCATTCCATGCCTTAGGAAGGCCTACAGAGGATGGCCACAAATAACACAGACTTGGGCAGCAGGTGCTGTGGGCCCTCAGGGAAGGGCTGGGTGCAACCAGAATTCTAGAAGAATCTCCTGTTCTTGAGTTGGTCCACCCAGCACCTAAACCTCCTCTAAGAACAAACAGACTCTCCTTTGTGGAGCTTCCATTTTTCATGGAGTGTATGTCATTCCAAATGGGAATGAATGTTGGGATGCTCAGGGGTCAGCCCATGAGTACAGCTAGCCAATCAGAGCAGGTTGACCCCTGGTCATAGATAGATTAGTTCAGCTACCAGCTTGGGACTGGAACTTGGCCAAGAGTTGCTATTGCCCAACTCCTGGGAAGAAGATGCTGTTTCCATTGGGACTGGTGAGGAGGAAGCAGAAGTGACCTGCTGGTGCCCATCTTACCCTCACTCTGGGGAGGCTTCCTGAACCCAAGAGCAGAGCCACTACTTCATTTCTCCTGAGGAGGTGGCTAAGGCTTTAGGCCCTGGCTGTCTCCTGTGCCACTGTGAGTAGATCTGGGTTTTCCAGGGTGTGTAAAATCCCATGTCCAAGTGAGCCTTTGTCCACCTTCAACTAGTCTGTGCCCAGGAAAATCAAGGAAAGCAGAGCTGAGTGATGGAAACAAGAAGATGGTTGAGGAGGCTGGGCAGTTGGATCCAGCTGTGCCGAGGGCCAGATAGCTCCTGAACTTTGATTGCATTGAACCAGAAAACAACCTGGGCTCTCTTCCTTGGTTTATACTTGAGTGAGTCAAATTTCTCTGAATTTCTGTTGCGTGACAATCCCTGAGTTCCAAGATTTCTAGGCAGAGGAATCAATTGGAAGCTATTTTTTTCCTCTCCCAACTCAAGAATGGGTCAAGGAGACAAGGGCTTCTGTCCACTTTCCCATTTGTGATAGTCAGAGCACTTTAGGGTCAGAGTCTGGTAAGAGAGGTGCCCTGAGCACATAAGTCAAGGGGGGTACTACAGCTTTATGGGACTCTGAGAGTGAGTCCTTAAATTTTTCACCTTGGGCTCTTCTTGCTTCTCCCTAGTCCTGGCCCTGTTCAAGGTGCTAGGGATCCATTTCCATCTGTTCCTCAACTCAGCCTAAAGAATTCATAGTTGATGACTGTTGTCTCCCCTCAACCCTTGATATATACATACACACACACTAATGGACTTGGCTCATTCTCTGAACCTTGGAAGGTAATGTTCCATAAAGGCTGTTCTGAGGATTTACTAAGTCAAACCAGAGCAGAATCCAATACCCCTCATTCTAGCCCAAGTATCCTTTAAGGTTAATTGACCTACAGCACCCATGTTTGAGAAGCAGCTCAGGTACACAGAAATCAAACAATGAAAACTCTTCAAATCAGAGTGGGATCAGGATCCATTTGGGACACTATATTTACTATTATCATTGTTTATTTATGTTCATCCATGATTAGACTTATTTTATAAAAAGATACCTTCCCTGGTTATAGACTAGTTGAAGGACAGAGAGACAAGCCCATGGACCTAGGGGACACCTCCAGGAATAATATATACACATGAAAACCCAGCTGTGCTCATTGTGGTGCAAGAGAAGTTGGGGCAAGAAGTCAGAGCGCTTCCTCAATAGTACTAACTGGCTGTGTCTTTGAGTATGACTCTTTACTCCCCTGACCCCTCTTAACCTCCACGTGGAGAGACAGTGATGTGGGATGTGCTCTGAGGCAGAGATCTGGTTACAGTCCTTCCTCTTACTAACTTGGGCAAGTCCCACTCTGAGATTTAGTTTCCTTGTTGTTATTCCTCAGTGGGAATCATTAAGATATTTTCCTCTTAGATTGTTTTAAGATTGAATGAGATAATGAAGTGCTCAGCACACGGCCTGGTGTAAATTCTCAATGAATCATTGTTGTTAATATTGTTCTATCAAACAAGAAAGCACATTAGAAGATCAAAAATACTGCCAGGCTCATTCTAGATCCAGTCTCAACCCTCTGAGAACTGACAGTCATTGTTTTCAGGGCATTAAAAAAACAATGTGGAGCTGGATGTGGTGCATGCCTGTAATCCCAGCTACTTGGGAGGCTGAAGCAGGAGGATCACAAGTTCAAGGCCAGCCTCAGCAACTTAGCAAAACCCTGTCTCAAAATAAAAAATAAAAGGAGCTGGGAATGTGGCTCAGTGGTTAAGCACCCCTATGTTTAATCCTTGGTACGAAAACAAACAAACAAACAAACAAACAAACCAAAAAACACCACCTCCACCACCAAAAACAAAAACCAATGTGAATTGAATATCTACTATGAAGGGGGAAGAGCAAAGTCCTGCATTTTCTATTTTAAGAAGTTTCAACTCATCCAACTACAGCAGCACCTTCATGAGGATTCCTTTTCATCCATTTTCACTCCTCTTTCTTTTTTCTCAATGGACACCTTTTCTAAAAATTCTGCAAGGAAACTTGTACCCCTTGGATATACTTGGGTGACCTGTAAGCCATTTACACTGTTAATGTCTTTTCTGATGTACATCTTTTTCTCTAGTTAGATCATCAGTACCCTGGAGACAGGGACAGGTTTGGACTTCTTGATGCCTCTGTACATCTCAGTCTCAGACTCAGGAGCCTGATAGCTGCCCACCTGGCTGGATACCATGTACCTGGAGAGGACAAAATAGAAAGCATTCAAGTAGTTACTGGAATGAAGAGGGCCTCTGTTTGCAGCAAGAAACCCTTACTATTTTTGGACAACTGGAATAATCAGAAAGTTCTTTCTGAAGTAGCAGCAGTCAGAAAGACCTAAGGCACTCCTTTACCCAGAGCCCTTCCCAAGGCTGCAGTGGCCCTGGGTAACCAGCCCAGCCTCCTTCCCAGCCCCAGGGTTGCAACTGAACAATGTCGGCTTCTTAATAAAATCAGCACCAATGCCAAGCCCTAACTCCACTGGAGAAATAGCCCTGCGCCCCTCGATCCCATTAACATTTCACACCTTAATGCGGCCATATTTTTGGAAAGCCAATATGAGCTGAGGAGCTTATTGGTATGCAGCTCCGGCTGGGGGGTGGAGGCTCTGGGGAGGGGGGCACTCCGGAAAGGGGATGTAATTAAGCCTCAGAATGTTCGATATATGCCCCAAAAGGGGGGTACTCAGGGGTGTGAGAACAAGAACGATGGGCTTGTCCAGAAGCTTTGCACACACAAAAGCTCAAACATTGCTGGGAAGTCTCACCATGGCTCCCACCCTCGCCCCCCCATACCCCCACCTGAGTAGGGCCACCCACTCACCCTTTGGGTATCTAACTTCACATTTCCCAAGCAGGTCCTATCGGCAGCTCTTCTCAGATAAAATACATCATCATTTGCTCCATTAGAAAATAAATGTATGGCTATATTATGGGATTTGCATTCCATTACCTTGGTTTGCATGCCATAAAACATTTATTACACCCTTGGGCTAAAGTCTTAATAATGACTGGGTGCGAGGCACTAATGTGGTGCTGGTCTTGCTCGGGAACCAGAGATTAATGCCTTTTGATGTCACCCAGCTAATAGTTGTGCTCACCAATTTGTCCCATCAGAAGACATTAGAATCAGGCCCTGCATGAGGGTGGGGGATCACTGCTGGGCTTTGGAGGGAGTCAAGTCTCCACCTCTCTGCCCTGCTACCTGGTCTTGCTCAGAATGAAATTTCAGCATCCTGCTTTTCAATCCCCTATTCCACTGTCACACTCGCCCCCAGCTTTGGGCAAGTCCCCACCCAAAGCTGCAATGGGAAAGATTATGAAAGCTGCCATTAGGGGTTTAAATGCCTGCTTTCCTGCTAGACAGCAGTAGAGGTGACTGCAACAGCAGGGGGCATGTACACACACACACACACACACACACACACACCCTTTCTCTGTTAAGAAATTTATTTGCTAGGCCTGCCTCATTCAGCCTCCCATGAAAGCCCAATACAGAAGGTTCGAGTCCACCTTCACCCCACAGCTAGGCCTAATCACAGCTCCTACCAGGGACAAAGGTCCAGGGTATGAGCTAAACAGGCTCTTTGTGGGTCCTCTGTGGCCTTAGCTGCTTTGGTTGGGGCAGTCTGTGGGGCTAGGTCCTGGGAATGTTCTGGTTTGTGGGTTGTGATTTTCTGTGGGGTCCTGGAGTAGGGATGCCCCTACCTCTTTTATTCAAGGTGTGTGGCCAGGAGATAATTAGTAATTTAACCTCTCTGCTTTGTTTCTCCACATGTATATGCTAGCATTTAGTGTATATGTATGTGTGTGTGTGTGTGTGTGTGTGTGTGTGTGTGTGTGTGTCTGAGCATGAGGGGTGCTCTCTGGATTCTGCAACCTATAAGACAGTCTCATGCGATGAATAATCCTCCTGTGTCCCATGCAACTTTTGAAAATTCCACCCAGGTCTCTGTGTTCTCCACAATCCTAGGGGCACCATTCACTTAAGTAAAGGACTGTGCAGAACATAACCTACCCAGTTATCAGAGAGGTCCTAGGCTTGACAGCAATCCCAGTGGAAAGGTGTAACTTTACAGTGTCCTGACTTGGAACGTAACTTTGTTTTATAGCAAGAATTTTTGCATGGCTATAACAGAGACTGTATTTTCTATTTTCTGGGAATGTACTTTCTTGGAACAACTGAGGGGGAATTGTCCTCTATTGTATACAGAACCTTATCTAGAGTTGTTCACCTGTTCTGAAACTACTCTTCGGGGGTGGGAGGGTCAAACCACTTGTGGCTCCTGTCTCCAGCACATTGTCCTGTGGCTGGTGGCACTGAGAGCTACCCCATTGGGTGGTTTTATGTATAGGTGCTGGCTTTCCACTTCTTCATTATTCCTAAGCATTTACATATTGAAATATGTATTATGCTATTATAACTTACTTTCCTTAATTTCTCCTTTATATTATAGTTGGGTCAATATATTGATTTTTTTTGAAATTATGTGGATAGGTTAGTTATATTATCTCTGCTTTCCATTCTAGGATAGTAAATGGGTGTGACAAACCTGATAATAAAAGAAAGTCATGGTTCTGATGGGCTGGAAGCCATTCTGTGGCACCTTCTCTAGGTGAGCGCTGACCACTGTCAGCCCACACCCCACCCAAAGCTTGCCATTCTTCCTCCTTGAAATGGAGTGCTTTGTTATTCCAATTTTACACTTTTTCCCCCTTGATCATCTCAGGAACAATCATGTCAATTGTACCCCCCAGTAAATCCGTAAACTCCCCAAGGACAGCCTTGAAGTGGTGGCTTTTTACGATCCTGAAATGTACAAATCCAGAGAGACAGGGTTCTTGTGGTCAAGCACCAGAGAAGGGCCTCCACAGCAGAGAACAAATTTCAGAAAACCCCGTCACTCAGCTCAAGAGACCTGGGGCAAAATGGAGAACCCCAAGACTCAAGAAGAGGGATTTCACCACAGTCTTGGTGAAAGTAAGGACTGATTGGCAGGGGTAGAGGTGGGGAGATAATTTTTAAAAAATCACTGAAGAAACAAATAAACTGGCCAGGGACTATTAAGCTTATGAGAAGTCCAGAGACAAGGTATGTTGAGGAATAAAAAAAAAACCTTTTTTTTAATGTGATGAGATAGTGATTTCAAAATCACTGGTAAGCTGGGGATGTAGCTCAGTGGTAGTGTGCTTGCTAGCATGGGCAAGGCCTGGATTTGACGCCCAGAAACACAAAAACAACAAAATCCAACAAACCCCCAGCCACTTCTGGGGCAAAGAGACATCCTTTATAAATGGGAAAATTGGCCAACTACAGAGAACAGAGTTTTGATAAGTTAATGGATGGTGGCACCAGAAAGGGCTCTGAAGGGAGTAATATTCCATTGTGTATATGTACCACATTTTCTTTATCCATTCATCTGTTGAAAGGCACCTAGGTTGGTTCCATAGCTTAGCTTCAATAACCATTCTTTGAGCTGGGTGCAGTGGTTCATGCCTGTAATGCCAGTGACTTGGGAGGCTAAGGAAGAAGGATCGTAAATCTGAGGCCAGCCTCAGCAACTTAGCAAGACCCTCAGCAACTTAGACCCTCTCTCAGAATAAAAAAGGACTGAAGCTGTAGCTCAGTGGTAAAGCACCATAGGCTTCAGTCCCTAGTACCATATAAAACAAAACAAAACAGAACACCCAAAATCAAAAAATATTTTTTGTAGTTGTCATTACTCCCCCCAAAAGGCCTAAGTTTTATTAGTTCCTGGTCCCTTCCTGCTGATTAACCAATGAAGGGTGGCTTTGAGAACAAAAAGGAAGAGCCCAGGGAGATATATTTGCCTTCTACCTTCCCAGAGAAGCCAGGGTAGAGGCCAAGTGCCCTAGTTCTGGTTCAGAACAGAAGGTGCATTTGAAGTGGGAATTAGCCACATGGCCCCAAAGATCAGTTGGTAGGAGATAAAGAATGATTGTGCTACTATGTAAGTAATCTATATAGGCAATCTGTGCCCCAAAACATTTTGATTAGAGAACATTGTGCCATTGAGAGGAGACTCTCTCTTGGCCAGGGGAACAAACAGGATTTATGTCTTCTGTATGTACCATTGCTTAATGCAGCTCCTTGCTGCATCCTGTTGAAAGAATTCTAAATCCACATCTGGATGCAGGAGAAAGAGTGCCAAGATCAATCAACTAGTGATGTCTGCTGGGAACATAGGATATGGAAGTCTCCACACTGACTGGGAGAAAAATGTCCCAGTCAGCTCATAATAGCCTGGCCCAACCCAGCTTGGGTTCCTGGATGTGGTACCCCCCATGCTGAGCAATAGTGTGGCAGGGTGAGACTTCCTGCTACTGTGGAGCAGGTGACCTGATTTCTCAGCTCTCCTCTGCTAGTCTCAGTGGCCCTGGGCATGTTACTCTACTTTAACTCTCTATGTGCAAGAGCCTCAGAGGGACATGGATTGGTATCGGGGAAATTGTAGGAATTTTGAACTGGAAGGTGTCCTAGAGGATATGACAGATATGCTCACTGCCCACTTGCACCCTTCACCTTTACTATCTCTATTATTCCAAACCCGACTTTCAGCTGCCCACAGCTGCCTTTCTTTGCTTGAGAGCTTTCTCCAGCCACCCATGGGTCTTTGCACAGGGGCGGGAAGAAGACCCCAACCAGTTACCCACAGAATCATTGTATAAATATCCTGGCTCTTTGCGCCCCTGGATGGGATAACTCTGAGAAGTATGTTCTATCTTGTCTCCCAAGTTCCCTAATAGCAGTGAGTTCCAGGTACCTACAGGGCTAACTTACCCCAAACACATTCCCTATTGGGCATGATGGCACACTCTTGTAATCCCAGCTACTCAGGGAGGCTGAGGCAGCAGAATCTCCAGTTCAAAGCCAGCCTCAGTTACTCAGTGAGATGCTGTGCCAAAATAAAAAATACATAGAACTGGGGATGTAGCTCAGTGGGCTCAATCTCCAATACTCAAAACAAAACAAAATGAAATGCCATTTACCCATAACTTTCCTATGTTCATATGTAAATACACTACCAATGTAACTCCATAACATGCACAACCACAAAAATGGGAAGTTATACTCCATGTATATATGATATATCAAAATACATTCTACTGTCATGTGTAACTAAGAAGAACAAATAAAAAATGAAGAAAACAACAACAACAAAAAAACACCAGTTACTGGTTTCCTTCTCTTTCCTGATCATTTCCTCACTCCTGGGTCACTTCTCAAATGAACTTCCTGCCCAGATCCTTGTTTCAGGGTCTGCTTCTGTGTACCTAAGGCAGAGGTTAGGTGGCCAAACCACTTTGTGTTACTGAAGTGAGATAATTGCCGACCTGCTGCCCACCAGAAGAGCAAATGTACAGGGTGTAATAAGTATCCACTTAGCAAAGCCCACACACAGCCCAGAAAGAATCAGAACATTTGCAGCATTAGGAAGAAGTTCTCTCCTCCAGCTCAGGAAATGATCATCTCTCTAACCCCCACCCAAAAAATTTTGTAGGTAAGGGCCTCATGATGCGACCTCCCTCTGGCTTCTCTCTCACCAACCGTCTGTTCCTAATAACCCCACCCACGCACCAGAGCCTCTCTGACTTGATATTGCAGGACGCTGTCACTTGAAATTAATTGCAACTAATTAAAAATGATCCGGTTAGGACAATTGCACAATGGCGCTCCAGAGACCGCTTCATTCCCAGAGGTTTGGTGGCGTTTGCGGCTGCTGCAGCCCCGGTCTGCTGGACGGGGCCATACATCATCGTGTCATTTTACATTGTTATTTCTCTGAAAGCAGCAATTTAAAAGAGTCTCAGATGAACCTTGAGCAACTTCGTGCTAAAAAGAAAAATGTTACTGTCCAAGATCTGAAAAATATAACATATAGGCTCAAAGAAGCCTCTTGACATGAAAAGCAGCCTTAACTTTGTGCCACGATTTGCATATAATATATAATGTTATAGTAAAAGGGCCCACAAAGGGGGCAGCGGCTGCAGAGCATCGATCCTCAGCCCCTTTGTTCAAACTGGGTCACCTACTGTTCCTGGTTATTATTTTATCACAGCCATTTCTCATGTAAGGTGACAGGACAACATCTAACCCCCTGGGTTCTAGAGACTGCCATTTCTTTCCCCTAGTAGAGACCCAGGGTCCTTCCCAACTCTGATTTGGAACACATTGCCAGTGCCTCTTGGCCCTGTCAGTTTCCAAATCGATCCCAGTAGCAGCAGTTGTACTGGGAAGAGCTACCCCTTGGGCTCAGAGGGTTCCAGTAAACCTGATGTTGAGGCAGTAAGCCTTGCTAAGCAGCTGGCAGCTCCCACAGATCTCTGGAAGGGAGGCCCTCATGTTCTTTTTTTTTTTTTTTTTTTAAATATTTTTTTAGTTGTAGATGGACACAATGTCTTTATTTTATTGCTCTGTATGTGGTGCTGAGGATCGAACCCAGGGCCTCACGCATGCGAGGCAAGCGCTCTACCGCTGAGCTACAATCCCAGCCCGGCCCTCATGTTCTTGAGCTGAAAATCATTCCTCAGGTTACCCATGGAAAAATCATTCCTATCAGCTCCACCCCATGGAGTTTCTGAGGTATCCATGGACCACAGAACTTCTCCACATCAACAAGACAGTGGGGGAGCAGGCATTTGAGCAGAAAGGGATATGTCACCACTACCCTAGGTACATGTAAGAAAGCACGAATGGTGTGACTCTACCTTGTTTACAACCAGAGAAATGCAAAATTGTGCTCTGTATGTGTCCTGTGACTTGAAGTGCATTCTGCTGTTTTAAAAAAATAAAAATAAATAAATAAGAGGATCCCATTAAAATAGTGAAAAAAGGGATATGTCAGAAAATCATCCTCCATACTTATTTTTTTTTAAATATGTATTTATTTTTTAGTTGTAGGTGGACAGAATATCTTTATTTTATTTTTATGTGGTGCTGAGGATCGAACCCAGTGCCTCACGCGTGCCAGGCGAGCACGCTACCACTGAGCCACAACCCCAGCCCCCCATACTTATTTTTTAATGCTCTGACCCATTCTGCCATTTTTAAAAAATGAGTTTATTTTCAAGGGTAGCAACAAGAATAACAAATCTCTGCAAAAATAGAATTTTTTTTTCAAAAATAAAAAATCAACATATTTAAAATTCAAGGTCCAGGAGAAATAGAAAAGCCTAGATGGATAATGAAAGGGAGGGAAATCCAGCAAGCAGATATGCAGACCAATCTTACATAATTACTAAAATTTGGTTCTGGGCTTCCTAGTGGTCAAAGCAAAAAAGGAAAATAAGAAACATCATGAATTACAAATGTCACATGGTCCTTAAAGTGAAAGCAGATAAACTTTAGAAGAAATAAGACTTTTTTTTTCCCTTGTGGTGTAGACCTCATGTGGGTCATGCAACAGCCTGTATCCTCCATGGCAACCTTATAGTGATCTAACCTTGAGGGAGGGGTAAGGCTGATGCATTGGAAATGGGGACTGGGAGCTGGGCACAGGGGTGCACATCTGTATTCCCAGTGGCTTGGGAGGCTGAGGCAGAAGGATCTTGAGCTCAAAGCTAGCCTTAGAACTTAGCAAGGCCCTAAGCAACTCAGTGAGACCCTGTCTCTAAATAAAGTACAAAATAGAGCTGAGGATGTGGCTCAGTGGTAGAGTGTCCCTGGGTTCAATCCCCAGTCCAAAAAAAGGAAAAAAACAAAAGAAAAGAAATGAGGACCAGGACTTGGCAAAACCAACTCTCTGGGAAACTCAGGAGACAGCATCAAATATGTGGTTCACTGATGGATGTCTTCACTCAGGGATAAGACCTGGATAATGCAAGGACTTCCAATCCAATCTCCAAATTACTTTTCATGCAGTGTTCCTTTTAGCTCTGCTTTTATTAGAGACTGGGCATCTGACAGTTGAAGGCTATAGTTTCCAATAATGACCTAGAATGTAGGTGTTCCTCATGGCTGAGAATCGGATCTAGATATATCAATTACAGAGCATCTGTACAGTGGGATACTGTGCAGCAATCCACAGGAACAGGGAGACATTGCAAACCATTAGAAGTTGTTTAAGCTAGTTTTTCAAGTGGAAAAAAAACAAGTTGCAGAATAGTAGGTTTAGTATGATCCCACTAGTGTTAAAAATGAAATAATAAAACAATATGTGGGTATAGACAGTTTCTGGAGGATGTATAAGAGACTGGTTACAGTATCTAACTTTGAGGGAGAGGGAATTTTACAGTTCACCTAATCCCCTTCTATAATTATTTATTGCTTTTAGATTAAAAAAAATTTTAAAGTTAGTCAAGAGAACAATGCAATTTTGTTAAAGAAAAGTAAAGCAGATCAGTGTCTCTTAAAAGTAAGATATGAAGGAAGCATCTGGATAAATGTAGATCAGACGTCTAGCAGTGATTATCTTGAGATCTGTGTACAGCTGACTTTCAACTTTTAAGTTAATAATTTCTGTAATATTTTTATAGTAAGTAGATGCATTTTTATAACAATAATTTAAAAAAAATTTTTTTTAGTTGTTGATGGATCTTTATTTTATTCATTTATTATTTATACGTGGTGCTGAGGATTGAACCCAGTGCCTCACGCATGCTAGGCAAGCGCTCTTTCACTAAGCTACAGCCCCAGCCCTATAACAATAATTTTAAAACAACATTTTAAGCCTACCTGAGAGAGTGTTAGGTTGATGACCTTTTATGAAAATAAGGAAGCCCAACCAAGACTTGTGCCAATGAACGGCTACCCTGCCTCTGGAAGGCAGCTGACCAGATAAGAATTTTACTCAAGGAAACAACTGTATATTTTGGCTCAGGAATGAATGAATGAATGAATGCATGAATGAATGAATGAATGAATGATTGATCTTGATGGTAACAATCGAGGTTCACAGAGCATAGAGGCTCACCTGGGATGGTGCTTGAGGCAGAATTCAGAGGCTGATGTGCTTTTGAAAAAGCACATTTAAAAATTATTGTCATTAGCTGGACATGGTAGTCATACCCGTAGTTCCATCAACTCTGGAGGCTGAGGCAGGAGGATTGCAACTTCAAGGCTGGTCTCAGCAACTTGGTGAGGCCTTGACTCAAAACAAAAGATAAAAAGGGCTAGGAGTGTAATTCAGTGGTAAAGCACACCTGGGTTCAATCCCCAGTACCAAAGTAAATAAACAATGAAATAAGTAAAAGTTCCTGTTGTTTCACAGTGAGATGTTTGAATTATTTACTAATTTTTTAAGAGGTCTAGCAATTGCCTTTGCTTTGTGTCTTTCTAACCCTTCAAGCAGGGCAGTTCTGTGCTGGATGCCTCAGCGGGGAAAGGGGACTGCAGGAAGAGTAACATTGCAGGTCCTACAGCAGGCCAGGGGCCGAGGCTAGAATCCAGCCATCTCTGGCCTCTATGACACAAACTTTTGGACTTGACCTCTGGGGTTCTAGACTTTAGCTTATTAGGCCTGCTTTGCTTACTCACATGTGGAGTGCCAAAATCTTAGAAGAGGGAAGGGGCATGGGAAGAATGGAGAAACTTTGGTCAAAAGGGATGGAGGGGTGAGGATGGGACATGGGGGCAGGAAAGATGGTGGAATGAGATGGACACCAATGCCCTAGGTTCATATATGACTGCACATATGGTGTAACTCTATATTGTGTACAACCAGAGAAGTGAAAAGTTGTGCTCCATTTGTGTACAATGAATCAAAATGCATTCTGCTGTCATGCATACCTAATTAGAATAAAAAAAAGAATCAATAAATGGGATGGATTCAAACTGAAAAGCTTCTCAGCAAAGGAAACAAGAACATGAAGACAGAGCCTCCAGAATGGAAGAAAATCTTTACCACAAGCACCTCAGATAGAGCATCAATCTCCAGGATATATAAAGAACTCAAGAACCTCAACACCAAAGAAACAAATAACCCAATCAATAAATGGGCAAAGGAAGTGAACAGACACTTCACAGAAGATATTCAATCGATCAACAAATAAATGAAAAAATGTTCAAAGTCTCTAGCCATTAGAGAAATGCAAATCAAAACTACTCTAAGATTTCATCTCTCTCTAGTCTGAATGGCAATGATTAAGAATACAAGCAAAAATAAGTGTTGGTAAGGATGTGGGGGAAAAGGTACACTCATACATTGCTGGTGTCATGGCAAATTGGTGTAACCATTATGGAAAGCAGTATGGAGATTCCTCAGAAAACTTGGAATGGATCCACCATTTGACCCAGCTATGCCACTCCTCAGTTTATACCCAAAGGACTTAAAATCAGCATACTGTAGTGATTCAGCCACATCAATGTTTATAGTAGCTTAATTCACAATAGCCAAACTATGGAACCAACCTAGATGCCCTTTCAATAGATGAATGGATAAAGAAAATGTGGTATATATACACAATGGATAATTATTTAGCCTTAAAGAAGAATGAAATTATGGCATTTGCAGGCAAGTTGATAGAGCTGGAGAATATCATTCTAAGTGAAATAAGCCAGCCCCCCAAAACCAAAAACTGAACATCTTCTCTGATATACAGATGGTAATCCAACTGAACTTTTAACCCCTGCCTCTCCACTGTCCCCTCTAATCCTCCCTGGTTTAGCTGTTCCTACCCTCAAAACCCTGGTTTTTCCAAGTGTGATTCTGAGACCAGCAACATCAGCATCACCCAGGAACTTGCTAGCAATACACACTCTCAGTCCTCACCCCACACTTACTGAATAAGAAACTCTGGGAGGTGGGAGGTGGGACCTAACAATATGTGTGTGGGGTTTTTTTTGGTATCAGGGATTGAACCCAGGGACACTTTGCCACTGAGCTACATTGTTACATCTCTATAACTTTTTTTTTTCCTTTTTCTATTTTGAGACAGGGTCTCACTAAGTTGTTTAGGACCTCACTAAGTTGCTAAGGTTGGCTTCAAACTTGCAACTCTCCTGTCTTAGCCTCCCAAGTCACTGGGATTAGTTGTGCAACACCATATCTGGTAAAATCTTGTTTTAACAAACAGCCAGAAAATTCTGATTCATGCTCAAGTTTGAGAATCACTCCTAAACCATACTAACTCAGACCAAGAAGCTCCAGAAAAAGGACTTGTCTTGGCTGCCCAGGGACCCCAACACAGAGGCTACCCCCAGGCCCCTTAGGAAGGATCAAGGAAAACCCAGGGCAAAATCTTTAGAGATTCTTATAGCTCAGTGAGTTCCAACTGCTTGAACTTGGTGCCACCTAAACCATGAAGTTAATTTGCTCTCTGCATCATTTCATTAGTTGGCCTAATCGTTAGATGGAATTTTATAAAATGTAGAGCTGGGCTGGGAAGTTTTTCAGGCTCCTGTTGTGTCTATCAAACATGCCATCTCTGAAATAAATCCCAGCAAAAGGAGGGCTGTACCGTGCATCTGTGTGGGGTCTGGAAATGTCCAAGACTTACCTCAGTCTACATATGCCTGCTGAGGTGGGTTTTTTCATCCAGGGAAGGTGCCTCAGTTGAGTTGAATAGCTTGATTTGGGTACATTTTCCTCAAAAATCCATCCACTTCCTGGATTTCTATCTAGGATGATGTGGACATGAGTCATGAAGGACATGTGGACATGATGTCAGGGTCGTTGCATTGAGTAATTCCAGCGGATGCTATTGTGCAGTACGAGGTCTGCATGGTCATTCCTGGTGCCCTGGGACTCCCTTCCTCTCTAATGTCACTTAGAAGGAGGACAGCTGCCTCCTTTCTGCCCTCCACTGGTTCCACAGATGGACAGGAAACCCCTCGAATGTGCCCATGAGAAGGGTGGCTGGGATAAGGTGGGTCACTATCTGCTTGCTACCGGGCAACACAGTCCCTGAAGTCCCTAGGTTGCATTTCTTGTCACTGTCCTGGCTCACAGTGCTTCTGTGATCCTGGGGGAGGATGCAGATAATTTGGGCGCCTATGCAGTTCCTCTCTCCTCTCCCTCCTTCTGTCCCTCAGCCCAGGGAACAGTGCCTGCCCTAGCAGAACGTCCATCCATCCTCGTCATTCAGAGGCCTCTGAAAGTATGCCTGTCAATATAATGCACGGCCTGTTGAGGGGAAGTGACATTTTGAATAGTGGACACTTTTCCGGGAGCATTCATCCTAGGTCAGCCTCATGATAAATAAATACATTTGGCATTTGAAGTCAGCAGGCAGGACACAGCAACCAAAACACAAGTGCAGATGCACACGCAGTAGGCCAAGTTGACCAGGTGGAGCTTAAGTGTGTGCGGGGGAGGCGCCATGTCAGGCTTGGGGAGACTTTGTTCCTGTTCTTCCTGGCAACTCTCAAGAAAACAAGAAGCAGAGAAAGCCTTTATTCCTGAACCACAAGAGGGTCCCTTCTTTCCCGTCACCCCTTCTGCTCCTCATCTGTCCCTGTCTCCCTTCCCAAACCCTAGTCCTGATCTTAATTACCCCTAACAGTGCCCTAAACAAAGTATTTATAAGGTTTACTGCGTTTGTCTTCCCGTTCCTATTAATAAAGTCTGGGAATGTAGGGAAGAAATATGGGTGGGTGACAGGGTTTTTAATGGTGCCTCACCTTAAATGCATTTTAAAATATGTAAATCAATAAAAAAATTATTTGTAATAGCAGCCTAAGAGTGCTGGTTAGCCTGGCGCAGAGTGAAATGCATGCTACAAGCCCTATTACCATACATCCTGGGAGCTGTAGTTAGGATTAATCTGTCAAAGGGGATGGTTTAGTGTTGATGAATATGACATGTGACCATTAACGATGTTGATTTTATCTCCCGAGATTAGCATGATTTACTTCGGATGGATAATAATGTCATTTGCTTGATGCAGTAGATCTGTTTACGAGCTGATTAAATTGTAAGGCCTTGCCTCATTTCATGCTATTTGGTTTACAGCTTCATTACCACAATCACAAAAGCTGGGGAAATGTCCCACATTCCATGTCACAATAAATCACTGCTTCACGTTGCAGGGATGGATTTTAGCAGTTCTGCCCAGCACGGACCATTCTCGGCTCCCCACTAATCTGTGATCCAGAATACATTAGGGGGGTCTTCAGGAACACTGGAATGAGAGGGGGCAGGAATCCTCTTGGATCTTTTAATTGAGATTAAGGAAGTCCTTGAGTAATTAGCTGTAACAAATTACCTTATTATTTAGACAGTGAAGTCACTGTTTTTGTTGCAGGGATGATTATCATAAATACGCAGAAAAGTGGCACTCAAGGAGCCAGAGGGAAGTGGGGAAGCAGATTTCATTTTCGCCGTTATCCTTTGTTCTGGGAGAGGGGCTATGTGAAGGCAAGGTGTGTGGGTGTGTAGGGGTCCCCGTTCCCCACCACATTCTTCAATGTGGGATGGGAGGTGTGTGTGCCTCATGGCCACAGCACAGCCCTCTTGGTTCTCTGGGTGGGAAGTGGCTGCTGGGGAGGGAGAAGAGGAGCACCTGGCAGGGGGGCTGGAGAAGTACTGGAACCACGAACCCACTCTCTCCATGCCACCCTGTGCCCAGACCCACCCGGCTATGGGGATGCTCCACTGTGTATAGTGGAGAGGGGGTCCCATGAGATGGAAAAGGTAGGGCCCTTTGCCCCTTGGAAAGCTGTGGTGGCAGGTAGCACAGACCTGAAATGACTGTTGATGTTTCCATAGCACTACAAGGGTTTGAGCCCTTGCTACCCGCCAGGTCCTGCTCTCACCTCTTACCTCGCCCCATGAAGTTGGACCACTGCTCTCATCTCATGATATGGATGAGCAAATTATGCTGTGTATGTGTGAGTGGGAGCTGTGAGGTGCCCAAGGTCACAGAGCCAGCCAGTGACCGGCCTGGAACATGAATCCTGGGGCCCCAGACCTCTACATAGCATCCATCTGCTGTTGATGCAGAACCTGCCATTGACTCAGGCATAGGAAGGCAGATCTTCAGGATATGTGCTTCTCACTCTGGAATTGAAGCCTGTGACTCTGGATGGGCCCTGTCTAGGAAGGATTTAGGATCCATACTGATGAGGAGCACTAGAACCAGGTTTCAAGTGGGTAAGATTTTGCCATGAGCAGAATCAAGGAGAACCTAAGTCTTAGTTCCTCAAGGCTGGGCCTTTGGAAATAGAATGCAGCCAATTCAAAGGGCAAAGGTGGCCCTCCCTGCTTCTTAGCTCAGTATCTCCTTAGGACACTGAGGGATCAAAGGGAGAAAATGTAGCCCTCAGAAAATTCTGCAGAGGTTATGTTATTCCAAAGTTCTGTGCAGGTTCACCTTTGCACTTGAGACTTGATTCTCAAATGTGTACATCCCTTAACCAGAACACGATACCCATCATTGTTCCCTTACAGTAGAGACCAATTGAGACTAATGGCCCTCCAATTTTTGTTCTCTTTTTCTCTCTCTCTCTTTTTTTTTTTTCTGGTCACAGAATCCTGATTTGTAATTGATCTAAATAAAGACTATATTTCCAAGCCCCCCCCCCACTTTGTGGTTCTGGGGATTGAACCCAGGGCTTTGCACATGCAAGGCAAGCACTCTACCAACTGAGCTAGATCCCCAGCCCCTGGCCTCTCTTTTAGCTAGGTCAATCAGTCATATAACCAGGTTCTGGTCAATAAGATATAAGTAGATATATTATAGGCAATTTCTGGGATGTGTTCCTAAAGGGAGAACGTATAGTTTTCTATTCTTCCTGTTGGCTGGAATCTAGATGCGATAGCTGGCACTCAAGAATGCATCACGGACTATGTGAAAAGTAGAGTGGAATAACAAACTAGAAGGACCAGAAACCTCTGGTCCCCATGCTAGTCCTGGAAAGTCAGCCTCTAGATTTCAATTGGGTGGTGGGGGAGGGAGAGAGTTAGCTTTTTAATCTGTCACTTGCCACAGAACTTAATCCTAACAAATTCATTATTCAGCCATAGGCCAAAATGGTGGCAGGTAGATTCTCCCTGAAAGTGTGAAGGAGTGCTATACCACACAGGATACCTCCTTCTCTGACCCTATGTTCTAAGGTTTCATAACATCTCTCCCATGGCAGTTCAGGACGAGTACACCTCCACCTGACTCCTTGCTGGTCTCTGTCTTCCCCTGGGCTTTCAACTGCACTGTTCTGCAGTAGAAGGGTCAGTGGTGGCTGGAGTCCTCAACTTGCTCTTGATGTCAGGAGAGTGGGTTGGAAGATTCAGCACCCATAGTTCTTGTCCTGTGTCCCAGGAGAAAGCTGGGTTTCTACACTTGAGTCCCTGTGATCTTTCTGCAAAAGATTCCTTCCCACCCCATTACAGACCTTGTAGTCCCTTGATGCAGCCCACCTGTCTCAGGCTGAGGTGAGACCAGAACTCTGTGAAAAAGCTCTGTAAGAATCTCTTTTCTAGAGTGCTCCTCAGCTCCATCCCTCCTCCCAGTGTTGGCTATGGGCCCAGTCTCCTTCCCCTATGACCCTGGTTCTTCCCTGCCCCAGTTGCCCTGACTTCTGCTGTTTCTGGAATTGTCAAGTCTCCAGGGTCTTCCAGGGCAGAGGTCAGCTCATTCAAATCTATGCCAGGAGCTGTTGACTCTGCAACCCAGATGCCAACATTTTTTGAACTCTGAAAACTACCTAGTCATGCCCTCTCTCAGGCAATCTAGGAGCCACTTAGCACCTCATTTAGTTCCCCAATCACCTGGTCACTCAGTCAGCTCCTTGGTCATTGAATCAGCCTCTGGCCCTCAGATTCTGGCCCATATCACTAATACACTGCTGTAAGAAAAAGAAAACAACATCAGCATTGCATTTATTTTGTTCATGAGTCAGCAGCTGGGGCAGAACTTGGTTCCATTGGAGAGGGCTCAGCTTGGTTCCATTCAGGGTCAGCTGGGGCAGCCTGAATGCAGGGTAGGAATCCACTGAGCCTCGTTCACTCACATGGCTGGCAGTTGAGGCTGCCGTTGGCCATGACCTCAGCTAGGGCTTTCCACTGGAACACCCCCACATGGCCTGTTCATGTGGCCCTTGGCTTCATCACAGCATGGCAACTGGGTCCCATGGGTCAGCTTCACCAGAGGAGGATGTATCACCTATTACGACTTAGATTTAGAAGTCATATGGCATCATTTCTGCTCATCACGGTCCTGTCCAGATTCCAGGGCAGGGAACATAGATCCCACCTGTATAGGAAAGAGTGTCAACTTCACAGGATGAGAAGAGTACATTGGATGGGATATATTGGTGCCACCAATGGATTAGCAAATGCAACCAGCAAAATGACTGTTTTTCATAAGACTTTCTCATAAATTTCAGGCTCCACCCTTAGTCCAGATTTCTTCTGTTTTGCTCTACTTGGGGGACATATCACTCATACCCCATGTTTCTGCTCTCTTCTTTGCTTACAACTCACAAATTCACATTTATGACTCCAACCCAGTGCAGCCATTGGAAACTCAACCTGTACGCAACTCCCTCCCCTGCCAAGGCCTGCTCCCATCTGGAGTTTCTTCCACGAATCCAGATGCAGCAGACTCTACTCCACCCCCAAATCCATTCTCCCCTTCTCCCTGGCACATAGCCACCCAGCCAGGAACCACATTTCACTGCCTCTCTTGCAGCTGGGCATGGCCATGTAACTTTGAGAAACCTCCTCCCCGCTTGTTTGAAAGCATGCTGCTCATCCTGGGATTGCTTGCTCACTACCCATGGGCTGGGTTCTGTCCATACCTGACCACATGAATGGGCATGACATAGTAGGGGAACACCAAGATGGGAGGTGCTGGAGTCCCCGAGTGACGTCTTGGAGCAGAACAGTCTCACTAGCACGGGAATTACCTGAGAGAGAAGCTTACCTGATGTCACTCTGTCTGGAGGCATCTTTGTTACCATAGTGTAGCCCAGTGCCCTAGGCCAAAGACCTTAAAATCTTCTTTGCCTTCCATCTTGCCACTCCACTTCTGCCTTGTCCAAGCACAGTCTCTGCTTGCTTTGCCTTTCCTGCAGGCGCTCCCCTGTCCTGTTCCTCTTTGAACCACCAGACCTCCAATTGGTCTTTATTTCAAGTCTTTCATTGTCCCACTCCATCGTGTTATTCCCCTGCTCAAACACCTCTGATGGCTCCCTATTGCTTAACAAAGAACAGGACACCATCTGTCCTGTGTTCTTCTGGTTTCTCCTCCTGGATCCCCAAACTCCCCATTTTATACACATCAAATGCCAACTCCAAGCCCATGTCAAGTGCTGCCTCCTCCCTGCTGATTCCCACATCTTGTTATTGAAATGCATCCTGTGCCTTCATGGGTTCTGTTTGGCACCATAGCCTGCCTTAATTTAACATAGCAGTTGTTTCTACCAGACTGGGAAGTTATTTGAGGACAGAGGCCATGTCCTGGTCATCTTCCCACTGCCTCCATGCCTAAGATAGTGCTGTGTATGCAACAGGTGCCCAATATATGCTGGTAAGTGCACACTCACTTCCCAGGGTAGAAGGCTTATACCTCTTCCTGGGCACTAGTCTTGCCACAGGTGAGCAAGCTGTCTTCCTCCTAGACTTGGTGGCTTCCTAAGGGAGGCTACCCTTCATACAACTTTCCTGAGGTCTGGGGTGGCAGCAACTGTGACCATGCTGTTGACTCTGAGTGCAGAACCGTGAGTGGAAGCACACCAGTTTTATAGACAAGGTATCTGGAGTGAAACAGACCTGGCTTTCCATTTCAGCCCTATTAATTATTAGTTGTGTGACTTCAGCCATGTCACTTAACCTTTCTGTGCCTCAGTCTCTCTTTTAAAACATGAGATTAATATAATGCTTATTTTCTAGAGATCTTGTAGAGATTTAAAAAAAATAATGTAAAAAAGCATTTGGTATAGTACTCGACACAAAGAAAGTGCTCACTAAGTAGCAATAATAATCATAATCCAAATTCTTTCCTGTGGCCCGAGACTGGTGAGAGGACACAGGGAAAGCTCCACTCTGGGACTGGTCCACTGGAATCCTTACTGTTGAATGGGGGTTTCCCTGTGGACAAAGGTGAGATAATGTGCATGGTTACTACTGGTTGGCCCCGCTAAGCATTTTTGGGGGTACTCCCGGGAAGGTGAGGATAGAGAATAGGACTGGTTTCTGGTGGATTGAGTGGGAGTGGTGGCTACCTGGTAAACTTTATCTAGCTGACTGGGATCCATAAATAGTTGATGGCCCAAGGTCAGGAGCACAGAACTGGGCAGGCTGCAGAGGCTTCTGGGAAGCCAAGGGCTATTCATATCAGGTAGGCTGCCAGAATCATCCCATAGTGATCAGTTTGCTCTAGTGCAAAGAGTATATGTGGGAGAAGGAGTCCAGGCCTCCAGATGACCAAGCTCAGGTTGCAAGAGATGGCAGGTACTAAGGGCAGTCAGAAGCTGACCCCACACAGTGGCTCAAACGGGGAGGTTATACTCTCTTCCAATACCCCATCAAACCTGGGGGCGGCAGCAGACCATGTTCAGGTCTTCCTCACTGGCAAGGAGGAGGATCCTGCTTCCCACCAATTCAGGGCCTAGACAGGAGCGGCAGATTGCTGTTATCCTGATTAGAAGAGGTGAGCCAGGAAAAGTTGAGCAAATTCCTCTTTGGGAGAAGGGGGAACCTTCATTTTGTCGCGTTTGCCAATTGCCATAGTGTAAATACTCCTGGTTTGGTTTCAAGATACCGACATAACGTAGCTTGGATGAGGAGCTTGGAAGAAATGTACACAGTTGCCTCTTGTGAGCTGATTCCAACACACTGCTGGATGGGGGCTGACACCTATGTTTGAGGATAAAGGCAGATGTGTGTGGCCTCAGTGTACAGAGAAGTGAAAGCTGGAAATAATTGGCTATGGAGTCTAATAGCCTCTGAAAAAACCTCCAGCACTGCCAGTTATTTACTGGGTGACCTTGAACAAGTCATTTCACCTCTTCTATGCCTCATCTATAAAGCTGGGCCAGTGATAGTGCACACTTCATGGAGTCCAGTGATGGTGGTGTGAGTTAACACTGGCCTGTGGTAAAAGTTAATTATTACAGTTGATCACACCGCGTCATTTGTGCTCAGAATATCTAGAAAGGAAAACCCGGCATTCCTCAAGGTGTTTCCCTAGGACATATTCATATTTAAATCACAGGTTTCCACTCAGGATTGAAGGTTTGAAATCTGAAGACCCATGAATGATCTGAAATAATTCTTCTCATATTGTGTCTGTGTCCTCATTGTTAGGAAGTGGGGGAGGTCCTAACTTGTATTAGATTCTCTAAAAAAGCCTACAGTTTCTGCACCCTTCCCTCAAACCCCCACCCTGACCCCAAAGGCTTAAGAGCTACTGATGTGGCTGGCCTAGAATCCCCACCATGGGAACTGCCCCTGAAGGACTCTGGAGGAGAGGGGATGTTTATAAGGTATGTGAAAGAAAAATGGCAGAGACCCAGGGTGGCAGAAGCCAACTGAAGACTCAGAATATACCTCTCCCTTATTGAAACCCAAGACTAGTTGATTCTTCTGGCAACAGGGCAACCAAAAAGTCAATATTCATCAGTACCCCCTCAAGGGACTGGTGGCATCCCTGTTCCTGCTTTCTCCTCAGCCCTTGCAGTTCCCAGGAGTTTCCTCTGCCCTTCTCCACATGTCCTCCCCTCCCTGTGCATTCCTGGCCCAGCATGGGTGTACACAGTGGCTCAGCCCTGTGCCTCTCTTTACCAGCAGGATTTGAACTCACTCATGTGTTGCTATGATCAATGGTATCATTAGTCTTCTTCTT
>CM053404.1:43230810-43271045 GCA_028644305.1 Xerus rutilus | reverse complement strand
TGACATATTATTTCTCTGTGGCCCTCTAATTCCTCACCTGTGAAATGGGGATAGTAATAGTGATATGAGTAAATGAGTGCGCAGAGTAGTAAGTGTGTACACATGACACTTACTGCTTTAGTGTTGTTGGTGATGTATAGTTCGCCCATGTATGCACAGGCCTGTGTCAGTCTGGGGTTGAAGACAAGCTTCACAGAAGATATGTGACTTATCCCTGGCCACACAACTATGAAGAAGCACCACCCAAAACCAAGTGACCTTATCCCTGGCCCAGTGGCCTTTACACTTCTACTTCTGCCTTTGCTTTAAGTGCTGAGGGAGTGCAAAGTGAGGGAAAGAGCAGTGTGTGGAGGGGAAAGATCTGGAGGGCTTCCTGGAAGAGGTGAGTATTGATAGATTTTTGCTGGGTGGAGAGAGGAGAGATATTTCAGGGAAGGAGTGGATGATGGGCACAATTGGACAGGACATTGGGGGTGGTTGAAGCACTACCTGGCTGACAGAGGGTTTAAACTGTGAGATGAGGCACAATGTAAAACAGGCAAAGATGGATCAGATCAGAAGATGAACCATGACTACAGGCACCCTTATGGAGAGCCATTGGGCCCCACGGAGTCATAGAAAATTCTTGAGCAAGAGGTTTGGTCATAATGAAATGAGACATTGGGAAGAAAATAAAGAAAATACCTATATTTAGCGGCTGGGGTTGTAGTTCAGTGGTAGAGCACTTGCCTAGCATGTGTGAGGCACTGGGTTCAATTCTCAGCACTACATATAAATAAAATAAAGGTCCACTGACAACTAAAAAAATTTTTTTAAAAAAGAAAATACCTATATTTAAAAGACAGTATGGGATAGGCAGTAAGTTGGGCATTTCAATTTATTATTATTATTTCCAGTGCTGAGGAGAGCTGGATGCTAAGCAATTGCTCTACCACTGAGATACACAGCCAGCCCTCAAATTAATTATTTCACTGGAGCCTCACAACTCCAGTTGGTTGGTATCAGTGTTCTCATTTTATTGATGAGAAAACTGAGGATTGAACTGAGGCATGATTTACCACTGAGCCACGTCCCCAGCCCCCCTTTTTTTGTTTTGTTTTTTTTGGGCACTGGAGATTGAACTCAGGGGCACTCAACCACTGAGCCACATCCCCAGCCCTATTTTGTGTATTATGTAGAGACAGGGTCTCACTGAGTTGCTTAGCACCTCGTCGTTGCTGAGGCTGGCTTCGAACTCGCGATTCTCTTGTCTCAGCCTCCCTAAGTGCTGGGATTACAGGGTTGTGCCACTGCGCCTGGCTCCCAGCCTTTTTTAATATTTTATTTAGAGACAAGGTCTGGCTGAGTTGCTTAGGGCCTCGCTAAGTTGCTGAGGCTGGCTTTGAACTCAGCCTCCCAAGCTACTGGGATTACAGGCGTGCACCACCATGCCCGGCTTCATGTGCATTCAGGCTGTTCTCACATATGCTGTTCAAGCTGTGCAATCTTTTCACAGTGCAGATGTCCTCAGGGCACACTTTGGGGTCACACTGGACAGAGAGGGCTCAGTCCCTTTGGGCCTTCTGTGAACCCTCAGCACTGGACAGCTGTAAGTGCTTGGTCTCTGGTTTAATAGAAATGGACTCTAATTCCAGCTTGGTTGGAGACTTAGAGCAAAATCCTCAACTTTGCCCAGCCTCAACTTAGGAGGGACAGTGGGTATGAGCCTTAAATTGGTAACCAGTCCAGGCTAGAAGTGACAAACACCTGAGGAAGTGAAAAGATAAGATGCCTGTCTTCATTTCAAAATAATGGGGATGGTGGCAAATTGGAGGGAGTAGAGAGGAAATAAGATTACCCATGAGTTGATAATTGTTGAGGTTGGGTGATGGACTTATGGGGGTCCATTACACTATTCCTTCTACCTCTGTGTGTTTGAAAATCTTCGTAACAAAAAATAATAACACAGAAGACTAAAGATAAAACAAAACAACCAACTATGTCCACCACCTGCTTCCCCAGCAGAACCAGAATCTTGGATTCCCAGGCAATGTTCTACTTTAAAATCTCCTCAGGTAGCAATCTAGGTAAGAATCCAGCTTATATGCTCTACCACACCAGCTATAGGATCTCAGGCTGGTGTCCTTCCCCTGTCAAGCCTCAGTTTCCTCATCTGAAAACTGGGAAAAAGACTAATGACCTTATGAAATGATCGTGAAGTTTATGATTTCATTTATTTATGTGTTTACTTGTGTGCAGTAGTGGGGTATTTTGAAGTTTAAATGGGGTAATATAGGGATAATATGGGCTGTAAATAGTCCATAACAGAGGTGAGCAGGCCATCAGGGCTTTGTAGTTATTCCAAGCCCATGAGACTGCTAGCCACAGGAGTGAACAACCCTAAGCCAACCTGTGTATTGGAGGCCAGTGCAGAGCCTAGCAGGGGACAGATCTCACTTTCTGGGTGACTTTTATGAGTTTTCCAAAACAAAGGTAGTTCATCACCTAGAAAGGGCTTTTTCATCTGGCTTTCCTCATCAAACACAATGCCTGCTTCCTTCCCTCTACCATTTGCTTGGGATCCTAGGTATGCCACACATACCCAGGTGTGCCTCTGTCTGAACAAGTAGACAGTTGCTGGTGAATGTGGGTGAATTCCTAACACACTGGCAGCTGGGGTGAACAATGTGTTAAAGGCATCTGCATTTGTGTTGGTAGTGCTTACTTGGGGGTGGAGGGCATAGCCTTGGGACAGATTTCAGCAGCTGATTTTTTCCTATCTCTGAGGCACACATTCCTCATCCATATTTATTCTGAGTCATCCAGCACCAGAACACTGGGGTCACTTGGTGTCACCACCAGAGAGACGAGCAGGGGTAGGACTGAATGGAGAAAAAGGCCTGACCTTGCCAATGGCTTCCAGGACTTAGACTCAGTTTCTCGCATCAGTGTGGAGTTGCCAGTAAAGGGATATACCACCCTCCTAAGAAATAATCTGTGAATGAAGGAATGAATAGATGCACGAATATGTGGGGACCACTTCAGTTTGGCAGACAACGTAACCTGTTGGAGCCTTGCGGGCGGTGGTGGGAGCTCTACAGTGAGGAGGAACACTTGGCGCCTGGGCCAACCCTTTAGAAATAGAGAGAGCAAGAGAAAACAATGGCAGAGCTGGAGCAGGTGAACAGGGACAGGAGAGATGGTTCACAGCAGCTAAGAAGGAGTGAGGAGGTACAGGGAGGGGTCTCTCGGACACCACCTCGAAAGCCACGCGAGGGTGGAGGCAGAGCGGGGTCCTGGGATGACTATCTAGTAGCAGGCAGGGGTTCCAAGTCTCCTTCCCGCTCCGCCCGGCTCCGCAGCGCCGCCTGGCGGACGCGCGGCTCTCCACTCGGGCTCCAGTCGCGGGTTGCCAAGCAGGGGCTCCTGTGACTGTTCCTGAGAAAGGAGCAGAGGTCCGCCGGAGGGGGCGGCTGGGGGCTCAGTGGGGAGAGGCGTTGATTCCTCCGAGGAGGAGGCTCGAACCTCCGCCGGGACACGCAGTACATACTGGCACTCTCCCTTTATAAACTGGCAACAGAGGTGACTTGGGTACGTCCAACACGTCGGGAATCTTTTCTGCCCTTAGTCCCTGGTCCCGCAGCACTGGGATTTTGCTGCCGTTGCGTAGTTTCCCCGGGAAGAGGGTCTCAGTTAAAAAATTTAAGGGTTTTGGTTTTAGTTAATAAAATATCAGGAGAGGGCATGAAGGCACGAACATCCCATTCGTCTCCCTGCCGGTCTCAGGCCTGAATCCCAGGGCGGTGGAATTTCTAGGTACTTCTCTGCCCAAGCAGGTCCTGGCGAGCCAGGCGCCTGCGGCCCAGGGTTCCCGCCCAAAGACACAAGGCAAAGGACAAAGATTACGGGCCTCAGTGGCTAGGGCCGCTCGGCTAGTGCTGGTGAGAGGATGAACAGAAGCTCTCAGGTCCCTAGCCGCAGGCAATGGAGTGTGGAGACTCTGGTCGCACCATTCCGTGAACATGCTCCTCGCCCACCTGGTGGTGGTAGTGGTGGTGGTGGTGGTGGTGTGTGTGTCTACGCCTGGGGACGACAAGCCGACTGGTCGCCCAGGATTCTCGAGAGCCAGGCCCAGCCTAGCCTCTCTAGGCCAGACTATAGTGGGAGCCGGGCTGCAGCGTGCCCGGACGCTGAGGGCCAGGATCCTTCTCAGGCGCCAGTTCCCGTTTCCGGGTCTCTAGGCTTCCCTGCGTCAGTTTCTCGGAGGCGCCGGAGACTATCTCCAGAGAAGGGGCAGCGCCACCAACTCTGCTCAGCTCCCCGCGGCGTCCCCTGCGGGTTGCTGCTCTGCGTGCAACCCGGGAAAAGGCCCAGCAGCCGGGAGGCAGGCGATGGGAGGAGGGTGGAAAATCTCAAAGTCACTGACCCCCGTGCAAATGGCTGCCGGGGCCCGGCGGCTGTCGCACCCAGGCTCGAATTTGAAGGCGGACTTTCCGCAGTCCCCACAGGCATTGGTGGAGACTCGGAGAAAACTCAAAAACTAGGGCACTGGAGGTGCTCGCTCAGCGCCGCAACTTTGGTCCACCATCCGAAGAAAGGGCTCCTTGGGCCCAGAGCTCCCAAATGGCCAGAAGACCAGAGCTTGAGCCCAGGCCTGGGGCGTTAGTGAGGGGGCACAGTGTCGGAACCCCTCCCCCGCCCAGAAGCGATTGGGACCTTTCTCTATGTGGTTTCAAGAGCGATTCTGGCAGCTCTGTCCCTTGGTCCAAGTTGGGGAGAAGCGAGCTGCGCGCACAGCGGGGATCTGCGCGGATACCCAAGCTCCCGCCGCCCTTTAGCCCAGAAGTACTCGCGGTCCAGAACCGCACTCGGCGCCCACTTGGTCGTCCCGGAGAGGCGGAGCAGAGGCACTGAGGCCTTCGCGGGGCCGAATTTGAAGGGACTTCCGGATCCCTTGCCCGGGCGCGCTCTCCTGCGGCGCGCACCGGGATAGAGTGTAAGCTGTGGAGCAATGTCGACAGGGAAAAGCAGCGGCGGCGCCGGCCTGCCTGCCCTGGTCCCGTACTCCCGCGGCGGGAAGGAGCCCGGGGGTGGGCCCTGGGATAGGGTGGTGGTGTTTGGTTGGCCCTAGGCTGCCAGAAGAAAAGCAGAGCGAACTCTACTCCCGAGGGACAAGAGGGTTCCGCGCGCTCTTTCCAGGCCCAGGGAGCTGGTTGCTCAAGAGCCCCGCGGACTCCTAGTCTATCAGGGCTGCTTGCCCCGGGCAGGGCTTAGAAAGTGAAGAGAGGGACAGCGGGTCCGCGAAGCCCTGGCCCGGACGGCGAGTCCCAGCCTGCTCCACTCTCTGCACAAAACGAAACCCAAATGCCAAAAATCTCAAGAGGAGAACTTAACAAAAAGGCCTCCCCCCTCCACCCTTTCACTCTTAACAAGCCAGCTGCTCAGAGAAGATTTAAATAAAAACGAAATGATCAATAGCAAAGGGCACCATTTTTCTAAGTCGTGAACTTCCCCCTTTAAGAACATTTTCCCGAAGGCCAATCCTGCGGCTGGCCGGCCCTTCCGAAGTGTTTGCCTTTTCCAGAAAATCACAACAAAGCAATCGGAAATTCGGCCCGGATCCTGGGAAGAGTAGCAGTGAGGCCCCGGGAACCCACAGCAGCCGAAACTGCCCGGCTCTTTAACCAAAAAATAAAAAATGATAAGAAGAAGTAAAACCTTTTAATACATCAAATATACGGAATTTAATCTTTAAAGCGATACATTGTCTATTATTTTAGTACATGACGTAAACCTTGTCCCCTTCTCAGCGGGTGGACTTAAAAATTAAAAATAGTTAAGTGTTCCTTTTAAAGAACAAAATAAGGCAAATGAGGTTTTGGAATAGAATTGTTTTTCCTTTTTTTTGTTTTCTTCCAGAATACATACAAAAAAATACCCATTCTCTTTTGATGGTATACACCTTAAAAATAATTGCAATTTGAAATTAGACCTGACAAATTGTGACTTGTTTCGTCTTTTTCATTTTTGTAACAAACATGCATGTAAATTTGTGTTTCAGTCAGACATTAAATAAGAACGTACGATACAATCATAGCAATTTTAAAGTAACATTAAAGAGAAGACCTCTAGTTCTGTGGCGGTTTTGTTTTTATTTATAATCTACAAGGGATGGGAGGGTTTGTTTTCCACATTTTTACCCTCAAGTTAAAAAAAAAAAATGTTTCCCTCCTCCTTTTTAAACCTACGGAGCTCAAACTAAATAATGCACTTTTGAACCACGGGTCCGCTTGGAGCTAACATAAATAAATACCAGTGTCCACCGATGAAGTCCTCAGATGAACACTATCTCAATTATTTTTTCCTTCTTTTTCTATAAAAAGTCAAATGATATTTTTTTTTCAACTTTTATAAAGTTTGGGTGGGGAGGTGAGAGATGGGGGAAAGGGGAGTTTCCCACCGGGTCTCGTTCGCTGTTGTTGAGTAGATAGATACATACGGTATATATATATTTTTCCTTCGGTAGCGTGGGTCTTCCCCACTCGCGGGTGTCAACAGCCTCCGCCGTGATCCCGCCCCCCCCGGGCTCCTCCCCTCCCCCAGTTCCTTTTGCTCCACAGTCCTCCCGGCAGCCCTCACTGATACCCCAGTGCGGAGGCGGTAGTCAGTCTCTGTCCGTAGAGGGCGTAGGGAGAGTAGTAGGGTCCGGTGGCGGCGGGCACCGGCACCGGGGCGCCGGGTGTGGGGAGCGGGCTCTTGGAGTAGGGGTGGTAGCGGCTGCTGAGTCCCAGCGCATGATGGGGACTGCGCAGCGCCAGCGTCCCTGGGCTGCCCGGGGCACCCGACGTGGGGATGTGCATGTGGCAAGCCATGGCTGCCGCTGCGGCGCTAGCCAGAGAGGACGAGCTGGGGTAGCCCGACAGCAGTTTGTCTGTCCCGGGGAAGGCCGTATGGGTCCGCAAGTGGCTCAGCAGCTCTTCGGACGTTGCAAAGCGCTTGTCGCACGGCCCGTTAGCCGACACCCAGTTGCAGATGTGGGGGAGCGGGTCGTTAGGGAGCATGAAGCCATACGGATAGAGGGGGTGGCCAGCCAGGGAAGGCGGTGTGGCGCCTGCAGCGGCAGCGGCCGTTAGCGAGGAATGCACGCCGTGCAGTGGGTGCGTGGGGTACACCAGTGGGTATCCGGATTTGAGTGCCGCGGCCGCAGCGGCGGGATCATGAGCGCAAGAGGCGCTGGCAGCTGCTGCCCCTGCCAGGTGACTGGCGCAGTGGTAGCTGAGGCAGTACGGGTCCCGGCACAAACTGGCTGTCATCACGGACGGTGGCGACGCCCCAGCCAAAGGGCTCGAGCCGGCTGGTTTACTACAGCCCAGAGAGCCGGCCGCCGCCGCCGCCAGCTGTGCCCCCACCAGGCTGCCGGGCTTGGTGGGGTCCAGTGCCACGCCGTGTGGCAGGAACTGGGGAGGGTAGCCGGCGTAGGCCCCGGCCAGGCTGCCTGGGTAGGTCATGCCCGCGGGAGGCAAAGGGAACACTGTCTGGCCTGGCTTGTAGGGAGACACAGGAGCCACCAGCCCAGAGCCCAGCACCGAAGAGGAGGTGGGCGCGCTGGGGCCCGAGCCCGAGCTGGAGCCTGAGGCGCCGCCGCAGTCCGAACCTAGGGGCTTGCCCCCGGGACCCCCATCCGGGTGTTGGTTCACGTCCACATTAATTCCGCTGCTGCAGCTAATCCGGCCGTGCGACAGCCCGGTGGGTCCCCCTTCTGCCGAGGCGCCCCCGGCGCCCTTGCTGCTGCCACCACTGCCCACATCAGCGTCTTTCTTTTCGTCCTTACCCTCTGGGCCGCCCCCGGCCGAGGGCAGCATGCCGCCGGGCGAACAGGCCGCGGCGCTGGAGCTGGGGCTGCCTGTCCTGGGCGTGAATGGCTGGCAGGTGGCGCTCGGTACCCGGAATCCAGACTTCTCCGCCGAAACACCTCCGCCGCCGCCCCCGCCGCCGCCGCCTCCGCCGCCACCTCCTGGCTCCTTCTTATCCGAGCCAGGTTTGGAGTACGGCTTGAAACTCGATTTGTCCTCCACGCCGATGTCGCTCAGCTTCAGGGGGCCCGACTTGGCGTCCTTGTCGCCCCCGGCGCCGCCGCCTGCACCACCCGCGCCGCCCCCATTGGAGGCAACCGAAGAGAGTTTGGAAGAGGGCGAGGGGTCCGGCTTCCCAATCTGCGAACATGTTTGCGCCAACAGTGCCAAGGGGCTCTTCTTGGCATCAAGCTGTGGGGTCGGACGGAAGGGGGGGGGTCACAGAGAAAAAAAGGGAAAACCCTTTAGATTCCTGGTTTCGAATGCCCCGCCGCAACAGCCCGCTAAGAGCATTTCAGACGGAGGCACTCCCTCCACAGCCACCGCAAAGATTCTCGCCCTTGGGAAAGGCGGAAGAGCCCACTCCAAAACCTCTGTCAAGATCTTCCCTGCAGTCTCTAAGTGCTAACTGAATTGGGATGGGGTGGAGGGGATCTTACAAAATGGTTTGGTTTTCGACTCCTAGACCCAGAACTGTACCCACTCCCCGCACACACCTCTTAATTCTTAAAAGGGCTTGGGCAGTCGACGCCTCAGACTGTATATATGTACTAGCTTATGGGCAGCGACGGGACCGGACTTTCGAACGGTATTCAGGTCTCTGCCCAACTTCGGGGCCGCGTGGGAAGGGGTGTGGGTTGGCATAGAGGTTTTAATACTAAAAGGAGAGAAAGAAGTTTGGGCCTCCTTGCTCCCTGGCATTCACACCCCGTTCCGCTTCCTTCCTCCTTTGCGCCCTAGTTTTGAGGTGCTGAAGCACTATCCTCTCCCTCATCCCGGAGCTGAATCACTCTGACACCCCACCCCCACTCTCAGATCCCAAGAGAAAGAAACCCCGTAGGAAGCAGCGAGGGTAGTGGTCCTAGCTCAACCCTAGGACAGAGTCCTTACCTCGATGGGGCTGACGGGAGTGGAAGGCAGGGGCTGCAGGTACTCGGGGTGCAAAATGTGGCCAGTCCGTGCCGTCAGCATCTTCAGCACCTTGATGGGCAGGCGGTTGGCCTGGCGCAGGGGGTCAGAGGGGGGCACGGCGTGCACAAAAGGCTTGGTGCTGCCGGCCGGGGACGAGCCTGGGCCGGGGCCGGAGCTATTTCCAGAGAGAGCGCTGGTCCAGGCAGGGTCCGCACTGCCTCCTCCGCCGCCGCCGCTGTGCTTACTGCTTCTTAGGGCAGAAAGCGAGGGCGCTGTGCTCATGACCCACCCGCACGCATGGGAGCAGCGGGGGGAGGGCTCCCGGAGGCGCGGGGCGGGCTCGGGGCTGCGCGCTCGCCCGGGGAGCAGCAGCAGCAGCAGCAGCAGCAGCAGCAGCAGCAGAAGGAGGAGGAGGAGGAGCTGGCGCGGCGGCCTCCGGCGCCCAGTACGCCTTCTCGGCGTACTGAGCCAGAAGAGAATAATCCTGGGTGGCCCGCAGCAGAACCGTGGCGGGGCGGGAGCAGCCGGCGGCACTGCGGGAGCGCGGAGCGGTTTAGTGGTGTCCGCCTCGGGCTGCGCCCTTGCGCTGCGCTCTCGCGGCCCCGAGCCGGCGCTGCGCTCTACGATGTGAGCTGCTGCTTGTCCAGCCGGGGCTCTGGCGAGGAAACTCACTTCAAAAGCAGCTGCACCGAGGGGGAGATTAAAGCCTTTGCCGCCTTCCAATCAAATGGGAGCCCGAGGTGATTGGAGGGTCAAGGGGATGTGACGCGTCCCGCGCCGCCGCCGCCACCGCCGCCGCCGCCAGGACTCTCAGAGCTGGTTTTAATGGGCAGCTCCCTCTTTGCCGCCCCCCAGCGAGTCCCCTCCCTCGATTTCGCTCCGAGGACGAGACAGACATTTATTCTACGTTTGCCATTTGCCGCCTCCCTCTTTTTTCCTCCTTGTCGTTCTTTTTCCAGCTCGAAAAATAAACTGAAACCTTTTGGAGGGGGGTGCTTGTGCTGGCAAACCGCGGGGGCGTCCAGAAGAAGCTCGGGTGGGAGTGCGGACCAGCCAGACGGTCAATTCCAAGGGCGCGCAGAGGACCGGAACACAAATGTTCTTTTTAGTAATAGAAATCCCGCGCAGCGCGGCCACCAGGGTAAGGAAAGGTGTAGAGCGGGTGCTGGAGGAAGTCCGCCCGCCCGCTTTGATTTCCTGAGTTTCCGCAGCAGAGAAACCAGAAGCTAGAAGGGCAGCGGAGGCGGTGGTGGCTCATCCCGGCGACGTGCGCTGGGCTCTCCGCCCTTCTTGGCCACGTGACACCCGAGGACGCGCAGATTGGGGCTGGAGCGGGGGTCACATGTTTCCTCTGTTTCACTCTCAGCTCCCCCCAACATTCTTACTCTCCCCTGCCACCCTCTGCCCCCCCTCGTTCTTTGGGCATCTCCACCCCTCCATCAATTGTCAATGTGCCTCGACCGCAATCAATCAGTTATTTGTCAGCTCTTGTCAATCCGCCTGTGATTTATGTCAGCTTTTGTTGCTGATTACAAGGCGGGTGCGACTTGAAGGGAAAAAGAGAAGGAGAGAGAGAGACAGAGGAAGGAAGAGACGGAAGGAACCCGAGGAGGGGAAAAGAGGAGCGGCCTCCTGGGATGCGAGGGGGAGGGGGAGTAAGAAAAAGAATGCAAGGGGTGGTGGTGGGGGAGAGGCGCTCAGTGTCAGGAAAATGTATTGTGAGAGTACAGTGCGCAGGTGCGCCCAGGGCGCTGAGGGGCGCGCAGGCCGGGGATGTACGCCTTCCTCTTCTGTGTTGGAGAGACAGATACAGCCTCCACCTTTGGGGCTTCCATCGTTTGGGGTCGCAGAGTTCGGGACCGCTCTGGGTACCCGAGATCGGCGGCGGCGACGTCTAACACGGGAGATTTCCCGCCTCCCCGGATAATCCCTCCGGGTGTGTAGCGTGCTATCAGGCTGCCATCCTGCCTTGGGCACTGTGTTCCACGGTGCCCTTCCCCAAACTCGATGACTTCTTTCCAAGAGCTACACCACCAGCGTAACCTCGAGTCCTGGAGGTCAAAAGTTGGGCAACACCCCCTCGTTTCTTTGCCCACCTTGGAGAGCAGCTAGGACTGAAAGGCTGCAAAAAAGAGGCCATATCCTGGGTGTTTGGGGGAAACAGGTTTTCAAGGTTCACTCTTTCCCAGTCGCTAAACCCTCCTCCACTATCCTTCCCTCGTCATCCCGGTAGCCTTGAGAGCTGGGGTTACGGTGGGGTGGCTCGTCCGAATTTAATGGAATGGCAGGCTGGGACTGACCTGCGCTGGGAGAGCAGAGGAAAGGAGCGACAGAGGGAGGGGGCGGCTGCCTGTGGGAACGCGCGTTCTTCCAGGGAAGCGGAGCGGGACTGCGGCGTTCCCCTCGATTTGCACTGTCAGTCGGGCTGTTTGGAAAGAAGAGGGGAGGCGCTGTGCGTGCCGCTGTGTACCTGAATCTGGGTGCACTGTGTATGTTTAAGCCTGCACCACTGTGAGTTCTCAGGGCTTTGGGAACGTTTGGAGCAAGTTCGAGGGTAATCTCCAGAAACTCGCGGAAACTAGAAGGAGGTGAAAGGAAGACACACCCCTTCCTCGGAATGACTTGGAAGACTTTGAATTTCCCCTCCCCCACTTTCCCGCACGGCTCTTCTTTTGTTGTCAAGTCCTTTTGATAAATGGTCAGGCTGGGAGCGCTAGGAGCCTGGATCCCGTCTGTGCCCGCACAGGGGGCGGGGGCAGAGGCTGGAGACCGGGTTTAGACCTGCGCAGCACCTGGAGCTGAACTGGGTACGCGTGAGGGTCTGGTCTGGGACCTGCCCTCGGCGTGCTTGCCCTTTCCTCTCTCTCCACCTTATTCCCCTCCCTCCTGTCTCTGTCTCCCACTTCGCACGGGGACCGAGAACTTTCTGGGGTGAGTTTTAGAATTTCCTCTCAGGGTTTCTTTTTCTGCGTTTTAATTTTTATCCTTTGATCCTTTAGATTGGTCAACTTTATGAGATGGGAACTTGACTAAAGCTAAACTGGAGAGAAGAGAAGGGAGTGAGGTCGTGTGCGTTTGGGACTGGGTTTATGTGCCGGTAAGAACACACCTGCACTCAAGGGGCTTTGTAGTGTCAATGTTCGAAAACTGAGGAAGGTAAGTCGGTGAGACGGTGAGGAGATCACATGTGAGGTTGTGAAGGTTGTTTGATCATTGGAGTGAGAGTCCCAGGTGCTGGTTTCCGAGAACCAACCGTTCTAAGCTGTCTCTGTGGGGCAGCGTGTCTGTAAAGCTTCTCTTATTCTGCGGGTGTGTCTGCCCGTGATACTGCACGGCTGTCTAGGTATTAACTGGGGCCACTGCAATGCTCCCAATGTTGTGAGCTCGGCCTTGGACTGCTTGTCGCCGAGGCCTCCCAAAGAGGCCTGGACACTGCAGCTAGAGCTAGGAGTGACCACAGGCCCGGGGGCATTCTTTCCCACCCTCCTATCCAGTCTACAGGCGCAGTTTTTCTCCTATTCTCTAACCCAGAAGCTTTCTGATTACACCGTGCATCTCAGGGGGAGCCACCCCAACACTCAAAGCCCAGGGAAGCCTTGAGTGGCTCCTACGCCTTTGGATGTAGTCTCAGACCCTCCTAGGTATGCGCTGTGCTTTGTGGGCGCGGGTCCTGGGCCTCGAGCGTTCATTTTGCTCCAAACTCAACTCCCAAGGTCCGAGCGCACGGGGGCGCCTGGGGTCCTGTGCGCCGGGGTCTTTTGGGAGGCATCAGCGTCGGACAGAGTCTGCGCAACTACGCCGGAGGCCAAATCCCCAAAAGCGGAGAAGGCCAGGGGTTGGGGGTGGTTTGTTAATTACTCGGCGCTGAGCCTAAAGCCTTCAACCACTAGCAGCAGTTGGCGTGGATGTCCTGTAGGTTTTATTTGCACACAATGGAAAAGATTTGTTTTCTCAAAAAAAAAAAAAAAAAGGCGGGGGGAGGGAGGCATGGCAGATATTTAAGGACGGGGTGGGAGGAGGAAAAGGAAGGGGAGAGAGTTGAGGAAAAAAGTTTGAAAATGCCTTGAACTGTTCACTGTCGAGATGGCTAATCAGTATTGAGGCCGGAGGGCAGGCGGGCCGCCTTTCACCGCCGCTTCCCTTTCATCTTGGGCTCGGCGGAGGCGCTCAATTAAAAGCCTATCAGTTTGTAAGTAAATCAACGCCTATCAGAGTTGTCACATCAAACAAAACGATTATTATTGCAGCCCGCCTCCCCTATTAATCTCCCTCGAAGATAATCCGCCTGACAGGTCAGGCCCGGCGAGCTGGAAAGCCTGGCCCAGAGCGCCCAAACAGTCCCGGACTGGCGTGCACCCCCGGGGGCCTCCCCACCCTCGTCCTCTTCCGCCTTGCAGTCCTTGGGGAGAGGCAATTGAAAGAGCACGCGGAGGCCGCAAGATCCAGGCCAGCCCCACCCCATCAAATTCACCTGGCCAGTGGAGTGGTCCCGCTGACCCTGACAGCTTCTCGGGGTCCGGGAGGCGTCAGACTTGTCTGAGCGGAGACCTGTCTTGGTCCTGGGGCCTTAGTCCTGGCCTGCGCTCTTCTGAGCTCGCCTTTACTTGCTCTCCGTTTCTCCCCTCATCCCTTCTCCTTTTTGTTTTCACTGTAGCTTCTTTCTGGATCCTTTCTTTTCTCTTCATTTCCTCTTCTTTTCCCCTTTTCTACTTGCCAAGGGAAATTTCCCTGTTCTTCCTCTCCTCTCTTAGCGTACTGTATAAAGCACTTAATGTACAGCCACACTTTCTGGAGCAGGTCATTCTCAGCGCCCGGGTTATTTCTTCCGCGGCAGGGTTGCCTCAAGAGTGTGTGCTATTCCCCGGATTTCATGACAAAGTCCTCCCCAATTTCTTACCAAACAGAGACTCTTAGAAGCACTTTGCTTGTTTAAAGGCTGAGTGCTTTCTAGGGGGTCGGAGTGGAGGAAGGAGAGAGCGAACGCGAGCACACGGTAATTTGGATGGGTGGGTTGTTGCAAGTGCCCTGTTGTGGAATTAGTATTTGGTCTTGGAATTTCACAGTTGCCACTCGCTATTTGAGTTGCCTGGGCTTCGCTAACAGATGGTGGATACCTATGGGGCTCCGGGAACTCAGCACTAAGTATGTGAGGGGTGCCTAGTATTTCATAAGTAAATTCATTCAGGTAACAGCATCTATGGCTTCAAATTGGCGCCCCAGGGCAGGGTGGGGTCTGGCTTTAATCGTGGCCTTCTCAGTGGCTTTTGGCTTCCCGGTTTGGGACACCTTAGCGTCAAGTGCGACTCGCCCTTTTCTGCACTTTTGCTTCAAATTCATAGACCCAACCGTCCACGTCAGAGCCGGATGGAGCCAGGATGGAGGACTGGCTGAAATGTCTGAGGAAGAAAGGTTGCCCACAGTACCCTGGGCCCTGCTATCTTAAATGCCAGGTTCAGCACTCCTGGAAGCCTTTCTTTCTGGGCCTGCATTTGGGAGAAGGAAACCCCAAGGTTCTGCAATGCTGAGCGTCCAGGCCGAGCCTCTCCCAGCAGTCAGGGCTGGTTCGAGGTCGCGGTTATCCAATAGAGCCCATCTCAGCCTGCTTGGTGCTCTGGGCTGCAAGAGGGTGGCCCCCACACAGGGTTCCCCAAAGTCCCTCTATGTCTTGACTTCACAGCTGACTTTGTAGATCTATTTATTTCCATACTCAGAAATATTCTGTTGATGCAGTGGCTCTGTTATCTGTCTGCCTGCTTTTCTTAAATGTATATATTTCACTTCTGCCATGCTGCAGATATTTAAAGAGCTGCACCCCTCCACTCTGGCTATAGGAAATATTCACTGGGCAGTTATTTGGAGGTAAGTTGTATCCCAGACCCAAATGACACCCAAGCAGGGGCTGTAAAGACACTTGCTCTATATTTTCCCAACTTAATCATATGTGCATACACCGAGAATTTAAGAATATTCTGTATCTTTCTGTAGATCTAAGTATTCAGATGTGTTTTGTTATATACCCTCGAAGCCAGAAGCTATCAGTGGTGTTCGCACTGGACATGGAGCTGTTTGTACAATTTTTCTCTCTCTCTGCACTTACACATGAATCTCGATCTAATAAATTCAACCTTGTCATTTTTAGAATCGACGGGATTTCTCTGGCTGTCGTTTGTGCTGCGTTTATCCGAATAAACCCGACTCACAGGCATCCAGCAGGAAACGGCTTCCCGCTAGCATGAACGCATATGCTTTGGCCCAGCCGGGGACGCGAGGTGGCTCCTTGTGTCTGGGCTGCACTGGGTCTACCCTCCGAAGTAGGCTGGACAAACGGCGCCCACAGGTCCAGCGGCCTCTTGCTGACCAACTGTGCCTGGCAGACCCCACTTCTGCCCATGCTTCAGAAACCTGTCCTGCCGTGTCGAAAACTGAAAGCAAATCCCTGCAGAAGTAGTCCGAACTTCCCTCGAGGCAAGTTTGCAACAGATTCAGTAGCAGTTTTGAGAGGACAGTGGGCCAGTGCGAGTGAGTGTGGGGTGGGGACGTAGAGGCCACCTGGTGTCGGAGCTTGGCCTGAGGGAAAACGTCTGGGGAGCCCCCCTCCTTCATTTCTCCACAACTCTGCGGCTCCTGATGGTGAAGAGTTTTCTAGCTGCCGAGGAAGGACAGCTTGATTTTGGAGATCGCGCTAGGGAGGCGAGGGGGGGCGGCATTGCAAAAGTTGCAGAAAGCTTTGCTCCGAAGCTTCTGCTCCGAAAGGCTCAAGAAACTTTAGAACAGCTCTCCTTCTTTGGGACCAGATCAGTCTGGACAGACCCCTGTCCAATTCACCTCGAATCAGCGGTTAAATAACCTTCCAACGCCTAAGCTGCAAAGTTCCCAGCTCGGTGCAACCGTCAGCGGACAAGGCTGGGACACACAGGGTACCCGCAAGGCCACTTCTGGGAGGGCTCTGCCCGAGAGCGGAGAGAGGCTTCTGCGGAGGTGGGAGGATGAACGCGGTTCCCACTCCCACTTGTCTTCTCAGACCCTCCTGGTGATCCCCCAACTCCCGGCAGTGGGCGCTTCCCCCTGGGAGTTGCATTTTCGGGGCGCGAGGGCGCAAAGTGCACGCGGGGATTGGCGCGGGGGCGGCCTCTCGTCTCTCCGCGGGGCCTGTCGCCGGGCCGGCCGCGGCGGGTGAGTGATGAGGGCAGAGAAGGGCGCCCATAAATCGCGGGTGTCAGGGCGAAAAACTCTCTTTATTGTCTGCGTGATGGATGGGCCTGGGGACGAGACACCAAATACTTCGTATCGCCTTTAAATGGGAACACATTTTCCGCGGCCATAATTCATGTTTTTTAAATAGAAAGTTTGAAATGTTGCCTATATTTCACCGGCCCTGACATATTTATGAATCGCTCCCTGCATGCAAATATCATTATTTAAAGCGCCGGGAAGAGCGCGGAGTAGGGGAGGAGGCGAGGCCCTCAGGGTGTGGGGGTGGTGAACCGGGAAAAGTCGGTGGAGGGGGCCATCTCCCTAAAGGGCAGACGTACAGGCGTGGGGAAAAACCGTGTCTAGGAGCCGAGAGCGCCCCGGGGCTTCCCTCCTGCTGCCCGACCACGCACAGCCACTTGGGGAAGTTTTCGAGGCTTGAGGCTGAGGACAAGCCCCAGTCTCTTGCCTGGAGGCCAGGAGATATTTTGCGTCCTTTTCCGAGGCTCTGATCCAAGCTGAAGCCACCTTTTCCAAGAATGAAGTTAAAAAAAAAAACATAAAAATAATTTAACAAACGCAAATGACAATAACCCAACATGTTTCGTGTTCTTTGCCATTGCATCGATTTTATTGATTTTCATTCTGCAAACCTGGGACTGTGAACACCCTGGGCAAGGCGGCCGTCAGAACCTAGTCATCGCAGGGGGTGGATGGGAGTACAATCCTCGGTACCACGACCGGGAGCCACTCAAACCTAACTAGTTCACCATTTCCCAGGCACAACGGAGACTGCGCAAGACCCGGTGACACAAATGACTCGGCCCCCAAGTTCTAGGGCTTCAGTCCCGCCCCTTATTTCTCCCCAGTGCATTGCAGCATTCCCAGGGTTCTCGTCCGCCCTCCCCAATCCCCTACAGTCAATATGATCGCGTCCGGGGGAAAAAAAAGCCGGACACGTGCTGTCGATCTCTCCCCAGTGGGTCCGGCCCGGGAGGCGTCCACACCTGCGTCCTTACTTGCCGAGACTTTACCTGTGCGGTCCCCAGCGCCGTCTGCGGCCGCGCAGATAACAGAGAAACGGTAGGGAGGACAGGATAGTGAAAGGGACAGAGAGCACCGCCCGAGACAGCCAGATGCGCAGACCCAGTACCCTCTCTCTGGATTGGGCGCTGGGGCCCTGGCCCGACTAGCTCCGGGAACGGAATTGCTCCGGGGAAATCAGGCAGGGGGAGGGGCGAGGGGGAACGGGTCTCCAGAGGAGGGCGGGCCCAGAAGCACTTCCGCTGGGGGTGGGGCTGCGAGCTGACGCGCAGACCCCGCCTCTCCGCCACGCAGGCCAGCCCTCCACTCCCGGTGCTCCGCTTCTGCTGCCCAGGCAAGGAGGTCTCAGGCCCTGGCTGGAGACTTGACCCGGGACTCGGGGTTTCGAGGGTGGGCTATGGATATCTCCCTTTTCCCTGCTTGGGGTTCTTTTAAATTCTAAGAACAGAAGCACCCACACATTAGCAATCTAGGCTCAAACTCGTACCTAAGATTTGTTCAAACTTGATCTGACCGTTTGGTGATCCTGAGACCTGAGGGCCCAGGGACTCTCAAACTTTCAGTGGGATCTGAGCAAATGTCCTTTCAGACCGGTGGGAATAAAGCCCATGCCTACAGGGTTCCATTTGTCTTTCAGGAAGAACAAAACTTAAGGCTAACACTTTGTGACTGTCCATTTTTGCTAGGTAGTATCTGAGGACTTTTTTTATGAATTATGCCCTCAAAGCAACTCTTTTAGGTAGGTACCCTGAATGTCCCTGTTTTACAGATTAAAAAATTGGGGCATGGAGAGAAGAAATTGGCCTTATGTTACTGGCTTCTGTCCATATCCAAGTCTCTCTCTGTCTCTCTCTCTCTTTTTTTTTTTTTTGGTACCAGGGATTGAATTCAGGGGCACTCAACCACTGAACCTCATCCCCAGCCCTATTTTGAGTTTTATGTAGAGACAGGGTCTCACTGAGTTGCTTAGGCCTCGCCATTGCTGAGGCTGGCTTTGAACTCGCGATTCTCTTGTCTCAGCCTCCCTAAGTGCTTTTTTCCTTCAAATCTCCAGCAGCTGTCCTATTACTCTTCAGGAGTCTTCCTGGTCTTTTACTTCTCTGATAAGGGAAGGATTTGCCTGTTAACCACAAGCACTTACAGCTGAGGCCAGAGCTGTGCAGAAGGAGGATCTGAGTAGAGTAGAGAGTAGGGAGGTATAAATGGGATGAGCACAACTCAGCCCCTGGCTAGCTCCTAGCCTACTGGGGAAAGCAGACCATTGAACCTCCCTTTGTTTCCCTATAGTCCCAGCCAAAGCCAGGGTGCACCCTCTCTTGCCCCCCCCCCCTTTCTCAGTACCAGGGATTGAACTTAGGAGCACTTAACCACTGAGCTACACCTCCAGCCCTTTTTATTTTTTATTTCGAGACAGGGTCTAGCTAATTTGCTGAGGCTAGCTTTGAATTTGGGATCTTCTTGCCTCAGCCTCCAGAGCTGCTGGATTACAGGCATGCACCACCATGATCGGCTTCAGAGCATTCTTTCCTAAAGGGGGGGAAAAAAAAGTGAACCACAGGAGGCTGAGGTAGGAGGATCTCAAGTTCAAGGCCAGCCTTAGCAACTTACTCTGTCTGAAAAAACAACAACAATAAACTGTTCTTAGGATCAAGTTGAGCCTGCATCATCTTATGGTTGGCGGGTCTTGTCTTGTCTTTCTGCCTTTGTCTATCTCCTACTCCCCCTGACCCTCAGCTCCTGCTATCCACAGCTTCCTTTTGGTTAACTCAAATGTGCCTTTCTATTTCCCATCTCAGGGGCTTTGCTAATGCTTTCAGTTTTATCAGGAATGACCTTCAGTCCTTCTCTTCACCTGGCTCACTCCTTCTCTTCCTTTAGGTCTTAGCTTAGGCACCACGTCTCTGCCCCCTCCCATCTCCTGTAATCGTCAGCCATAACAAAGAGTCTGCCCCTTTCCCTGGATGGTAAACTCCAAGGGGGCAGGGACTGGGCTTGTCCTTCAAGGAATGAATAAAGAAAGTATGTATTAAAATATATATATATACACATATATAAAATTTCATTCTTCCAAGGAATAAATGAAGAACACACACATGTATATGTATCAACTATGCTGAATGAGTGAATGAGTATGTATGGGGGTTCACTATCTATGGTCTCACATCCCAAGATGTTTTCCATTTAAATGGGGAATATAACAGAAATCTTATAAAAAGATAATGGCTATTTTGAATCCCTATGTTGTAAATATCAAATAAGTAGATGCTGGAGGAGGTAGAACAGAACTTTCTGTGGTTTTACAGTCATTTGTTCAGGCTTTGAAAGTGCAAAGAAGTGCTGGTTGACACAATTTAATAGAAAAACATACCTCTCCCCATTACCAGTCCTCCCAACATTCAGGCATGTATCCTGTTCCCCCCACCCAAGACTCTGGCCTGGGCCTCTCTGCCTCTCTTCTCATGTTATTGCAATCAGAGTTCAGTTATTAGCTTCTAAATTAGATGCTTCTACAAGAACCTTCTAATTTTTATGTCCATCTTCAGCCTCTCTCCCCTCTAATTCATTATACATACTCCTTCCTAGTTAATTTTCCTGACCACATGATTCCCTTGCTCAGAAATCTTCAGAAGTTCCCTACTGTCTGTGTATAACACTTGACTCCAAAATCTAGTTCTGGCATACTCTTAAAAAGCTGCAAGTTGCATTCTAGACTTATAAAACAAATATGTTCCCCACAATCAGGAAAATACTCAAAGATAGTCAAAGAAAAGTGTTAATGATCTTCTCTGACTCCTTTCCATTTCTCACCCAGTTTTCTGAAGTGTCCAATGTTAGCAGCTTCCATCCCTTTTGCTATGGTTATTATTTTCCTATAAACTACACATAAAAACTATGGGGCTATTATGTTATAGCTTGTTTATACACAAAAGGGTTTTATGGGTCTCTGCACCTTGCTCAGTCCTTCTTCTTGATAATATAATGGATTGTAGACATGGAGATAATTTATTCACTTGTTAGTTGCATAGTATTCCACAGAAGGTATATACTACTCTTATTCAATGATTCCCCTATTAATGGGTATATAGATTGTTAGCAGTTTGTTTTTCCTTATAAAATTCCTTGTGTCTGTATCCTTGCAATCAGTGATTTTATTTCCATAGATTAGATTACCCCCAAATGCAGCTATCTACACACCTACCAAATAGAATTTATTTGTTCTCCCCATATTCCTGTGTTTTTCTACTCCTTATGTATCCTCTTTCTGAAAAGTTCTTGTCCCCCATGCTTCTGTGTTCAACTTCGAATCCTGCAATGACCAAATGTGATACTAGAATTTAGATATTCTAATATCCACCTCCCTCCTTTTCCTCATCTTAACATTATAATCATGTACCGGTCCAGTATGTGTTTTGTGATTGGCGTAGACCAGTCATGAAAGTCCTGTTTTCTTCTTCCCAACCATCCTTGCAGCTAAGGTTGACCTTGCAACCCACTTTAGGCAAATGAGGAATAAGAAGAAATAAAGGAGTGGGAAAGCAGGAGGAAAGCATTGGGAAACACCCTTGTTTTCATGATCAAAGGGGATAATGCAGATAGTTTAACCCTCCTTTTCTCTCTTTGCTCCTTTCTTCCTTCACTGAACTTGGATCTAATAATCTAGGGCTGTAGCAACCATCTTGTGACCATGAGGAAAAGTCCAAGAGAATAAAAGACAATATTGATGTCATTGGGACATTGTGCAATTGCCAGCAATCACTCTCCTTCAAAACCTTTATAATGTTAGAAAAATTAATTTCCTATTTGTTTATATCAGTGAAACTGAGGATTTTTACATTTGCAGCCAAACTTATCCTGAACTTTCCCCTTTGCAAGTGTTATTTCTAATGGCACCATGAAAATACCACCACAGTGGTCCAAAAAGGTCTTAGAAACTTATTTTAAAGATTTTCCTTCAAGGGGCTGGGCTGTAGCTCAGTGGTAAAGCACTTGTCTAGCATGCATGAAGCCTCAGCACCACATATAAATAATAAATGAATAAAATAAAAATCCGTCAACAACTAAAAAAATATTTAAAAAAAAAGATTTTCCTTCAAGTTAAGTTTTAGAAATAGCCTTAGGAGCAGGCAAACATTCTTTGGGGGATGGCTTTGGTATTTTAGAATAGCCACAAGTTACTGAGAGTCCAGCCTGGTAATACCTATAATCCTCAGTGCAACAGTAAATTTATATAGTACACATTTAAGGTTTAAAAGATATTTTTTTACCTCCTTTGGCTGCCTTGTATCTGAATCCCCTTTCCATTGGTTGGAAAGCAGGGCCTGCTTCCACATACAGAAGCTTCTCCAGGCCTGGCAGTTGATGCTCTGCCAACGTGATGCCCTTTTTGGCTCTCTAACTCTCCAAGCATGAGCAGAGGGTTGGGAGTAGTACAGAAGCCTTCTTATCCATAGCAGAGATTCTGAGAGCCCAGCAGCAGCACTGAGCCTAAGGCAGTGGCATTGACTATCTAAGGAAAATAGAAAGGAAATTCCAGTTTGCTGCCCTGTCTGATTTTGTGATAATGGCAGCCACTCAGGCAGCGACCTAACTAGACTATTCCAGTAGCACAATCAACTATATCTCCATTTCCCAGCCACTGTCAGTTCCTGTCCATTTCCCAAGTGTGGAGCTCCAGCTTCTCACTGATTCTGTGAACTTCTTGATATCCTTCTGCTAAGATGCCAGAGCTAGTTTCTGTCACTCACAACCAACCAACAATATCAACTGTTTTGCCATAGCTTGGCTCCCAGGGTGGCTTCTAAACAGCTGATGGTGATTGCTGCTCAGTGGTGCCCGAGGCTTCCTGTGATGGGTACAAGTGTGCGGCTCCAACATCAGTCTGGCTGAATGCCTCCAACACAACCAGATAATGATTTCAAGTGAAAAACTGTTAAGTTCAATGCCAGAATGGAGTGAGACAATCATATTAATGATTTTATTGAATGCCTACTGGGTGCTGGACACTATTTCAGGTAGCTTCATCATGTTGCCTTATTCAGCTCTTACCAAAGCCCAGTGGAAAAAGACTGATTATCCCCATCTGGTTCGAGAATGTACAGAATTTCTCCCCTTTACTTATAGCCCCTCTTTCCACAGCCTGGATGGCACTCAATATGTGATTAAGGTTTTTAAGGCATCAAAGGACACTGTCAAGATCGACCACCTTAGGTGACAATCAACTCTGATTCTTCCCAGCAGAGCTTAAAAGCTTAAGTGTCTGGTACCTTGGAGTGTTCAGAAAATGTTTGTGGAAAGCAATCAATGGCACAGAGCACACCTAGGCTATAGTTCCTTGGGAAGGTGGTGGCCTGAAGCTTTTGAGGTCTTGTGCTTCAGGGAAGGGGTAGGTTTTCCTTTCACACCGCACTTTCCCCAACCCCTGACCTTGGCCAAGATGCTTCATGTCTCTGGGCTCAGAGTTTATTCTTTGGTTTTCTTTTCTGTCTCTATCCTTACTTCTCTTCCTCTCCCACCTCCACCTTTTGGAAAGTATTTAGGGCACAAATGATGTCATTCTTACTTTTAATCCCCAGTCTACCATGAACATCAACAATACTCACTAAAAATCACTTATATGAATACATTTTCAGATTTTTCTCTCAGGCCTCTTTTTTTTGTAGATGGACACAATGTCTTTATTTTATTGGTTTGTATGTGGTGCTGAGGATCGAACCCAGGGCCTCACGCATGCGAGGCAAGTGCTCTACCGCTGAGCCACAATCCCAGCCCGGGCCTCCCTTTTTGCTTCTGAATATTCTGTCCTTCAGGAATTGTTCATACCACACAGTCTCTGGCCAAATTCACCAATTTTCACTTGAAAAGTCAAAAGACTTGCCTGCCAACTTGTTCAGAAGGAAAGGAGGTCTTTTGACCACTCATGGTGGGGGACCAACTACTTCAATAGGGATGAGGAGTTGTGGGGGCAAGGAGCAGCAATTGAGGCCCAAGGCCTGAGGAACTGGCTGAGGTAGGGAGGGCAGGTCTGCTGGGCTGGAGAGGGCAGGGTTTGGAGGGGTGTCTGTTGGGGGTCAACTGTCAAGATAAGAATCATCTTCCATCCACGTCCGCCTTAATAATGATCAGCCCTCAGATGATGTCAATGGATTCCCCCTTTGGTTATGGGGTTTGAACCCATGGGTGTTGTACCACTGAGCTATGTCTCCAGACCTTTTAATTATTTTTGTTTAGTTTTGAGACAGGATATTACTAAATTGCTGAGGGTCTCGCTAAGTGGCCTATACTGGCCTCAAACTTTTGATCCTCCTCCCTCGGCTTCCTGAGTCACTGGGATTACAGACATATGACACTGTGCCTGGCCCCCCTTTAAAGGAGGCTATATAAGCCCTTACTGAATGAATGAGCTACTTCCTATAGAAGCCCAGTGTGAAAGGAGCTAGTAAATATGCTGAAAGGAGGCCAGAAGTCATGGGGACAAAATGTAGATTAGCCCATAATGTCACAAAGATAAAAGTAGGGAAATAATGAGTTTCTAAGAAGGATGGCATTGTTCCACCTTCCCAGGACATTCTGCCCCTGCCTCAGCTCTCAGCTCTCACCTTCCACCTCAAATCCTCTGAAGTTTTCTCTTCCCAGTCCCACCCTCCCAACTGCTTTCATTGGACCCCACATTGTCCCATACTCTCAGGGACAACTCTGTTTCCACCCCAAAGTTTGCATTGTCTTAGATGTTCTCATTCAAACTTCTTACCTTAAAGCTTGCTGTCTCCCAAGACCAGTCATCCAGCTAGCCTGGGATCTTTGCCTTCATACCAACCGAGCTGCCTCAGCCCGCCTTTGATCATGGGGCTCCCTCCTGTGCCATCCATCTCAAGACTCAGGACCCTCACCTCTGCCTCCATCAGAACAGGGCATGGGCTTCAGCATGTGTGGGCTTTAGGGCCAAGCTGCTGGTTCTAAAGAACAGCACTATTCTGTTTACTAGGTGTGTGACCTGGGGCAAGGTTCTTAACCTCTCTGAAGTTTCCATTTCCTCCTCTGCAAAATGAATATAATAATGAACCCTACCTCATATGGTCAATAGGGAAATGAAATGAGATAATGCGTGTGCCTGGCACTAGGAAGTGCTCAAAGTGGTTGTTATTATTGTCCCCCTGTGTTCGTTCTTACCTTTGAACCCCAGGAGTGCTGTCTGTGCCATTTGTCTGGCACTTAATTATCTACTAATTGATGACATCTTTTATTAGCCATTTAAATTCTTATGTTTAGCTTCATGTTTGTGTGTGTGTTCAACTTTTCAATTAGATCTTAAGCTCCTCCAGGCCTGAACCAGATGCTTTCTTTATATTCTCAGCACAGACTAGCAGTGGGCTAAGTAAAAAGGGGGCACCAATTAATGAACAGTTATTAAAGTGAGTAATAAAACATCCAATGTCTGTATAGTTCTCTCACAACCAGGATCTCCCTTAATCCTCACAATAATCCTTTTTTTATTTGTTCTTTTTAGTTATACATGATCGTAGAATGTATTTTGACATATGATACATACATGGAATATAATTTCCCATTCTTGTGGTTGCACATGACATGGAGTTACACTGGTCGTGTATTATATGTGAACATAGGAAAGTTATGTCCAATTCATTCTACTGTCTTTCCCATTCCCATACCCCTGCCCTTATCCCATCCCCCATCCAACCTGGTAAACCTCTACCATCCCGCCCCATTGTGAGTCAGCATCTGCATATCTGAGAGAATATTTGGCCTCTGGTTTTTGGGATTGGCTTATTTCACTTAGCATGATAGTCTCCAGTTCCATCCATTTACCAGCAAATGCCATAATTTCATTCTTATTTATGGCTGAGTAATATTTCATTGTGTATATGTACAACATTTTCTTTATTTTTTAATTTGTTCTAATTAGTTATACATGACAATAGAATACATTTTGATACATTGTACACAAATGGAACACAACTTCTCCTTCCTCTAGCTATACACGGTGCAGAATCACAGCGGTATATAGGGTAATAATATCTATCTCATTCCACCATCCTTCCCACTCCTACACCCCCTCCTCTCCTCTCACTCTCCTCTGCCCAATCCAAAGTTTTTCCATCCCCCACCCCCTGCAATTATGGATCAGCATCTGCTTCTCAGAGAAAACATTCAACCTTTGGTTTTGGGAGTTTGGCTTATTTTGCTTAGCATGATATTCTCCAACTCCATCCATTCACTTGCAAATGCCATAATTTATTTCTTCTTTTAGGGTGAGTAATATTCCATTGTGTATATACACCACATTTTCTTTATCTATTCATCTGTTGAAGGGCACCTAGGTTGGTTCTATAGTTTAGCTATAGTGAATGGAGCTGCTATGAACATTGATGTGGCCATGTCACTATAGTATGCTGTTTTAAGTCCTTTGGGTATATACTGAGGAGTGGTATGACCAGGTCAAATGGTGGTTCCATTCCAAGTTTTTTGAGCGATCTCCATACTGCTTTCCAGAGTTGGTTGCACTAATTTGCAGTCCTACCAACAATATGAGAGAGTACCTTTCCCCTCAACATTCTTGCCAACACTTATCATTATTTGTATTTTTGGTAATTGCCATTTTGACTGGAGTGAGATAAAATCTCAGTGTAGTTTTAATTTGCATTTATCTAATTGCTAGTGATGATGAACATTTTTTCATATGTTTGTTGACCATTTATTTGTATTTCTTCTGTGAAATGTCTGTTCAGTTCCTTTGCCTGTTTATTGATTGGGTTATTTGTTTTTTTGATGTTAAGTTTTTTGAGTTCTTTATATATCCTGGAGATTAATGCTCTATCTGAGGTGCAGGTGGCAAAGATCTTCTCCCATTCTGTAGGCTCTCGCTTCATGTTCTTGATTGTTTCTTTTGCTGTGAAGAAGCTTTTTAGGGGCTGGGGCTGTAGCTCAGTGGAAGAGTGCTTGCCTAGCATGCATGAGGCACTGGGTTCGATCCTCAGCAGCACCTATAAATAATAAACAAATAAAATAAAGATCCATTAGCAACTAAAAATAATTTTTTAAAAAAGAAGGTTTTTAGTTCGATTCCATCCCATTTATTGATTGTTGATTTTACTCCTTGCACTCTAGGTGTCTTGTTGAAGAATGTGGTTCTTAAGCCAACATGATGGAGATTTTGGCCTATTTTCTCTTCTGTTAGGAGCAGGGTCTCTGGTCTAATGCCTAGGTCCTTGATCTACTTTGAGTTGAGTTTTGTGCAGGGTGAGACATAGGAGTCTAATTTCATTTTATTATATATGAATTTCCTGTTTTCCCAGCACCATTTGTTGAAGAGGCTGTCTTTTCTCCAGTGTATGTTTATAGTGCCTTTGTCAGGTATGAGATAACTGTATTTGTGCCTTACAATAATCCTTAAGGCATATACTGTGATGCCCATTTTACAGATAAACTGAGGTTCCAAGAAAGGGAATCCTTTGATTCAGTTCCAAAGGTAAGGGCTCTTTATAGCCTCAAAACAGCCTCCTTCAGCTTTCAGACATTCTCATGATGCCTCCTCCTGCTCCCAATGCCCAACATGAGCCTTCTGTGCCAGTCTAGCTTCCCTGCCAGCTCTAACATTCTTTCCAGGTCCTCATAGGGAGTGATATTGGAGTGTATCATTGCATTTAAAAAACCAGTTATGAAAGATCAGAAATGTGCACGCACCCACAGTAAGTACCTGTCACTAAGAAGGCAGGCTACAAGGATGTCCATGGGACCAGTGATCATCTCAGGACTTTCCTCTTTCTCACTTGAAATTTCCACTATGAACATTGCTTACTTTTATAATTAGAGGACACACATTGCAAATTTTGTTTGCTTACTTGTTTAACAGATGAGGCACACCTCCCAGTTGTCTATTGCTAAAAAATGCTCCTGAGTTTAAGCTTCCTCTTTCCTCTCCCCACTGTCAGCCAGGTGGGAAGAGACCCATCCCTGGCACTTATTAGTCACAGGTTTGAAATGCAGGGGTGGGTTGGAGAGAGAGAAGTGATTGGTGCGGGGTGGGAATTTGGGGATTCTTTTTTCCCCTGCATCTCAAAGGCTGACAGGCTCTTGAGGGGTGGAAATGACTGGTAATTAGTGAACCTTCTCTGCCACACACACTAAAGACACACTTCACAGTCTCTGTGACCTCTGCAGCCCGGTGAGGCTTTGTTATGTAGATGCTCTTAATTGGGTGAGTCATTGCAAACAGCTTTGGAAAGAGCAATGTGGGCTGTGCTTGGGGAGGCTTCCTTCCAAGGGGTCTAACTCAGGAATTAGGGGGGTGCTGGTGGCAATGGCCTCTGCAATTCTACCCCACCCATAGAATTGAGAAGTGTTCCCCAGGCTCAGAAATCCAGTCAGCTTTTAGGGCATCTTTAGTGTTAAGCTCTGGCCTCCCCCTCTTCTTCCTCTCTCCCCTTCTTCTTTCTTGTTTATTGATCATCTATTCTGGGCAAGGCTGGGAATATTTTGAGAAACAAACCAGTTCCCTATATTCAAGGAGCTGACCACCTTGTTGATAAGTCTGGAATAGATACAAATGTACATAACCCCACTATACAGCAGGCATCAAGGCCAGGCACATGGAAGAAGCATTAATGTGGCATTTCAGATGCTGGAGCAGTCAGTGAAAGCTAGTCCACTGGGGAGAACTTGTCCACAGGTGAACAGGACTTGGAGGGGTTCTGGGCAGAGGGATTGCCAGGATGTGGATGCTTCATGAACTAAGGCATCATCAGGTCATTGTCACATTGAGTCACAGCCCCAGCACCTTGAGCTTGGCTCAGATGTCAGAGGAGCAGAGTGTGGTGTGGGGACTACTCAGAGCATCCCACCTGCTGCTTTCCCCAGAGGAGGGCACAATGCACAAAGACTTAAAATGCAGCAGGTCCTAAGCAGGACTCACCACTCCCCAGCCAGTATTTTGGTGGATGGTGCCATCTTGGCCCCTCCATCCTCTGCTCTCAGGCAAGTATTAAGTCAAAGAAATTGGGCGGTTGCACCTTTGCTGAGCACCAAATCTTTACATTCCCATTGCTACTCTCTCCCTTCAGGCTGTCATAGGGGAATGGGGCTAAGATGCATTTTCAGGGCCTGCTCTCTCCTTTCTAAACATCCTCACCAAACTGACCAATTACTCTGAAATACAACTGCAAATGTTTTGCTCCTGTTGTCCTCCAAGCAAGGCCTACAGAGCTCTTTACAGGCAGTCCCTGCCTACCTCTTTTGCTGCCCATGTTGTCCAGGTTACCAATGATCCTAATGTTGTTAAATCTGATGTTAATTCTTAGTCTTCACTTCACTTGGCTTTAAGCAGTACCAGATATAGTTGGCCAATTCTTTTTTCTTTTAGATGGACCTTTATTTTATGCATTATGTGTGGTGCTGAGGATCGAATACAGGGTCTTACACATGCTAAGCAAGCCCTCCACCACTGAGCTACAACCCCAGCTCCTTTTCTTCTTCTTCTTCTTCTTTTTTTTTTAAATTTTTTTAATTTTTATTTTTTAAAATTTTTTAAGTTGTAAATGGACACAATATCTTTATTTATTTATTTTTATGTGGTGCTGAGGATCGAACCCAGTGCCTTACGCATGCAAGGCAAGCGCTCTACCACTGAGCTACAATCCCAGCCCTTCTTCTTCTTCTTTTTAAAATATTTTTTTAGTTGTTGATGGATCTTTATTTATTTAATTTATTTATATGTGGTGCTAAGAATCGAACCCAGTGCCTCACGTATGCTAGGCAAGTGCTCTACCACTGAGCTACAACTCCAGCCTTGCTCCTTTTTTCTTTTAGTCCTTAACATTTTATTCCAAAAAATTTTAAATTTGTGAAAAAATTTAAATAGGACAATGAACACCCAATACCCTTCTCCCAGACTTACTAGCTTTTAACATCTTGCCATGTTGGTGCCTCTCTCTCTCGCCCATTTTTTTCCTCTGAATTATTTTACAGTCATGTGCATCTTGATGTCTACCCCTAATGTCTTCAGCTTGTATCTCCCAAAGAAAAGGATATTTTTTCTTTTCTTTTTTCTTTTTTTGGTGTGTGTGTGGTACTGGGGATTAAACCCAGGGATGCTCTACCACTGAGCTACCTCCCCAACCCTTTTTATTTATTTATTTATTTATTTTGGGACAGGATCTTGCTAAGTTGTGGAAGCTGGCTTTGAACTTGTGATCTTCCTGCCTCAGCCTTCAGAGTTGCTGGGATTACAGGTGTTCCCCACTGTGCCTGGCTGGAAAAATTATATTGTCTTATGAAACCACAATACCATTAGCACAACTAAGCAGAATAATGTTTATTCAAAAGCTTCAATAATATCAGCAAACGTTCACATTTAGACATTCCCAGTTGCCCCTAAAATGTCCTCTTAGCTATTTCCAGTTCCAGTATCCAATATAGAATTATGCATTGTACAGTCTCTTTAGGCTGTTTTATCTAGAACAGTCCTTTTGCCCTCATGATATTGACATTTTGGACAGTGTAGCCTAGCTGTCTTGTAAAATTTTCCACCTTCTGTATTTGTCTATTTCCTCCTAAATGGATTCTGGTTAAGTAATTTTGGCAAGGATAACATGCAAGGAGTGTGTACTTCTCAATGAATCACATCAGAAGCCCAAAATGTCAGGTTGTATCACCTTGGAGATGTTGCATCTGAGCTCTTGGTTGGGAAGTGTGACCTTTAGTCCTTTCCACTGTATAGGCATGTTTCCCCTTTGCAATTTATAGGTTATCTGTAGGGTGATACTTTGAGACCATGTGAATGTCCTATTCACTCAACACTTTCAACATCTTCTGGCGGTTGTTGGCTGAAATGGCTGTTATGTTGGGAACCTCATCTTTTTTGATCACTTTCTTTTCTTGGCTTCTGGGTCCTAACTTGTCTTTGGTTCTGCCTTACCTCTCCAGCTGCCCCTTCACATGGCATTGTGATTCTTTTGACCTCTGCCAGAGTGTCCAAGATTTTTTTCCCTTTCTGTCTCAGAGTTTTATATGCCACCTGAGAGCTGAGGACTTCTAGATTTCTAATTCTAGTCTAGATCTGCCTCCTGAACTTCATGCCCTTGTATCTAACTGTCTGCTTCACATCTGCATTTGTTTAAGTCTCAAAGTCTTCTCAAATGTATCAAAGCCAGAAAATGACCTCTGGTCCCTTCCATCCCCCAATTTTCTCATCCATTTCAATATGACAACTCCATCCTTCTAGTTTCTCAACCCCAAATCTTGGGGTTACCTTTGACCCCTGTGTTTTTCATACTTTTCATGTCCAAGCCATCATAAAATTCTGTTGATTTCATCTTTAAAATATATTCAGGTGGGCCGGGTGCAGTGGCACATGCCTGTAATCCCGGTGACTTGGGAGGCTGAGGCAGGAGGATCCAGAGTTCAAAGCCACTCTCGGCAACTTAGCAAGGTACTTAGCAACTTAGTGAGACCCTGTCTCTAAATATAATATGAATGAGAGCTGGGGATGTGGCCCAGTGTGGCTCAGTGGTTAAGCACTTCTGAGTACAAAATAAATAAGTAAATATATATATTTTCAGATGCAGTTCAGTCTGCAGTTCCTGGATTCCCCTGGTAGAGCTTGCCTGCAGCCTGCTCTCCCAGCTTCCCTCTCCATGGCCCATAGCACAGCAGCACAGCAGCCAAAGCAGTCTTTATAAAATGGGAGTCAGATCATGCCCATCCTCTGCTCAAGGTTCTTTATCTCACTGAAAGTTTAAACTGAAGTGATAACTTCAGCCTATCTGTCCCAGCATGAGCTGTGCCCCCATGTCCTCCCATGTGACTTCATTTACTATTGTTCTCCCCATCACTCACTCCAGCCACTCAGATATATCCCAAATTTTCCAGCAGCCTCTTGCCTCAGTGCCTTTGCACTTGCTGTTGTTGGGAATAATTTCCCCCTGGATGTCCACTTGGCTCTCCCCGACTTACTACAGTGTTGTGCTTCAATATCACTTTGTCAGCGGTGCCTTTCCTGATCACCTCATATGTCCCTGGCATGTCTCTCTTCCTTTCCTGTTGTATTGATCTCATTACCACCGGATGCTGCATTTGCTTATTATCTATCTCCCCAACTGCAGAGGGTAAGAAGAAACTGTTCTTCTGTTCCATCCTTAGAGGTTAGAATAATGTCAGGCAAATAGGCACTCAATAAATAAATATGTATTTCAAATATTCAATTTCATCTTAAATTTTATTTATTATTTTTTGAGATGGGATCTTGCTATGCCTCCAATTCCTTTGTTCAAGGCATCCTCAGCCTCTCAAGTTAGGGCTGCAGGTGCATTCTAGTGAGCCTGGTTGATAAATATATTTAAAAAAAATTTTTTTTTTTAGTTGTAGATGGACACAATGTCTTTATTTTATTGCTTTGTATGTGGTGCTGAGGATCGAACCCAGGGCCTCATGCATGTGAGGCAAACACTCTACCACTGAGCTACAATCCCAGCCCCTGATAAATATTTTTTGAATGAATGAATTGGATGATTGAATTTCTAGTACCTCAGTATAAGCTGTACACCCTCTCAGTTCTAAGGCAATACTGTCTACAAACTCTGCACTTTACTGGCCACTAGTAGCCATTGCAATGAGACAGGAGATTGTGGTGTGCCTAGAAATAGGGTTCAGGGTTCAGACTGTAGCCACCAGATGGAATGCTGGCTCCAAGGCTGACATGTGTCTTGTGAATCTGTGTACTTACATGTATGTCTATGTGCTATTTTGTCTGTGAGGGTCTGGGCAGGTGCAGTAATTTATAAGGCCTACCGATCCTTCTGTTTCCCTCTCCAAGTAAACCATGGTTGCTTCAAAGATTATAGAACTTCTGTGTGTCCATGCATGGCTCTCTTTATAGATGCTCTCCCCTGAGCCCTCCCCTGAGAGCAACCTTCCCAGGACACATCACAGCTGTCTGAAATCATGCAGTGTGTGCATCACAAGAGCACTGCGCAGAGGGGCTGAGCGGGGCCCGATTCCCGCCCATGTTGTACTCCTCAAGGATTTCAGCATTCCCCACCTCCCACTCTCTCACTCCCTTGTCTGCTTCTGTCTTCTTAGCATGTATCAGTACTTTCCGAAATGGTGTATTTCACATACTTGAAATCATTGTTTATCTACTTGTTACCTGTGTCCTCCCACGGTAATGTAAACCTTGCAGGATAAGGACTGTATCTACTCTATTCCCGCTTGTCCCTCCAGTGCCTGACATATAGCAGGTGCTCAATAAATAACTATGAGTGTTTTTTTTTTTTTTGGGCAGGAGGGAGATGTGGATATTTACTTGGATTTTTATTTGTGCCAGTCAGCTTTCTATTACTGTAACAAGTCCCTGAATTAGCCAGCTTAAAGAAAGGTTTATTTTGCTTCATAGTGATTTTGTTTTTTGGTAGTAAGGATTGAACCCAGGACCTCACACATGCTAAAACACTTTCCCATTGAACTACATCCCCAGCCCTGGTTCATAGTTTCAGAGGGTTCAGTCCATAATCCATTCATTGGCCCTATTGCTTTGGAGTCCATGGTGAAATAGCACATCACGGTAGGAGAGCAGGTGGAGGAAAATTCCCCCTTCATGATCAAGAAGATAGAAAGAGAGAGGGGCAGGAAGGGAGAGAGAGAGGAAGGCAGGCCTCACTTTTCCCTCAAAGCTCTTCTCCAATGACCTGAGGACCTCCCACTAGACCCCACCTCACAGGTTCTGCCATGTTCCAATAGTGCCAAACTGATGAACAAGCCTTTAACATATGGGCCCTTGGGGACAATCCAAATCCAAACTATAGCGTTATTACAGTAATCAAAACTCCTTAGATCAGCTAGTTTGCATCTGAGAAAAGCTGAGTCGCAAATGGATGAATTATGGGCACCATCTACTCAATGGCCAAATGAGGTACTGAATCGAGGATTCCTGGACCAGGACTACTACAAGGCTGGAGCAGCCCTGCATCAGGCCTTCAGCCTCCAGCACTGGTGGTATCAGGTGCCATTGATGCTTGCTTTGTCTCTAGCTCACAGTTGCGAAGAGCATCCTTTCAGAAAAGTAGGAAGAGACTTGGAATTAATATTGGTAAATCATGGTAGAACTCTCATGTGTGCATTATTATTATTGCCCCCCATATATTCTAAAATAATCCCTGTAAATAATTATAAAAATAAATCTCCATGACAAATTTTGTATTTTACTTTATTTCCAGGAATACATTTATTCATCATCATCTCTTCAGGGGTAGGACAAATTGGAGCACTGGGTAGTGAATACAATTTGCAAATAGGCAATATAAGTAGGGAGAAAATTAATATGTATTCCTCAGTGCTCTAAAAGGAGAGGAAGAACATTAATAGCCATTTCCTTGCAGATATAACTTTAAAAATGTTATTTCTGATCCATCAGCATGGTGCTCCATACGAGGAAAATGGTTACAACGTGACAAGAAGTGATTAGATGGGAAATGGCATTTTTCACCGGCTCCTATAGCCCCTTCATCCTGTTTCTAGTGGGATTTAGGAAGAATCTTGCTTTCTTGTCTGGCCTGGGGTCAGCTGCATGTTTGCTGGTGACATTGGGCACGTCTCTTCTACTCTCCTGGCCTCAGTTTCCCCACTCAGTAGTGGGAGTAGATGATTAAGCAGTGAGTTTTGGATAATCACAAATCCAAATTATTACTTGGGGGGTACTTGGGCACCACCTCACTGAAATTATGTCAAGTTCCATGTATTTTAACTTAGGGTATGGTGAGGGTAGGGGAGTCCTTGATCAACTTCCAAGTGGCAGAACCTCCTAAGTCAAGCTGGAATTCTGGAAAAATGCCCCCACCGGAAATACACTGTTTTAGCCAGCTTTTTTTTTTTTGTTTTGGCTGCTGTGGCCAAAAGATCTGACAAGAACAATTGAGAGGAGGAAAAGTTTATTTGGGGACTCAAGTTTTCAGAAGCCTCAGTCCATAGACCACCCGCCTACTCCATGTCTTGGGGCAAAACATCAAGATGGAATGGTGTGACAGGAAAATAGTTCAGGACATGGCACCAAAAAGGACAGGGAGAGAGAACTCACTAGGCACAAAGTTTATACCCCACAGGCACGCCCCCAGGCCACCTCCTCCAGCCACACCCTACCTGCCTATAGTTACAGCGGTTTATCCCTATCAGGGGATTAATGCACTGATTAGGCTAAAAATTTAATGACCCAATCATTTCACCTCAGAACTTTCTTGCATTGTCTCACACATGAGCTTTGGGGGGACACCTCATAACATATACCGTTGGAAATATGCTTTTATGGTCCATGTTCTCTTTCCTCTTTAAAGTCCAGGATGAAAACTTCTCCAAGTCAGAGCTGACTTGCCTCCTAAGGCCATTCAAGGACCTGGAGTATTTGAAAAGTTCAGACAAATTGGGAAATATGATTTGTTTCACATTGCTGTTCTCATGCTTTATTAAAATAATGTTAAGAGATGAGCACATTATAATTTCAGTGGTAAATTCTCCTTTTCCTCCCTTCCATGCCAATCTCATTCTTTATTTTTAATTGCCAAAGTAGTATATGCATGTTGCAAAAACCTCAGAAGAAATAGAATGAAAAGCAAAAGCTTCTTTCCTGCTTTAAACTTCCTTCCTTCCTGCTCCTTGCTATTTGCATTTTAATAGGGAAACAACACAACCTTTTAAGATCTAGAGAGAAGGGAAACTAACGGCACTGAGAATAATAGTAATAATTATAATAGTAAATAATAAACTAACATTCATGAAATGAATACTCATGCCTGATATTATAAAAGTATCCAATATACATTTTTCAAAATTCAATTTGTTCCGAGTGGGAGGTATTGGAGGTGTTTTGAAGCACAGATAATCCCAGATCCTCTCACCTAGGCGCAAATACTTGGGAAAGGGCCTTGGAAACCTCTTCTTTTTCTTGCACTTCCTAACCTCTCTCCTTGAGGCTCAAAGGAGGCTGAAACAGCAACAAAGAGCACTTCATAGACAATCATCCAGCTTCTTTATAAAATTGAAATCTAAATGTGGTGAGTTGGAAATAAGGGCTGGGGCATAATTAATTACAGTAACCAGCTTAACCTTAACAGGTGCTAGGACTGAAAGAAAGAAAGGTGGGCTGAAGAGCAACTCAGTTAAGGACAGGTAGGAATGCTAAGAAAACTTGGTCAGCTGGTTCTGTTCTTCTCTCAGCTGCTAATGAATCAAGTTGGAAGATTTCAGGGATCAGTTTCTGCTTTGCTGATTCTGGCTGACCCTGGCATCAACTCCCTTGATTGGAAATAAACAGGATCTTCCTTTTTGTCCTCAGGAATGTGATGGAGGAAGGACTCTAAGGGAAAGGGCCTCTTCTGCCAGAGAAAAATAACACCAACAACAATGACAGTGGGAATATAATCCTGCCTTCTTCATCAAGGGTGATAAGGAAGTGTTCTCCTGTTGTCGAACCATCTCCCTCTCTAGGTGCCCTGCTACAGCTCCAGATCCACAGGCCCCGGTGGCCCAGCCCAAGTCTCTTTTGAACTTCCTGTACGGTGGGTCTCAAGACTGCACTTATACAAATTGCAAGGCACACCTCCATTTGGGGTTCAGAAAACAGGATCACAATTGCAGCATTTCTTGTTGACGCAGGATTGCAGATGTCTGAGGGAAAATTTGACTGTCTCTCCCCAAGGCTGTATGTTAGTGGTGAATGTCCCTAGTGCCTAGCACAGGGCCTGGTCCTTGGAAGCTGAGGCAGAGAAGCTGTGGAGTAAAATGGGGCAGGATAGGAGAAATTTGTGGTTCATATTCCATCAGTCATGAATGAGGTAAGGGGACACGGGAGGAACTGGGATGACTTCATGAAGCTTCCTTGTCTTCAGTGCTCCTGGGGTACGGGTGAAGCAACCTGTTCACCAAGAAGCCCCAGTGGAGCTGTTACCTCAGTCCACTCTTGTAAACCCCTTGAATTCCAAAGGAATCATTTGTTCCCCTCCAGGTTCAGACATGAGATGTCCCCCAGCCCTACTGCAGTGTTCCTTTGCTGTCTTGCCTCCAAAGAACTTGACCTTTATAATTTCTATTTAAGAAAATGATGAGGAAGTAAAATGATGGCCCCCTCTCCTATTCTAATCTTCCTTGGTCCAGAGACACAGATCTTTTTCTTCTCCTTTCTTCTCTTTCTTTCTTCTCTTCCTCCACCTCTTTCCTCTTCCTCCTTCTCATCTTTCTGTTGTGAAGAGTAACCTCCAGAAGTTGAGGGGAGTAAGCAGAGGTGAATCTAGGTCCTTTCTGCTGTAATCCTTCCTCAACTACATCCAGGAAACTATTGCTGTAGTCTGATTGTTTTTGCCCTCCCCCCAGTCGGTAATGTTAAAACTTTAACCCTGATGGAAATGATATTAGGAAATGGCATCTTTGGGAGGTGTTAGGTCATGAGAGTGGAGTCTCATGAATGGGATTGGTTCCCTTATGAAACAGACCCCAGAGGTAGCTTGTGCTTCCATGATGTGAGGACACTTTGAGAAGGCAGCCATGAACCAGAAAATGAGCTCACCACACACCGAATCTGCTGGCACACTGATCTTGGACTTTCCAGCATCCACAATTGTGAGAAATGAAACTTCTGTTGCTTATGAGACATCTAGTTTATGGTATTTTGTTATAGCAGCTGAAACAGTCTAAGACAAGTACTCTGCTCAAGAACTTTGAATAGCTCCCTATTGTTATCAGTTTACAATGTAAACACTAAAGGCCACTTTAGGCTGAGCTATCTTGAACTTTAATGTTTGATTCCCCATACAGTTAACTGATTTGTGTTCACTGAGAAAGAAAGGGGCAAGCAGAGAATGGGAGAAGTGGGAGAAGAGGCTTCACAGTTGAGGTGTGGTGGGTTTATAAGAGCTCCAAGGAACACACTAGAATTTTTGGACTGTATTAATAGTTGCGTGGGAGTTGTTGCAAAATTTTAGGTCGGGCCAGATTGGACTTTCAGTATGGTCACCTGGGGCCATGTGAGGGGGGAATAGCAGTGAGGGGGTCTAGAAAAGGGGAAAAGATCCCTGTCCACTTTGGTGTCATTGCTACATAAGTGTCTGCATAACAGTCTATGCTCAGAAGCATCATGCATGGAGGCAGGGGCAGGAGAGGGAGGCCTCCAGCAATCCCTCTGGTGAGGCAGGGAGGGAACTTCTTTGATTTCATCTTTGCATAGGTTTGGCCCTGCTCCTTGCTCCCTGAGTCCTCTTCTACTGGTTACAGTCTTTCTAGGAAGGCAGGGTGAAAGGTGATTTGGGAGGGCAGAGTATCATGACCGTCAGAGCCCAGACCCACTTCCTCCTTTCATATAGGAAAGGCAGACAAAAGTGGACAATGGACCAGAGAGGGTGCGTCCAGCACAGAAGGGGGAGGAGGAGCTGGTCCTTGGGGCAGCAGGCCATGGAAGGCTCTCTTTGATCCCCTTATCTCTGGAGGGTAAGCTCTCTTGTTTGGCCCTGTAGGACCTTTAGCTGCATTTCCTGGAATCCCCAAAATAAACACAGCCAAGAGAGAAAGCAAGTCTGCATTCTCACAGCTCTATTTGGCTAGTCTACTCCTTCCAACAGAGAGAGGGGCAGGCCGCCAGCTCTCAGAGACCAAAGCTGCTCATTAGAATGCTGCCCCGTATTAGGACCAGAGTGGTTTGAGAGAACACCACCAACCACAAAATGCTTCACCACAATCATAACTCTTATCATCTGCTGTGTGACCAGGAGCTTCTCAGTGCTATTTAGACAAAGGGAACAAAACAAAAGCCCTGTGATTGTCCCCTCATTGGAGATGGGAGCTACAGTTATCAAAGGCCTGCTGAGTTGGGGTACCTGCTGAGAACAAGTCTTCACATCTGGACTCAGTGCTCCTGTCTCAGCTGAAGGATGCCTACACCCACCTGTTCGAAGGGAACAGGGTGGGGATCCCAGAATGATACTCCAAAGTCTGGTTCTTTGGCGTGCTGAGTATTTTGAACTGAAGGAGAGTGGAAGGCTTTAGAAGCATCTCAAAAGCAAAATCTCTTTCTCCTGCCCTCCTGTCTTCCACTCTCTTCTCTCTCCTGAACTGAGGCATAGAAACTAGAATTATTCTTCCCCAAGGCAGGTCATAGAAACTAGAACTCCTTTCCCCAAAGCCAGCTATAAAATTTAGAAATATTACTTTAACCCACCTTTCTGGGTAGGAGCTGACCATAAAAAAAAAAAGCTCTGATATGCCTTATCTGATAGCAGGTCATAAGACCCTCATTCTAGAGGATTCCTATCCCATCCCTGGGAAGATGGAATACCAGGCAGAAATCAAGAAGAATGTGGACAGGCTTTTACTGTTTTTTTTTTTTCCTTCAGTCTATTACATCACATTTTATTCAATCACATTCTTACACAGCTGTCCATTCTTTGCCTAGACTGAGCATAAAGAATTTCCCTTGGATCTTTCCTTCTTTACTTCTGAAGCCTCCCATATTATTCAAAACTTTGATTGAACAAATTTGTTTTCTCCTGTTGTCTTTTGCCAGGAGTGTGGGTGATGACCCTCGTGATGCCCCCTACACAAGCTGAGGCTGGGCTGGCTCTTAGTGCAATAGGGCGTAGGTGAAGACAAATAATTGGTATCCAGAGTCACTCTGTTCATTCTGAGGGCGGAGGTGGATAGGCAAGCATAGGCAGGGAGAAAACCGGGATCCTTCCAGAGAGGGGCAGGCATGAACTTACGAGTTACCTGACCCCTGGGCTGGATTTCATCCAAATAGGAAGCAGAAACGCTACCTCTCACGTCCAGTTGGGGAGGTGGGGTGGGAGAAGTGTGTGTGCTGAGGGGGTGACAGATCTCACCGCTGACTTTGAGCTTCACAAATATCTTCCCTCCGAGGAGGGGGTGACGAAGAGAAGCCTGAAATTGGAGACATCATTCAATTTTCCTTCCCTAGGGTTTATTATTGACAACCACTGCGGGCTATGTGTGTGGGAGGGTGTGGGGCGGGGTCTGAGCTCAGCCTGGACTTTACAGGGAAATTCAACTCCCCCTCTCCTTTCTCCTAAAATGGAAACCCCATCCCATCAGGAGTCCTTTCAACCTACTGACTCTCCCACTCCACACCAAAGCAGGCGAGAGAGGAGTTGGGGCTAAGAAGCCCCTCCTCCGGACGGTTGAGGGCAGTTATGTAACCTAGATTGTGAAATTTAGGAAAGACCCAACTCTACGCTCCAGACTAACGGCTTAGATGGGCCGCCCCTGTTAGGGACCCCCACCCTCAAACCCGTTCCTGATTAACGAAATAAAGTTCTGGGCGTGGAGTTGTGGAGGACGCCTCTTGAGGGGCCCTGGGCGGGGGCGGGCCAGGAAACTCAAGGAGTCGGGTCTGGTTGGGGACGTGGAGGGAGGGGTGTAGCGGGCCACCTGTTGCAGCGCGCGGGGCTGCCGAGGCTTACCTGCGCAGGGCCGGTCCCGGGCCGAGGGCGGCGGCGCGCAGCTGAACCGAGTTCCCAGCGCCCGGCCCGCGCCTCGGGCTTCCGCCGGGTCAGCTGACCGCCCAGTGCGGAACTGCGCTCCCCGCCGCTGCCGCCACCCCTGAGCCCAGTGCAGCGCGTCCTCCAGGTCCGGCTATCATGGCTGGGCTAGTGGTCAGTGGAACTCAAGTAAGTCCGCTGGAGCGAGCCCCGCCCCCGCCCGGGGCATCGGCGGTGTGGGGAGGGACCGCGGGGGCCGGGGTCGCCCAAGGCTTCGACAGCGCCCCCGCCCGAAAGGGCTCCGTGTGCAACCGATGCGTGTCAGGTGCCCACGCTTGCCCTAGTCTGTCGAGGACAAGTCCCCGGTTCGGCCCTGGCACGCTCCCTGGCAGTGCGGGAAGGGGCCCCATCCCCCCACCTCCTCCTGTTCCTAGGGTCCCCCTGAGCAGCCCTGCAGGACAAACTCATTTCTGCACAGTGCTACGGCTCACGGTACTTTTGGGGGCCCACTGAAAGCGTTTAACTTTCTTTTCTTCTTTATAATTTAAGAAGAGCTTTT
>CM053404.1:43182402-43230710 GCA_028644305.1 Xerus rutilus | reverse complement strand
GCGCAAGCCTGTAATCCCAGCACTTAGGGAGGCTGAGACAGGAGAATCGTGAGTTCAAAGCCAGCCTCAGCAATGGCGAGGCGCTAAGCAACTCAGTGAGACCCTGTCTCTACATAAAACACAAAATAGGGCTGGGGATGTGGCTCAGTGGTCGAGTGCCCCTGAGTTCAATCTCCAGTACCAAAAAAATAAAAAAATAAAAAAAATAAAACTTTTGGTCAAAAAAAAAAGTTTTAACATCTAACAGTGTATTCACCTTTATACCAGTGCAGTTGTAAAACAGGAGTTAACTGGTGTATTTTAAGTGGAGCAAACGAGGGGTCATGGAGGCAAAATACCTAGGGCCACAGAAGTCCCAATGAAAATCATAATGCAAGATGAAAATCATCTAGAGGTCACTGACTAGGTGCTGCTATTAAGGTGGGCTCCTTATTCAAGGCTGGTGGAAGCCCAGCGTTCTCTCCGTTTTATTGGCACCCCTGATTTCTTGAACAGGTGTTCCTGAGGAAAGACACACTCCAATTTCAACTCTGAATGATAGACACCTGGACTCATGTGCTTTCAGCCCTCTAGTAAAGCCTCAGGTGTTTTTATTCATTGCTGGGGCCAGGTGTTTTGTATCTGATGGTAAAGCCAGGTCTCTATCTTTAACCTCTTCTCTGCTCTCTGATTAAGCCAGCCCTCCCACTTCCCGCCCTTGTTGGCACACCCTGAAAAAGCAGTTCTGAGTTTTTGAAGCACTCCCCTTGGGTTGCCTAAGGCAGGCAGTGTCAGGCACAATTGGATTTTGAGATTACTTTGGACTAAAAGGAATGATTTCTCTTTAGAGGTCTACGGGGTTTTACAGCTCCAACAAATACAGTGAGGGCAGGTTGTGCATTCCACCAAACTGGTTGCTACTTGTTTCTTTTTCTTCTTTATTTTTTTATTTTTTTTAATATTTTTTTTAGTTGTAGATGGACACAATGTCTTTATTTTATTGCTTTGTATGTGGTGCTGAGGATCGAACCCAGGGCCTCACGCATGCGAGGCAAGCGCTCTACCACTGAGCTACAATCCCAGCCCCTCTTCTTTATTTTTGAAGTCCTGTGATTTCTTCAATTGCACATTATTTATTGAGTGCCTACTATGCACCAGGCATTGTTAGAAATTAGCCCCTCCATGGTTTTCTGCACCCCCGCTTCTTGTTGCCTAGAATTGCTGCCTTTGTCCTTAGACTCATAACCAATTATGAGGGGGCTGGAGAAGGTCCAGAGTTCAGAAATGAGCAGTCCCTGTCCCTAAACTCTAGGTTTCTCTGCATTTTCAAACCCAGCATTCTCTGCTTGAAGTTTCTTCCAAGTTTATGGAGGACTTGTCAGTGGGGCTGTGAGCTTTCCTGTGCCTGTTTCCTTTTTGTACCCCCATTTTCCAAACTTGATGTTTCCTGCACCCTCTGTTTTTAGCTTACTCCAAACAGCTTAAGGGTATTCACTAAAGTGTGCTTGAGACATTGGGGGCTATTGGAGACTGCTTTAAGAAGATGGAACTGTCTGGGGAGGAGCTAAGAAGGCAGGCTGGAAAATGCCCCTGGGGTTTTAGTACCCCATTTCCTGAACTACCCAGGTCAGTGGATTTAGTGTTTGTTAGCAGTCTGCTCCTGGCAATTTATAACTGTCAGAGGTAGCACCTTGAATATGTAGCATGGTACTTTTCAAACTTTGGTAGAGACTTCTTTTTAAAATTTTTTTGACACATAATCATCTATTTGTGGGTACAGTGTGGTATTTCAACACATGTATACAATGTGTAATGATCAAAAGAGGGTAATTGGTATATTAATCACCTTAAAATGGATCATTTAAGAGTTTTCAGAATAGCTATTTTAAAACACACAACAAATTATAATCAATTATAGTACCGTACTGTGCTACAGAACATTAGAAATTATTCCTCTTATCCACAGCGCACCCCTCCACCTGTCCAGTCTCTATAAACCACTATTCTATTCTCAGGTAGATCCTTCTTAAAGGGTGAAAAAAAAATAACAAAACCACAGAACTTCCCATGAGTCCATAGTATCCATATCACTTGTATTGCGATGTTACTGAAATATATAAACATAAAGCCAGGTGTAAATGTCTCAACATTTAGAGACCTATGAATCCCAGATAAAATAAAGCAATGGTTTAGTATAAAGATAAGAAAGAAAACCTAATAACAAACCATTTAATGTGATGGATGATGATGTGTGGTTGAAGCTAGATCATGGCTCTCAATGCCACTGTGGGCTGACTGCTTGTCAGATGCCTTTTTAGAGCTCCACAGACCTGTCGCAGCACGTGCTTGGGGATGTCCTAGTCCTCCCATCACATTTCTTTGTAAAATCTCTCTCTCCAACATGGGTTTGACTTCATTTGGTTTCTCCTGACTTGAAATCATCATTTATATGCAGCATTAAGTCCTCTATTTTCACTAATGCATGACAATTAAAATTGTAGCATTGACACAATTGTAGACCCAAATCTAAACTTGGTATTTGAGCACTGAAATCTTGTGCTCAAGAAACATTGGAAATAACCAATTTCTCCCATAGGGACAGATTCAGCCCTATTTACCTAGCAATTGCTAGGTGCCAAGGAAAATGCTGTGTGCCTTTACTGTCTCAGTCTTATAAGTAAAATGGGGATTATATGTGATTCATGAGACTGTTTGCTTTTTTAGTTGGTTTTCATTTCATTTTGTTTTATTTTTTTTTAAATTAACTTTTTCCACATTTCATGGGGGCTGTTTCTTAAGGATTAAATAGTTGGTATTTAATAAAGGTGAGTTACTATGTTATCCTTCTTACCTTTGGGACAGTTAGTGTTAGGAGGATGATTTACAAAAGGGGAAACAGACTCCAGGAAGTTGTGACTCGTGCAAGATAACACAGCTAATAAGTAGCAGCACGGGGACTTATACTTTTTGTACTTAGGGACATTTTTACTGTGACAGTGATTCTGGTAATTCAGATATAATATTGAAGATCCCCCACCCTTACCTAGGGACAGGCATCATAAAGTAGCCCCCTTACCCTCAGTCTGACTACTGACAAACCTATCATGTCCAGAAAGGTCCTGGGAGTGACTATCCTAAAGAAACCTGTGGCCTTTGTAGTTTGGTCTTCTGCAGAGGGGCTGAGTGTGTGCACGGGTGAGAGTCTCGCCCAGACACTCTTGTTTCCCTCTCTGGTGTTCCTCTCTGTAGGGATCTTTAACTCAACATACTTTCATTTGCCTGCTGATGATATTAATGCCTGTTAATGATCTGTTCTATACACACAAGGTAGAAGGGATACAAATTATATGAAGTAGGAAAGTTAAAAGTTCAAAATTTTGTTCTAATTAAGTCTAAGCCAAGGTAATTGACTAAATGCAATGACTTTTTGTCCTGAATGTCCTTTTGCTTCTTTCTTTTTTTTTTAAATTTTTTTTTTAGTTGGAGATGGACACAATGTCTTTATTTTATTGCTTTGTATGTGGTGCTGAGGATCGAACCCAGGGCCTCACGCATGCAAGGCAAGCGCTCTACCGCTGAGCTACAATCCCAGCCCCCTTTTGCTTCTTTCTATGCCATTCATGAGCTATTAATTTCTGCTGGGCATGGTGGCACATGCCTATGATCCCAGCAACTCAGGAGGCTGAGGCAAGAGGATCACAAGTTTAAGGCCATCCTTAGTAACTTAGGCCCTAAGTGACTTAGTGAGACCCTGTCTCAAAATAAACTAAAAAAATAAATAGGGCTGGGGATGTAGCTTCAATGGTAAAGCAACTCTGGTTTCAACCCCTAGTATCAACAGACAAACAAAACCAATATAAACAAAAAGACCCTGTTAATTTCTACATCCCTGCTTGTTTAAAAAGCAAATTATTTTTGGTTTGGCTCTTCAGGCCTTGTATCTTACATTAGATGGTCCTGTGCACTAAGAAGTTTCTCTATGTCCTGAGAGGTCTTCCACTCAGGAGCACACCTTAGACAAGTCTCTCTTCTAGTCATTGGTTTCAGTGCTCAGCAGTGACTGCTTGCTGCTTTTAAGCTTTTTTCCAGCTGATTTAAGCCCTTCAGCCTGGTTGGCTTAGCTGACATCTCTAAAAGCTGCCAGCTAACTACAGGGGAGGTCCAAGCCTGGCTTATCAAGTTGGTTCTCACGCTAAGTTTTGGAGACTTGGTCTTCATCTTTACGAAATGGGAACAAGTTGTGTTTTGCTTTGTTTTCCTGGGAAGTTCTGCTGTGAGGACCATATAATAAAACAAGCTGATGAAACTGTTAGACTTGTGATCCATGTGCTTAGTGATGACAGCTGTCCTTGGTTCTGCGGTTTCCTCTGAAAGGGAAGAAAAAGGGGAGCAAGTATTCCTGTCTTTGCCCAGGCTCTGGCATTCTTCTTGGATTTTCAGCATGGTCCTTTCAGGCAGGAAGATTCATTTTAAAGTCAAAACATCACAATAGAGGCACCATTGGTACTTATTGATCAAGAACACTTACATCCACATTGGATTTGTAAGGACTCCCCAAGTTCAAAGTGCTTATTCATGGTGCAGAACTTGGTCTAGGCTTTGTCACTAAGAAGCTGTATCATGTTGATCAGGATTTTGGAGTCTTAATTTTCTTGTATAAAAGACAAAGGTTTTGATAAGCTGGATCTCTGCTGGATTTAGTCCTTGGCTAATCTATAAGGAAAAAGCTCGGTATCTCTAGTCAAGTCTCAACTTTTTTAACTTAGAAGTCTTGAGTGTTGATGACATATGCAAGCTGTGGTGCAGACTGGGCTGAGTGGGATGGGTTTTTGGGTGAGCCCCATAGGTATGGGCATAAATACAAACTTGTAATGCACAAGAATCTTCTAAGTCAATCTCTTGAGGAAGACCAAAATCCCTAGATTGATTTGAACCTTATATCACCGATCTCTCCTTGGTGTAGATTTCTCATCTCAGAACTTAAGTTATTACACAAGGATCTATGAAGTAAGGAGGGGCCTGATGTGGAAAGGGTAGAGATTGCTAGATTGAACCTAGAGCCCTTTATTTTTTAGCTTGTACCTTTCTGACTCATATTATTTCAGTCAGCTATTTTTCTGTGCAATCTCTCCATTTTCTTTCTTCCTGGAATGAAGTTACTGAAGGAAAATGAACAGAGAGTGAATATAGGTTATTGTATTGTCAGTGGTTCACCCCTATTGCTTAGGAGAGGGGTGAGTGAGAATTTGAAAAGTGGAAGGCGCTAGGGTGTACTGTGGTTTGTATTAGGTTGAATCATATGAAGGTTCTGTTTCATAGTGCTAATAGTTGGATGTTGGTAATGCATGTGGTTCAACCTAGGTTCTGAGGATGTAAGATGGCCACCATATTTTTGTACACCCCACTCATTCCAAGACATGTTCATCTATGTGCACAGAATGTATGTTTATAGGGAGACAGAATCAAGGCTGTAGCTACAAGACAGGCCTGGATTTCCACCTGGGAGTTGAAGGTGGTGTACTTTGGGAATATATCATGTTTTGTGGCCCATTGGCCATCTCTGACCTATAGGCTCGTTTTTCTAGTTTTGGAAATAGTTGCCAGTCCTGTGACCAGAATACCAACTGTAAGATATCTCTAAAATGCATTCCCAAAACTGGGCATTTGGGGTAATGAATAAGTCAATAGACGTTCTCACAGTTGAAAGTTCTGAATTTCAGTTCAGTCATATACTATTTGAGCACTTGCCAGCCATTTAAAATGAATAAGTAAAATAAAATAAATGCCTAAGGAGGCAGCTCTGTCAGCTGAATGGGGTTGATTGCAAGAGGCTCCCTGGAAGAGGGAGACTTGGAAACTCTAGCCACATGTCATTACCTTGTCACCTGTTCAGCATTGTTTGGAGAGTGGAGGGCATTTTATACCAATGGTGATGGGATGGAATTGTCAGTCTGGGGAGGTTTTTCCTAACCAATTCTATTTGTTCCAATACTCCCAGGGTTGAATGCCAGTTAGCACATCTGCTATGTCCTTTTTTGAGGACATGTGTATTACAGGGTGATGGGGGGGGCAGTGTAGGGGAGAGAGAAGGAGAGCCAGAGGGGCAGCTGTTGGAAAGACCCCTGAGTGAGAGGCTGATTGTTAGGATTGTATCAGTGTGCTCTAACATTGAGGTTTCTTTTGGACACCTGAATTTGGCCAATTTTAGTCTAATTTCCATTGTGCCAGGATTAGTCTCCATCACACGCACTGTATCAGGAAAGGGGAGCTGTTGGCAGAGTCCCTGAAGCCCCTGAAGCTGATTTGATCAGGAAAACAGTCACAGTGTAGCCTTTTTGTGTGTGAGGAGCTTGCCGTTTAAAGTTGCGGAAGCAATCATTGGATCAATGACTCAGGGTTGTGAGCAGCTGGGTAATTTCCGTTTGCCACATTGTTTCTGTTCCATTTAATTTCCAGGTGTCCTACATAGGCCAGGACTGCAGAGAAATTCCAGAACACCTTGGCAGGGACTGTGGACATTTTGCAAAGAGGCTGGATCTGAGCTTCAACCTTCTGAGGTATGTAACCTTCACAGAGTGCAGGCGGGGCCTGGGAGGCCCTGTCCCTCTGGGTACTCATGGGCTGGCAGATGGAAGTCAAAGATTCCAGCTCTGTGTAGAGTGTTCTTTTATTTAGTGTGGGGTCCTGAGCCACGTCGAATCACAACCCAAAAGTTTGACTCCACTTCAAATGATTTGTTGGCTTGCCTTTTTGTGCCGCCGGAGGAGCATGGAGTGTTGGAACATCAGCCATGTCACCTGAGTTTCCATGGGAGGCCATCACATTGTCACGTTGTTCTTTCCCTTCCTCACTGCTGCCTATGTAGATGAGTCAGAATACTCTTAGGGAAGGAATAAGATGGAGCCAACAAGAGTTTTGGGGACATTCAGGTGTGCTTTGTTGGATAACTCTGTCTCCCTAGGCATTTGCCAAATCACAGGTAGGTCTTGTGCATGTGTATGTTTTCTTTCTTTTACTTTTTATGAATTGGAGCTTTAAATATTTGTGATTATGATTTCTCCCAGATGGTATTTCAAAGGAATCAAACACTGTTGGCATGGGGTGGGTGGGAGGGAAGGAAATCCTCTAACAACTCTTCCAATCTTGGCAAAAGGTAAGTGTGATCTTGTATGTTATTTTAATGGAGAATACAGTTATTTCATTTTTCAATTATTTCATTAAGGTTATGGCTTATGATGGGGGTTTTGGGGGCTGGGGGAGTAGGCAGTACTTAAAAGGCATATATCAGTGGAATACATGAGCAGGGGCAGGCTGGTGGCTTTTCCTGTGAAGCTGGTTCTACTCAGGACTTTCCCCCTAAGTGCCATTGTTGAGTTCTGTGTTGTCCTCTGTCTGGGACAAACTCTTGGGGCAGAAGGAGAGGCGAGGAGCCTGAATCCCATTCTGGAACTTGGACACTTTCCTGCTTCCACCCTTGGATTCTTTTCGCTCCCAAATTATGAGTCAGGACACTCAGGAGTTAAGAATTTGGGAGAAATGGACAAAAATCAGGGCACTAAGGCAGCAGTAGGTAGAGGAGAATGTGAGCTGTATGAGCAGGGTTCTAGCTGGTGCCCTGGAGCACTGAGCTCCACCAAGTGTTGTTTCTGGGAAGGGATTGTTCAGAGGAAGGTGGTGGGAGGAGCACTGCCACTATGTGTTCTTTCCCTGACTCCCAAGGGGATGCATGTCTCTGGAGAGATGTGGAAACTGAAGGGGACCAGAGGAAGCCAAACAAATAAATGCAGACCCTGGAGAAATGCAGGATATTTTCTGGTCCCAGTACCCAAAGAAAGGACAGAGTGCTCATCCCAGAGTGGAATATGTCTGACACTTGTGTGAACCTTGGCATGTGTGCACTCTGAATAGCTCCCCTGCCTGGGTTCAGACTAAGGGTTCCTTTGCTGAGGCAGGAGTGCCTTTTGTTTGACTGGCCTCCAGGGCCTCAGGACATCATGACTTGGGGCTCTGGTTGTCTTGTGAATGACTAGAGGAAGCCCAGCTGTGCTTCTGGGGAGGCTGGCCCCTGGGAGAGAGTGTCAGTGGAAACAGGTCATGGGACTGGGCTATCAGATCTGAAGAGATAGACATCTTTGTCATGCCTGGGGTCCTGCCTGCCTTTGGCAGAGAAGAGGCTGGACCTTGGAAGGTGTGTGCATTTGGGGAGAGGGGACTCTTGACTCGGCAGGGCTGGATCTATCCTCAGCACAGGAAAAGGTGGATCTTGGAGACAGGAAAAGTTAGCAAGGGGGAGGTCTATAAAGTGGAAGTGGAAGGATAGTAAAGACATATTCTCCTTTGTTGAGAGGAGAGAATTTTCTGTAGTGCTGAATTTGAGGCTGTATTACATGTGCTCAGGAGCTGTTCTTGTCAGTGTGTGCTCTCTACACTGGGCTGTAGCTGGGTTTGAACAACGTTGCACAATGGAGGGGTGAGGCTTAAGGTTCAGGAAGAGTTTATGTTTAGGAGGGAGTTACAGACCAGAGTGGAGAGAAGCACACTAACTTGACTTAGATATGCTTGGGTGGGATCATCTTTACCCCTTTTTATTTACCAACCTATGGGGCAAGGGCAGGTGGCACTATTCCTCATGGGTATTGGAGGAAGATGTGAATGTACTGAGACTTCAGTCTGTCTTTGCCTTCAGCTAGATCAGAATCTAAGATGTTTTAGATGCTTAACTCTTCCCTTTAAAAAGAATACGTGAGGAAGAGGGGAGAACAGAGAATAGGGAAGAGACAGGAGATCATCAATTGCTTTCCAATAAGTGGGTGCTTAATAAATGACCCAAGCCTGCTAGGCTTCAGGGATCATCATATCCAAACGAAACACTTGGAATCTGCATCCCATATTCCATAGAACGTTTTCCCCTAGGGAACCCCCCCCCCCCCGCCATGATCATGAGATAAAAGGGAGCACATTTCCTAGTCAATCTAAACTGCACCCAGATTTACTGTATCATCAGTTCTGATTATCTCTTGATTTCTTGTCTGTGGTTCTCCCTCTTGGTAGCCTGCCAAGGATACCCCCTTTCCTCTGAAGCCCAACACCATGTTATTATGTATTATGCCAGCTCAAGGTGTGCATGTGAGGGGACTGGTGGTGGACACTGTAGCATACAGCAGGAAACACATTTGGGATAGCACTGTTCCCAGGAATCTTTTGGGTACTTCCTGACAGCCCTTTTCATTTAGGGTTTGGCCTTCTACATGTGACCAGGTACCTTTCTCTCTGGTGTTATTTACTGTATTTCCAGAGCTGCCCTCAGAAACACACAACTCTTCATTTTATTATATACAGAAAAATTAACCCTCTCCCCTCCTTTTAAGAACATCTCTGCAGCCTTCCTTTTGACATCCAAAATCATGTCAGAGTATTACCGAAAAAGGAGCAATAAAATTCTTCCCTGGGTTGCAAGATGAGTGGCAGTCTATTTGTGTATTAGGCCACAGTTTGTTTTTAGGCAAGGGGTTCTATTTATTTACATTTTGAATAGTTTCTTCACTAAAAAAGTGAATAAAAAGAAAAGTGAATAGTTTATTCACTTTTTGAATAGTGCAGAACCTTTACAAGGAGCAAACATGCAAAGCGGGAGACTAGAGTCTCCTCCACACCTGTGTCCTTCAGCCTCCTACTTTAACTCTGAACTTTTCACTATTGTTACTTAATTTTGGGGTAGTAGTCTAGAGATAATCCAAACAGATATTAACATGTGAATTTCTTTTTTTCCAACTCTATTGAGGCGTAACTGACAATTAAAAATTGTACATATTCGTGGTCTACAATCAGATGTTTTCATAGTCATAAACTTAGTGATATAGTTACCAGATTTAAGCTAATTTACATGTGTCACTTCACATAGCTGCCCTTTTCTAATGGTGAAAACATTGAAGATCTATTATCTTAGCAAAGTTCAAATATATGCTACAACATTAACTATAGCCAGCATACTGTCTGTTGTATGTAAGTGTTTAATCCATTTTGAGTATATATATATATATATATATATATGTATGTATATATATATGTATGTATATATATATATATGTATGTATATATATATATATATATATATATATATATTTTGGTACTAGAGATTGAACTCAGGGGCACTCGACCACTGAGCCACATTCCCAGCCCAATTTTGTGTTTTATTTAGAGACAGAGTCTCACTGAGTTGCTTAGCGCCTCGCCATTGCTGAGGCTGGCTTTGAACTTACGATTCTCCTGTCTCAGCCTCCCAAAGTGCTGGGATTACAGGAATGCGCCACTGAGCCCGGCTCATTTTGAGTATATTTTTAAATATGGTGAAGAGTCGAATTTCATTCTTCTCTACAACTTATTCATCTTGCATGACTGCATTTTTTTTCTTTTTGACCAACATCTCTTCATTTCCCCCACCTACTAGCTCTTGGCAACCACTATTCTAGTCTTTGTTTCTGTGAGTTTGACTTTTTAGGTTCCATATGTAAATGAGATGTCCTGGCATTTATCTTTCTGTGCCTGTTTTATTTCACTTAGCATAATGTCCTCCAGGTTCATCCATATTGTTGTAAATGACAGGATTTCCTTCTTTTTTTATGGCAAGTAATATTCCATTGTGTGTATCAGTATCACTTTTTCTTTTTCTAATCCATTCACTTGTCAATGGATGCAGGTTGGTTCTGCATCTTGACTATTATGAGCAGTGCTACAGTGAACATGGAGTGCAGAGGAATCTTGGACATGATGATTTAATTTCATTTGATTTATTCCCAGGAGTGGGACTTCTGGGTCATATGATAGTCCTATTTTTAATGTTTTGAAGAATCTCCATTCTGTTTTCCACAATGGCTATCTCAGTTTACATTCCCACCAACAGTGTGTAAAGGTTTCCTTTTCTCCATATCCTAGTCAGCACTTGTTCTTTTATTTTTTTGATAACAGCCATTCTAACAGGCGAGAGATGATGTCTCATTGTTATTTAGATTGGTATTTCCCTGATGAATAGTGATTTTTTCACGTTGTATCTACTGGCTACTTATCCTTCTTCTTTTGGTACTGGGGATTGAACTCAGGGGTACTTTTCCACTGAGTCCCATTCTGGGCCTTTTTTTTTTTTTTTCTTTCTTTCCTTTTTTGTAGTTGTGGATGAACCTTTATTTTTATTAATTTATTTATATACTGTGCTGAGAATCGAACCCAGTGCCTCATACATGCTAGGCAAGTGCTGTACCACTGAGCCACAACCCCAGCCATCTTCAGTCTTTTTTAGTTTTTATTTTGAGACAGAATCTTTGCTAAGTTGCTGAAGATCTCACTGAATTGCTGAGGCTGGACTTGAACTTGTGATCTTCCTGCCTCAGTGCCCTCAGTTGCTGGGATTACTGGTGTGTGCTATCACATCTGGTTATACATTTTCTTTTGAGAAGTGTCCATTCAGGATCTTTGTTCATTTTAAAATGAGGCTATTTCTTTTCTTGCCATTGAATTGAGTTCCTTATGTATTTTGGATATTAACCTTTTAGATGTATGGTGATACAGTTTGGATAAGTGTCTTCTAAAGGTCTAGGTGTTAGAGGCTTTGTCCCCAGCCCTGTGGTGCTATTGGGAGGTGGTGAAACCCTTAGAGGTGGGACCTAGTGGGAGGTCTTAGGTCATTGGGGTGTATCCTTGAAGGGGATTGTGAGGTGTTAGTCTCTTTTTTTTTGAGGTGAATAGGCCTTTTCTGTCATATGCTCCTGCCATGAGGTACTGCCTCACTACAGGCCCAGAAGCAACAGGGCCAACTGACCATGGACTAAAAACCGTGAGCCAGAATAAACCTTTCCTCTTTTTAAGTCGATTATCTCAGGTATTTTGTTATAGTAATGCAAAACTGACTAACACATATGGTTTGCAAATATTTTTACCATTGCATAGGTTGTTTCTTTACTCTGATGATGTTTCCTTTGCAGTGCAAAAGCTTTTTAGCTTGCCACAATCCTTTTTATTTTTGCTTTTGTTGCCTGTGCTATTGGTGCCATATCGAAAAAGTCATTGCCCAAAGCAATGTCAAGACACGATTTCTCTATGTTTTCTTCTAATGGTTTTATAGTTTTAAGTCTTACATGGAAGTCTTTAATTCGTTTTGACTTTTTTTTGTATATAATAAAAGATAAAGGTCTAATTTCATTCTTCTACATGTGGATATCTCATTTTTCCAGCACCATTCATTGAAGAGACTGTCTTTTTTCCTTTGTGTTTCTTGGTGCCTTTGTTGAAGATTGACTATAAATGCACAAATTTATGTTTGGGCTCTGTATTGTGTTCATTGGTCTATATGTCTGCTTTGTGCCAGTACTGTATTATTTTGCTTTGTAGTAGGTTTTGAAATTAGGTAGTATGAAGTATTCAGCATTGTTCTTTTTGCTTAAGATTGCTTTGGCTATATGGGGTCTTTTGTGGTCATACAAATTTTTGTGAAAAAAATGCCATTGGAATTTTGATAGGGATTGCATTGAATCTGTTGATCACATTAGGTAGTGAGGACCTTTTAACAACATGAAGTTTTTCAATCCATGAACATGTGATAGCTTCTCATTTATTTGTGCCTTCTTTGATTTCTTTCCTCAGTGTTTCATAATTTTCAATATCTATTTTTACTTCCTTGGTTAAATTTATTTCTAAGTATTTTACCTTTGATTCTGTTGTAAATGGGATTATTTTCTCAGTTTCTCTTTTGGATAGTTTTTTTGTTTGTTGGTTTGCAGAAGTCCAACTGGTTTTTGTGTCTTGATCCTGCAATTTTACTAAGTTGATTAGTTGTACTTTTTTTTGATAGAATCTCTATGGTTTTCTATGTACATGATAATGACATCAACAAACAGACAATTTTACTTTTTCCTTTTTGATCTGAATGTTTTTTTATTTCTTACCTATTGTTCTGGTTGGGATTTTTAGTACTACACTAAAAGACAATAATAAGAGTGAGTATCCTTGTTTTATTCCTGATCTTAGAGGAAAAACTTTCAGTTTATCACCATTGAGTGTGATGCTTGCTGTGGCCTTCATGATGTTGAAGTACATTCCTTTTGTACCTAATTTGTTGAGAGTTTTTATCATGAAAGGATGCTGAATTTTGTTGAATGCTTTTCCTGCATCTATTGAGATGATCATATAATTTTAATCCTTTATTCTCTTAATGTGGTATGCCACATTTATTGATTTGTGTATATTGAACCCATCCTTGTGTCCCATGGTATATGATCTTTTTAGTGTGTTGGGTTTTTTACTTTTATTTATTTATTTGTTTATTTTTGTGGTGCTGGGGATTGAATCCAGGAGTACTCTGCCCTGAGCTATATCCATGACCCTTTTTAAATTTTCTGTTTTCGAGACAGGGTCTCACTGAGTTGTCCAGGCTGGCCTTGAACTTGCATTCCTTCTGCCTCAGTCTCCCAAATGGCTGTGATTACAGGAGGGCACCTCCATGCTCAGCCCAAAGAGAGGTTTTATTTTTTTTTGGTACTGGAGATTGAACTTGGGGGGCACTTGACCACTGAGCCACATCCCCAGCCCATTTTGTGTTTTATGTAGAGACAGGGTCTCACTGAGCTGCTTAGCGCCTCACCTTTGCTGAGGCTGGCTTTGAACTTGCAATTCTCCTGTCTCAGCCTTCCTAAGTGCTGGGATTATAGGCTTGCGCCACCGCACCCGGCTCCAAAGAGAGCTTTTTAATGAATTGCTCCAACTTCCGTTTTCCCTCTCCCTGTTTTGCCCCTCTCCCAGAGGGGCAAAATCCCCTCTGGTGGTCCCATTCCTCTCCCTCTAGGGCCCCGAATGCTTTGAGTGTGTTGCCTGCTTAGCTTGTTGAACACAACGGGCAGAGCAGAGCTCCTGTGGCAGTGATAAATATGCCCATGTCAATCTGGCAATAAAAGTGAGAGGGTTTAATTGATCTATGGCAATAGGAAGCTTACGTTTTAAAAATTAAATTATTTGCAGTCGCATCTTATTTAGCATCACTGATAAATGCACTGGATGGGGAATTGCTTAGGAGAAAATTTCTTAGGTGGGAGCTTGCTTGTTGCTTCCCCGGCTTTGGCCAGGATGAGGGGAAAGGACTGGGGGATTTGTGCAGTTCCAGTAAAGATCAGAGGGTTTGCCCTCTCCTCATGTCTGCGTGCAGGGAAGGCGACAGCTTCTTTAAGGACACACTCTTTTTCCCCCCATTACTATTTTTATTAGTGCATTTTAGTTGTGCATAATATTGGGGTTCATTTTGACATAATCATACAAGCACGGAATATAATTTGCTTCAACTCAGTCTGTAGTACTTTCACTTTCTTTTCCCTCTCCCTCCTCATGTTTCCTTTCCTCTACTCTACCAGTCTTCTTTCTATTTATTTATAGCTTTTTAAGATTAGTGCTTTATAGAAATACATAAAGGCAAAATTCACTGTGGTATATTCATATATGTATATACGATAATTGAGTCAAATTGATTCCACCATTCCTCCTTTTTCTAGTCCCTCCTCCTTTCCCCTCAATCACCTTCCTCTGCTCCACTCATCTCCCTTCTATTTTCATGGGATTCCTTGCTCTCTTTTCCCCTCTTATTTTTGTCTAGCTTCTTTGTATGAGAGAGAACATCTGACCCTTGACATTAGGAATCTGGCTTGTTTTACTTAGCATGATATTCTCCAGTTCCATCTATTTACCAGAAAACGCCATATTTTCATTGTTTATGGTTGAGTAAAACTCCATTGTGTATATATACCACATTTTCTTTATTCATCTGTTGACAGGCATCTGAGTTGGTACCATAACTTGGCTATTGTGAATTGTGCTGCTATAAACAGTGATATGGCTACGTAACTAGCTGATTTTAATTCTTTGGAATAAATACTGAGGAGTAAGATAGCTGGGTCAGATGGTGGTTCTGGTTTTTCGAGGAATTTCCATAGTGCTTTCCAGAGTGGTTGTACTAATTTGTATTTCCATTAACAATGTAAGAGTGTAGCCTTTTCCCCACATCCTTGCCAGATTTATTTTTGTTTGTATTCTTGAAAATTGTCATTCTGACTGAAATGAGATGAAATTTTAATATATTGCATTTCCCTGATTGTTAGAGATATTTTTTCATATATTTGTTGACAACCACACTTTCTTTGTCTATGTTATGAACTACTGGATTGAATATGCCTGTTAACTTGGTCAGTTGGGAAGATGAGCAGTGTAATGGAAAGAACCAAACTTTGAGGTTAGACCACCCTGGCTTGAAATCTTGCTTATACCACTTTGGTGTTTTACTGGTCTTAGTCTAATTGCTGAGATGTTAAGTGCTGTATGTAATGTGCCTATAAAGTCACCTGAGACATAGTAGGTCTTCAATAAGCATAGCTATTGTTAGTAGTTAGAACATGATGCTAGTGAGGCTGAGAGTCCAGGTTTGACCAACTTTATTCTCTAGTAATCATTGGGTCTTTTCGCAGATATTGAAGATTTCTTCTCTTTTGACACATACGTGTTTGCATCTCTCTGTACTCTTTGGTATGACTGCTTAGCAGAAACTTTTAAGAACCAATGCACAGCTTGCTACTTTCTCTTCCACTGCTATCATCAGCAGTCTTGGATTTTAACTGTAGATAAGCAGATCCCTCTGCTGATCTATTTTGGACATAGACTTTGAGAAATAAATCTATGTTATAAATTTTGGGGGTTATTTGTTAATTCAGCACTGCCTATCCTATCCTAACGTATACAAATACTTAAATTTTCCAACTAATCCTAATATTCCATAGGCTAATCTCATTCATTTCACTTATTTTTAATCCCCATCAGCTAGAAGGGTATGCTGGGTTGTATTCCAGTGGTGCTAGGTATAAGAGAAAATACCCTACCCTAGCTCTTAGGAGAACAGCTCACAGAGCATGTTCTGTTGGCTATGGTCTTTACTAAACTGTGTCTTTGCAGGCAAAGACCTTGTTTGTACTTATTTTAACACTCCAAATTTAGTGATCTTACCTGGGAAGCACGTTGATTGACATTTGGTGTGGAGGTATCAGAGCTCATGTCAATAATCTTTGATAAGAGCTTTGGTAGTAAAGAGAGACTTTTGGAAGACAAACTGTTCTTGAATTCTCAGTGTATTTCTAGGTCATTGATAAATTTTTTTTTTGGAGGGGGAGGGAGGGAGGTACCAGGGGTCAAACTCAGGAGTACTAGGCCACTGAGCCACATCCCCAGCCCTATTTTGTATTTTATTTAGAGACAGGGTCTCAGTGAATTGCTTAGCACCTCGCCATTGCTGAGGCTGGCTTTGAACTTGTGATCCTCCTGTTTCAGCCTCCCAAGCCCCTGGGATTACAGGTGTGTACCACTGTGCCCACCTGGGCATTGATAAATCTTGAATGATTCTGATGAGACAAGGTTCTGTGTAGTTGAAATCCATGTGCTATCTCTGCTGAGCAATGCAGTTTAAAACACGTATACACACCTTTGTTTTTCTTCTTCTTGTTGTTGTTCCAAGACTGTCATTGGCCACTCTAGCATATCCAGCAACCAGCAAATCATGTGATCAAAAGGTGAAATGGAAAATAACTTGGCAGGTAAAAGGGAACTTCTCAGCAGCAAGACCTTAATTCTCTTGATTTCTAACAATTGCGCAGGGACCACCATGACTGTAGAAACACAGGAAACAGTTGACTAGGCCAGGGAGAGAAGAGCACTAAGGGACAGTTTTCATGCACCATGAGGTGGTTTCTGTGGCATTTCCTCCCCTCCCAAGTCGTCCTGACTTCCTGGATTTCTACCCTTTGGACACAGTGGGTATTGAGCCACAGTGGGCAAACCTGGGCTGGGAAGTGGTGGGCACTTGGAGAAGATTGCTCAGGGACTGCAGGGCTTTCCTGAGGTTCATGATAATTATCCTTATAATTTAGAAAGTGCTTTTAACAAACATTGACTCCTTATTTCTGCCATTATTTGCCTCTCAGGATGATAAATTCCTGAACTTTTAAATACTGCCTTTTATTTCCCATGTCACCCATTTTACTCCCCCAGAAGCCTGGAGTTTTTAATTCCTTTCTGTGTGAAGTCTCTCTCCCTGAACTGTTTGGACGTTGGGCCTCACTGTCCACCTTCTCCCTCTGCCCTGCTATTTGTCCTGTGCACATGATTGTGCATGTGAGTGATGCTGCCCTCCATGTTATCAGGGTTGCTGTGGAGATTTGGGGGGTGTGGAGAGTAGGAAGAGTGGCTGGGGACTTAACCCTTTCAGACTTTCTCCTCACTGGACCTCCAGGTTCTAACCAATGATTAAAATGGGACAGCTAGGACCAAATGGCCTCATGGTCTGACTAGCTCTATGGTTATTTGAAACTGCTTTTCATGGTATAAATTATTGCTTTCCTTCCTCAAGGAGATGGGCAGTGACTTCCAGACTTGTATTTTCTTGTGTGTGAGAAGTTTCTTTTTTCTTGCTAAATCACTCAAAGCTGGTGGAAGTCACTGCAAAAGGTTTGAGTAGATCTTGCTCATCCATGTTTGTGGCCTCTGAGTCTTATACTTTGTGTTCCCTCCTTTCTCCTGTTTCTCTAAGACCTTTCTGGTTTGGAAGTTTGGGCAGGCTTGGAGGAAGTATTCCAGAGAATGCATCCTCTTCTTCCTTCTCTTCTTGAACTGGGAAGCTTGGTTCAGTTCCAAAGTCATGGTCATGGGAGAAATGGCTTATCAATTGCTCTGGCTGGACCGTTTGTTGTTCCAGCCTTGAAACAGGTGGACCTTGAGAGAGAACTGCTTGCTAGAGTTTTGAGTCTAAAGAAGAGGTGAGGTTGAGTGCATTCATACATTTGGACTCACATGCACACACTCACTATTTGAAAAGCTGCTTTCTTCTCCTCAGGGACTGTGGTATTGGTGATTTAGCTGTTCCCTGTTCCTTGATGATGAAAAGGGAGTGATTATGTTTTATGCTGGGTGTCTGTATATAATTGTAGGAATATAATAACTACAAGTTATCCCTGGCCAAGACTTTTCCAATAAAAGGTCTCTCTCATCCCAGATGCTTTCTTTCCATTTGCACCCCCACCCCAATCATTGCCATAAGACAAGGTCACTTAGGGTTTTAAATGAGAGAGACATACACACATGTTCAGGTTTTGTTTAGAGTTTAAATAAAAAGGCTCCTCCCCCAGACCCATCATTACTGAGATCAGCCACGTGCCCCCCACCTCTGCACCACCTCCCCTAAGCGCCTCTCTGACTTTTCCCAGAACCCAATTTTTCAGTCTCCTGAGTGTCTGCTTTTTCTCTGGTTCTGAAGAAATAAGAGCCGGGTACAACAGGGAAGACCAACAAAAGAAGTTTAAAAGAAAAAAAAAAAAATCCCAAACCATTCTTGAGATAAAGCAAGACTTATTAAAAACAATTGGAGGGGAGAGTGAAAGAGGGGGTGTTAACCCCCACATGGCCTGTCTCCTGCCACAGAAGTGTTTTAAGAAAATGCACCATTGTTAAAACTTTTTTTTCCTTGATGGATTTATTTATAAGGTAGAGAAATATTTTCCCCATAATTGGGTAACTCTTAATAGTAGCAATTGCATATTTATCAGTGTGAGGGGCTGTTATTAATGTAACTGTCAGGCCCAAACACATTTCTGCATTAAATCCATTTAGTATGTGCATTATTCGGGCTCGAATGTCACCGGGACATCAAAGCCCTGTAGGCATGGAGAGCTCAGTGCCCTGCTGTGGCTGCCGAACAGGCCCTTGATCAATAAATGTAACATGTTAATGCAGAGCAAATAGAATAAAAGATTTCTTTGACAAGACATGAAAAATCACCTTGTGGCAGCTGGCATGTGATGCCGTTTCTGGGGAGACACTAGCAAAGTTGATCTGACAAGTAAAGAGGGGAGATGATGGTTGTAAGGTGCTTTTGTTTCAAACTTCTTTCTTGACCTGTCAGGTTTTGAAGGCGCCTCAATGGCTCTTTTTTGTCATGTGAAAATTGTAGTCTTAGGTAGTTATGAAGCAGTTATCTCTTCTCAAATTGTGAATGCTGCTGTTTAATTGATTCACTTAGCATTTGAAACTGTCACGCATTAATAATTGTGAAATCCTGTAGATACTGCGCTAGTGTGTCATGCTTAAATGTGTAGTTATCAGAAAATTAATATCCTTAATGAACCGGTGCTTTCAAACTAACATTGCATGAAATCTCTTTTGCCCTTTCATTTGCTGAAGCCACATCCGCCAGTTTGCCGAGAATCACCTCTCGACAGTTTGCTTTCTTGATGCCCGACAAATGCCAGCTTTGCTGTGGGTACATCGCGTGCTCAATGACAATAAATATAGTAATTATACTGGAGTTAGTAATTAACATAATTGTAGTCAATTACGACAAATACAGTGCAGAGCTAAATAAATGAGAGGGGAGAAATTAGCAAGCTAATTGATTTATCTTTACTTGGCTTTCTATTATAACTGGCAGGGCTGTTTTTCTTGGGGTGGGGGAGTGGAGGGGAAAAAAAATCCCCATAAGGATTGTTTACAAATAACTGATTTTGTTTTGAAGTTGCTTTGTCTTTTGACTTATTACACTTCACCCCCTATTCCGCTTGTAAGAGGGAAAAAGAAAGGAAAAAGAGAGAATTTAAATGCCAAGGGAACATTTTGTTAATTTAGCTACATCAAGCCGATTGCTGCAGCGAAGGTGAGATAGGATTTAGCTTTTGCTACGGCTTGAGGGTTATAATTTTTTCTTCTCAGCTATTACTCTGGTAAAGAAGCTTTTTTTTTTTTTTTTGGTGTATATTTGTGTGTATGTACATCCTTAGTTTCCATCAGCAAGGTGATGCTTTGGCTGATGGTACATTTGTGAGTTATATGTGTGTGCTACTTGGCTTAGTTCTGGGCTCTGGGCTTGGCGTAAGAGGTGGGCATGTTTGACTTGCTTCAGCCCCATCTGATCTTGTTATACCTGTATCCCTTGGTACCCGAGGAAGAGATGGAGGGAAGAGGCCAGTGTTGTTGGAGAGGGCAGGGGAGGGGCTCCAGCATACCTGTTTCTAGCCCACTTTCTCTTCTTTGTCACATTTCAGGCTGCCCGGGGTCCTGGGCTGTCGCACTCCTGAGGCTGCCTGGGAAGTTCGTATTGGGGTCTCACTGCCCATTTATTTCGAGCTAGTTGATTCTGCGCTGCCTGGAGCCCTGGTTAATGGTGTTCATCGTGCGTCTCTGTTCTTTGTTCACCCTTTTCAGTGTGACTGCTGTTCAAGCCGCTCAGGGAGAAACTGTACATGTTTTGAGACTTGGGGTCGCATCATAGCCCTGTTTTTTCTCACAAGTTTGAGACACAGGGTTTTTTTTTTTTTCCTTTGCCTCTTGACACAAGGTGGGGGTTAGTGACCAGAACTCTTTTAGGATTGGGTGCTTAAATTTTTACTCTGGTTTTAGCCAAGGGTAAAATTCAATGCTTTCAACATATGGCAGGTTTTTTTTTTTTTTTTTTTTAAAGTCTTTAGCATTCATTCTCAACCTTATCCTTACCCCAGGTTATTCCTCTGAAAAGTCAGCAGTTTAGCAAAGCAAAAATTTGTTTAGCTTTTCTTCCTGAAGATTCTACCCGCTAGCTTTCTAGTCTGACACAAAGAGAGTTAGAGGCAGCAGTTTTAATTCTACATAGTGTGTATAATCATGTGTGACTTCGCAAGGAATTTGGGTTTTCAACCGCTTAAAAATGTTGGACATCTCTGAGAATACCAGGACCAGGATGCACTGGACACTGCTTAGTATGGTCATTCTTCATGTGCATTTCATTTGGAAATCAATTTTGGATATAAAATATTTATATACAAGGAGTCACTTAAATTATTTACAGTTTACAGGCAAAATGATCTTTCTGATGAAGCCTCAAATTATTTTAGTAAATGTAGGGGGCCTTTGAGGGAAAGAGGCTTTAGTATTTTGGGGGAGAGAAAACAATACCTGAAAATTCAGCCTGATTTAATTTGCTAGCGATCTAAGAGAGGTGAGAAGATTCATACGTATAGCTTTGTTTACTCAGAAAAGATACATTCTAGGTATTGTTGTATACCTCCAGTGAGGGCAGCCTTCTGTGGACACCTCTGAGAGGCAGTGGGAGTGGGGTGGGGTGGAGCATGAATTAATGAGTATGTGAAGGAAAACTGGCTTTGAGCATTGCCAAAATGTGCTGCTCGGAGTACTTTCGTCTCTGCTTGAGGTCTCAACCTAGCTGCTGGTCTTCCCATTAGCACTTAAGTAGCACTCAGTTGTATAACAGAAAAACAGAATGACAAAGGAAGCCACTTCATTTTTATTATCTTAAAATTAAAGTTGTGCTAATTGGAGCTAGCCTTATTTTGTTCCCATATTGCTAAAGAAATAACACTACCCGGGATCACTTCCATATATTTTTAAATAAAATGCTGTTTGCAAAGGTGCCAGTTTCTGCAAGACCCTTTTCTGTTTCACTTCTACATACACACCTCTAGAGGCTTCAGTATGTGAATTTTGAGGGGCTTTGCTCCCCCAAAACTCTAATGATTTTTCTTTTGACATTTTTTTCTGTACCAGCTCGGTGGATTTAACCTTTCAGAATACATTTACAGGGTTGGTGGAGCAGGATGAGAGGGGCTTGGGTGAGTTAGAAGCTTTGGTTGTCTGTTACTTTCTGAGAAGCTGGGTGGGTGGGCACTTGCTCACTCACACGCTAGTCTTTGAGAGGGTATGTTTGAATTGCTTAGTGAGGTATTAGTTTGATTTCAGTGACTTATTTTTCAGGATGTGTTTTCTGTTTTTTTCTAAGTGCATCAGCTTGCTGTCTCAGGATTGGGCACCTCCTAAGAGCACCAGGTGATCCAGGACCCCAGGAAGGAGCCTGGGTAGGAGGCCATTTTCCTCAGTGATAACAGTGGATTGGTGGGTCTGCCCTGGTTAGCCCTTGTGAAATTCTTCTCAGGCACCTGATCCAGACTATCATCACAGAAAGCTAACCAGCCCTCCAGTTGCTATTGGGTGTAGCATGAATACTCTTAATTTCATATTTGGCAGCTGGGCTTTAATAAGAAAGATGAGCCTGATGTGGGCTGTAGAAAAAAGGAGCCTGGCAGTGGCTCCTGAATGTCCGGTTGTCTAGTGCCCTGCCTCTGAGGAATACTGAATTTTTTTCTGGTCCATGACAAGAAGCCCAGGAAGAGAGACTAGAGGGAGAATTTAACTATATACTTTAAAGTTTTTCTTATCTTTTTCCTCTTTATCTGGTGAGTGGAAGTCAGGCCTAGGACCACTAATGTTTTAGAGGATGCCAGCAGGATTGTTACAGTGGCTGTTCTAGCTGCCATGAGCAATTGGGTTGCTCCACCAATGTGCCCCCAGGCCAAGTGGTCTTTCCTCAAGGTCTGGCAATGGCTCATGCAGCCATGACAATGGATTAATCATTCCATTATCAAGGGTGGGAATTGCTAAGGTTAGCAGGACTTCCACAGAGCTTTGATGACCTCAGAGGCTCAGGACTTGGAACATTGTTCTTTGCAAGTCACCTCCTCTGCTTTATAGATCCATAGATACTGTGGTATAGCCTCAGATGATGGGAGACAGAGTTTCTGCAAAGGCTTCAATGCTGGGCTCCCCTACACTTGGAAATTATAAATGTGACCCTCCTCCTTCAAAAGCTCACATACTCAGTGTGGAGATAAGGTGGGATTATTGAAGACAATTCAGGGCCATGGTCACATTCTTCCAGTGAACTTTGGGAAACTTACACTTCTCTCCCGTTAGGGAACAGTGACTCCATCTCTGTGTGGAAAGCTTGTTCTTATTGACTTAGTGATGTTGGGAGCCACGTGTAGAGGGGAGAGGTCCCAGCTGGCCAGGCAGAATGAATGTATTGACCCAAGTGAGCCCCTGGATGGCTCCCAGATGAGTCTCCTGAGTTCTACACAAGACAGCACAGTCTAATCAAGTGCCAGGGGTATCAGGTAGATTGTGTGTCCAAGACATTCTCAGAAGGGAGGAAATTTTCAAGGGAAACTTTGTGAAGAGATGGAAACCTGGGCTATAACCTGGAGGGAAGGCAGGATGTACCCACTGGGTCAAGGTTTCTGGTCTGAATAGACAGCTTGCATGATGGCAGAGCTTTGGAATCAGGTTTGTCCTCAATGGGATGGAGAGACCCTGATCTCTGCCCTCTGGGGTTATTTGGAGTCCTAGAGGAAATTAGAGAGCAGAGTGTCTTCTCACACATGAAGATATACCCCTCAGATGTTGTGCGGAGCAGGGGTGGTGCTGGGACATAAAGGCCAGAGTGGTTTAGGGAGGGTTGGCCGAGGAAGGACTTGAGGGTATGGGTTCTCCTTCTCAAACCTTCACCATGGATGACAAGCATGCAGAGGAGAGAAGCCACCTCCAGCTGGCTGAGTGGGGCCTGAGCATTGGCCCTGACATACATACATGGCAATTACACTGTTAGAAGGGTCACAGCTAATGCAGTTCTCCCGTGACTCATGCCACAGCCTGCGGTGCCTTCTGCACACTGGCCCTGCTCTTGCTCAGAAGGTGAGGAACTCAAACTTGAAACTTCATCTTTCAGAAATCACATTTATTATCACTCTCCCATGATGTCTTGTTTCGGCAAGGTGGGCACTTGGGCTTATATTTTTCTCTAGGAGAATTTGGGTCTCATTGGCTCTGCAAACACCTTAGGGCCTTGGTGGGAACTTTATCTCCAGTTGAAATGTAGGTTTTTCCAGGATGGGAACCAGCTTCTCTTCAGGAGTGTCCTGGGCGGGGTGTGTGGTGGGCACCTCTCTCTTGGAAGGTGCAATTCAATTTAAGAATTTTTCATTTTCTAAAGTGGGTTTTTTTAAAAGATGGCGATTGCTTTCATTAGAAAAGGCGATACACCGGTGACTCCCGTTTATTCATCAGCTTTTCCTGATTACCTTCTTAAATCTTATGGCAAGCAAGGCATTCTTTGCAGTTTAAAGACAAGAACGAAGGAATGCTGTGGTTGAGTGACTTTCCTAAGCATGGTCAGTGGGAAGCCAAGATCTAGATGCATATTTGAGTGACTCCCAATCCCACCTTCTTAGCCCCTATACATAACCTACTTGATTGCCCTTTTCCCCCCAATTTGAATTCCTGGCTGTCTGCATGATCCTTATCTGGCAATCTAGTGTAGGTTGGTAACTACATGGCAGAGAAGAAGTAGATTTTATTTTTCAGATCCCTGGAAATGGGACATCCACCCTCTGCCTTCAAGAATGTTGGTCTTTTGTTTTCTTCTTCAACTTATACTTGACTTCATCATTTTTTCAAAAGGTGATAAAAGTGAGTACAGGCATACCTTGGAGATATAGAGGATTTGGTTCCAGACAGTTGCAATAAAGCAAGTATGGCAATAAAATGAGTCATAGGAATTTTTTTGTTTCTTTGTACAAAAAATTTATATTTACTCTATACTGTACTCTATTAAGTGTGTAATAAAATTATGTTTAAAAAGCACATACTTTAATTTAAAATTACTTTATTGCAAAGAAATGCTAAGGATCATCTGAGCTGTTGGAAAAATGATGCCCATAGTCTTGCACAACGCACAGTTGCCATAGACCTTCAATTTGTAAAAAAAAAAAGCAATATCTATGAAGTGTTATAAAGTGAAGTGCAATAAAATGAGGTATCCTTGTGTTTTAAAAGTTTGTGAAAAATTAGATTGGGTTAAATTTTATTGTCCCTTTATGGACCTCTATGACATTGGTTCCACCTTGGGTATGTTTTGGTCCTGTTGTTGCTTTTGTTTATCTGGACAGCCCTTAAGAGCCCAAGTCTCAATTTTCTCATCAGTTATAGGCAAAGAATATCATGTAATTTTCTCACTCTTCAGGCCTCCCTGTAGGTAGGTTATTATAAATCATAAAGAACTACATAACTCTAAGTAAGGCATTACTCACTTTTTGCTTTTAAGTGAGAAACTAACTGCTTGCTAATTTGAAGCTCAAAGTCGTTGTTGGAGACCAAGAAGCCACCAGAGTTCTGGCTGGAGGATGGCCTGGTAGGAGAGCAAGGAGATCATGAAATAGGGCACCAGAGTACTGAGTAACCATCTTCATTCCATCACAAATTATCTGTGAAACATCAAGCAAGTAATTTCATATTCTTTGCCATTTTCCAAATGGGGCATAATGGTATGCGCCTGGTAGGGTTGTGAATATCAAATGAAATGAAATATGAAATGTGAAAGAGTTTTATTCTTTCTGTAGAAGGTGTTGTTGTAGAAGAGCAGATATCCCCCAAATAGTTTGTCATTTTTGATTCTTTTGTTTGCTTTCGAGCAGAATAATCTTTGGGATTATTTTCCTTGAGGTCCTATGCCATTGGTGTGTTAAAGATTTGGTTTTTTAAAGTTGAGACTCTGGAGGGGCCTAGCTCTTGCCAGAACACAGATCTCAAGGTCTTGGGTCTGAATGACAGGTTTCCCTTGGACAAGAACAAGGGAGAGTAGGACGCTTCCCAAATTAACTAGATTTTAAAGGTAGGGGGTGGTGAAGAGGCAGAATCTTCATTAGAATAAAATAAGTATAATTATTAATACTGTGGTTAGAATATTAAATAGGCGCTGCAAGATTTTAAAAAAATCAAATGCCAGAGAAAAATTCTTTTTTAATAATTTTGGGTGACCTCAGTTAAAAAAAAATTCAGTTATATTGCTGACCTCAAATTGGAGGAATTTTCTCATTCAACTCCCCCTTTTCCTTCTCTCAATTTGCTTTATAACTGAGAATTTGGACATATATTCTCATCCAAGCAGAAGGAGCTACTTTTTTTCTTTTTTTTGAGATAGGGTCTCTCTGAATTGCCCAGGCTGGCCTTGAATTCCTGGGCTCAAGCGATCCTCTTGCCTCCGTCTCCTGCATAGCTTGGACTACATATGTGCACCACTGTGTCCAACTCTGAACTACTTCTACCTTCCTGCTTTGAGTTTGAGGAACAATTGCTTTGTGTCTAAGGCACAAATCAAAAGGATCGTTATAGACTGAGGTTTTTTTTTTTTTTTTCAAGGATCCTGTGATTATTTCTGCAACCATAGCTTCTCCCATCTGATTTTTTTGCCTTTACTGAAAGTTTGCATTTTTTGTGATTTCTGGTCTACTTTGAATTGAATGGTTCAATTGTAATGAACAGAATCTCTTAAGTTTTTCTTTTTTTTTTTTAAGGGCTCCTTAGAGTCTCTTCCCAGAAGATAATTATAAAAATCACATTTAGGTAGTGCACAGCAAGATGCAGTGTGGAGATTTGAAATTGATTTAATATTAAAAGAAGACTGTACACCCAGAGTTTAAACTAGTGAGATGATAGAGAAAGTGAGGAAATAAATGAGGAACTAAATATGGGCCAGGTAATCTAGAGAAAGCCTGCTCAGAATTCTATTAGTCAATTTAGTAAAGAAATGTCTGTTATTGACCTTATGAAAATGTTTTAGTCTGATGCTTCTGTGAGCTATTTGGGCCGTGTGGAGTCTTCCTCTCGTTAGTCATTCCTTTCTCTCACCTATCTACCAAGTAGTAATACTGATAAAACATTGACTAACAGATATTTAGTGCTTACTGTGCTATTTTATTGAATTATCCCAACTTTGTGAGGTTTGCATTCTATTTTTACAGATAAAATGAGGCTTAGATTTATCAATTAACTTGCCCACATCACATAGAAAGTGCAAAAGAGGGAACTCCGCTGTCTCCCTTTATCACATTGCTTGATTCCTTCTGAGTTACCCTATGCTGGGCAGAAGGAGCCTTATAGTTAGGTTGGTTTAATCCAGTGGTTTTCAAAATTTCTTTAATAGCAGAATCCCTGTCAAATGGATTTTTATATAGGCCTATTACAGAATAAAAATGTTTTAGTATTTACTTTAAAAAAGTGAATAAAAAGCGAATCAGCAAAAACAATGTGCCACCACGCCCAGTAAAACTTTTCCTTGATTTATTTTTTTTAATCAGGGATTGAACTTAGAGGTGCTTAATCCCTGAGCTATTTCCCCAGCCCTTTTTATTGTATTTTAAAAATATTTTTTAGTTGTAGATGGACACAATACCTTTATTTATTTATTTATTTATTTATTTATTTATTTATTTATTTATTTATTTATTTATTTATTTATATGTGGTACTGAGGATTGAACCCAGGGCCTAACATATGCTAGGCTTTACCACTGAGCTATAACCCCAGCCCTTATTTTTTATTTTGAGACAAAGTCTTGCTAAGTTGCATACTGCTTTTAAATTATAGTTTTAGAAAATGGTTAACATAATCTAAAAGTTAAATTTAAATTAGCCATTTGGAGCAACTCAGAAACCCCTCATGTTACCTGAGGGTTCCACAGTATACACTTTGAAAAACACTGGTCAGATCCTTTCTTTTAACAAAGGGAATTGAGGCCTAGAAAGCACAAATGGTTGCTTGATACCAGGAAACAGGAAGTTTGGCCAAAGAACTTTTTACATTTTAAAATTAGTTTTTCAAGCTTTTAAAAATTTCTTCTAAATATAAAAATAGTATATATTAATTTTATTAAAAAACTAAAAATATAGAAAAATATAGACAGAAGTAAAACATAATCCATAACCTTATCACTGAACAATAAACCTCTTCTAACATTGAGTATAATAAATTTTTTCAGAATTTGGATTAGGCTGCATATAAGGGTTTATATTGTTCCGTTCTTTTAATGTTATGAGGTTCAGTTTTCTTGGATAAGAGTTTTTCAGTGATTACTTCATTTTTTTCATAGATGTGCCATACTTCAGCCATTTTCTTATTGTTTAGCATATGTATTGTATTGTTTTCTACTCTTTTTTGGGGGGTGTGTACCAGGGATTGAATTCAGGGGCACTCACCCACTGAGGCACATTCCCAGCCCTTTTTTGTATTTTATTTAGAGACAGGGTCTCAGTGAGTTGCTTAACGCCTTGCTGTTGCTGAGGCTGGCTTTGAGCTCGTGATCCTCTTGCCTCAGCCTCCTGAGCTGCTGGGATTATAGGTGGGTGCCACCGTGCCTGGCTTGTTTTCTACTCTTTGGTATTAATAAGAAATGGTGTGATGAACATCTTTGCCTATAAATTGTTGTTTCATAGTTTTCGCTGTTTTGCCAAGATAATTTCCCAAAGAGTGAAAATATTGAATGCATGAAGTCATTAAAATAGACCTTTCCATGAAGCTCTTATCACTGGGTTCATGGCTGAGGCTCCATAGCAAATCATGGATTAATAAGAGGAAAGCATGCACATTTATTTAATATGAGTTTCATATGACATGGGAGTGTTTAGAAAGGAAGATCTAAAACAAAAACAAAAACAGGGAAACCTGTGTGTGTGTGTCTTTAATTTTTAATTTTAAAAATTATTTATTTATTTAATTTTTTTGGTACTGGGGATTGAACCGAGGGGTACTTGACCACTGAGCCACATCCCCAGCCCTATTTTGTGTTTTATGTAGAGGCAGGGCCTCATTGAGTTGCTTAGTGCCTCGCCGTTGCTGAGGCTGGCTTTGAACTCATGATTCTCCTGTCTCAGCCTCCCAAAGTGCTGGGATTACAGGTGTGCACCACCATGCCCAGCTTATGTGTGTATTTTTAATGCTAGGTTTGATGGAGAAATGGATAGGTGTAGAGAGGCGTGACTAGATGCAAAGTGTGATCTGGTGGTGATGCACTGGGGGAGCTGAGCAAGGCATGTTCAGATTCTCCTTTGTGCTGTGTATCTTAATGATAAGGAAGTTCCTTTTCTGGAGGTATAGAGGGTACCTCTTGAATGAGGTTCTTAAGGCCTGCTTTAGGGGAGAAGGGGAAGGGAAGGTAGGATTGGCTTTCCGACTTCTGCTATCTTTTCAGATACTATGATGTCATATTTTTGGGTAGCGTGTCCTTTACTCCATCACCCTTATCTGGCCATATGCCTGTATCACCTATGGAATGTCCAAGGGTTTGGAGTTTTCTCTCTCCCTGTAGAAGGCGGAGGAAGGGTCAGGTTGGGGCTCAACGGAAAAAACCATTCTGAGCCTCTTGACATAAGCCTGTCCGTGTGTCCTCTTCACAGACTGAGTGCTGGTATGTGCTTACAATGGTTCAAATACAGGTAAACATGTAGATCTGTGGGACACTTCATGGGGAGGGAGCACTGTTCTCCACTCAGGCCTGGCTCATTTGAGTGCCTAGGTCCCTGGCCACTGCTGGGGCAGGGAACTCCTGAGGCACTCTCTGGGCAGACTTTTGCCCCAGGGGGTTGGATAGGGCCCTGCCTGGCAGCCAGGCTAGTGAAGGAGGGAAAGCAAGAAACCCAAGCCATTTTCAGCTTTTCCTTTGCAGATCCAACCTTTTAAGCGTACCTACATTTACCTGCAAAGGCAATCGTTTTGCATTTTAATGACAAATCAAGTACGCTAACTTGCATTTGAAACGAAAGTGCCTTAAATGTCTCTGGCTGTCAGAATGAGATGTTAGGAGCTTGATGAAAAGCGAACAAAGAAGACAAAGTATGAAGCCTGGATACAGTGCAAAATGAAATAAAACCTTGTATGGCCTGTCAGGGGTGTCAGTTGATATTCATATCTAAAGCACATTATAGCATTACTTTGCAGCTCATAGCTTACTCATCTGTCTTTTTTAATTCATCACATTCGAGCCCACATCTTTTAAGTCTCGTGTGTCAACAATGGAAGAAATCTGTTAATTGACAAATGAGTGTCACAAATGTGAATTGGTGCCTTTACATCAGCGGCAGGTGTAGTCTCTTTTGTTTTTTGTTGGATCTATTATTGGCATAAGCCAGTGTAAGACATCTGTCTTTGTCGGAATGAGAAATGACAGGCCTTCTTGGCTGTCATTGTCTTAGTGCGTGCTCATTCTGTGAGATACTGTATAAAGATAAAATGTCAGTTAAAAGAATATGAAAAACTATCTGGAGGAAGTCCTTAAATTACTCAGAGAGGGGATCCGGGAATTGGGGCTGAATTGAAATCCGAGTGTTTCAGTTTGTATCTATCACACCTATTTAAAAATAATATTTCCTGAGTAACAGGATGAGGTTATCAGGCATTTAGGAAAATGTTATGTTGTGCTGGTGTAATTAGCTTTATAAGGTGGGGAGAAAATCTACCTTTGCAAGATATGAATTTATTTATTATAAGGTCATCTCTCCGACAAGCACAGAATTGTCTCAATAAAAACACTCCAGGTAGGATTCTGGGTGTTGATTTGCATGTGTTTTGAGATATTGAAATTGTTCCCCTCCAATTTCTTTTTCAGTTATATTCCTATCTGAGACTGATGAGAAGCATAATGAAATAAAAAAGCAGCAGTTGTGAAGTGATGAGACAATTAGTGGGGAGAAAACTGTTAGTGTCACAGAGCTTCTGGTGGGTTTAGAGATGCAGGCGAGGTCTGGACACCTGAGGCTCTGTTGATAATTCAAGTTCCTGCTGGTGAGTGAGGAGATAGTGGATCTGATGGTGGAGGAATAATCCTTTACTCTCTCTCTTTTTTTTTTTTGAGGGGCGGGGCGCATAACTGAGGATTGAACTCAGGGGCACTCAACCACTGAGCCACATCCCCAGCCCTGTTTTGTTTTATGTAGAGACAGAGTCTCACTGAGTTGCTTAGCGCCTCACCATTGCTGAGGCTGGCTTTAAACTCGTGATCCTCCTGCCTCAGCCTCCTGAGCCGAGGGATTACAGGTGTGTACCACCAAGCCTGGCTCCTTACCCTCTTCTCTCTGCTTGGGCATGAGCCAGATAGCTGGATGTTTAGTGTTGCGAGGACTGGGTGACCTCAGCTGGGCATGTCCTGGTTATAGGATGGGCAGACTCTAAGGAGGGCTGCCCAAACTTGTGTCCACAGTCCCTCAGGGAGCTTGTTAAAATGTACTGTCTTGTTCAGTGGGTCTGGGGTTGGGCTTGATACTCTGCATTTCTAATAAATTCCCAGGTGATACTGACCTGCTGCTTTGTGGAACACACTTGTGTATCAACGAGTTTGATTCATTCTTCCCGTAGACCTTGTAAGGGGCTCCCTTGGCGTGGAGTTATGAAAGGAGGAAAGTCTCAGGATGTTGGGATGGACTGGACTGCTCTGGATGATTTTTACATTAAGAAGTTATTTCTTCTGCAGAAATGTTTCTAATCACTTCGGAGGAGGCCAGGATCCATCGATTTTCCTCCAGCTTTATGTGGCTAGGGAGACAGGCCCCTCTCCTAAGTTCAAAGTACCCTTTTGCCTTCTCTAAAGGGGTGTGTGGGTGCTGGTGTGTGTGTTCATATGTGCTGTGCACATGTGTTTATTGTCCTGTGTGCGAGGGGCATGCACTGAAGTGTGTGTGTTGGCAGAAGTGTTTTTTTGAGTACACACAAGTGGTGTGTCTGGGGATAGGTATGTCATATAGCAAGCCTGCACGTGCAGTGGTTTATGTGTGCTATGTGATCACACCTGTTAGCTGTGTTTAGGGTAGCATGTACCGAGCCTGGGAGGGAGAGAGGGGAAGGGAGCGAGTTTATCAAGAGGGGCAATAGGGCTCCTTGACTGATGCTCATTTGAATAATCAGATTGATGGGATATATGTCAAGGGAAAAAGAAACTACATGAGATTCTACTGTTGGGGCTAAAATGGAGTCCTTTGGTGCCATTAGTCTTTGGTAAACATATATGCCTCCAAGGTTCCTCCTGGCACAGTGCTGTGGAAGCTGACGGCAGTGTTTATTTTCAGTTGGAATAGACTCCCGGCAAAGTTAGACAATACTACTGAGATCTAGGGAAGTCCTCCACTTATCATGGAAGGGCAATCTGTGTGGAGCCTCTAGGCCAGGCTCTCTCCTCCCCTTTCTTTTTTATTTCAGCTAGTCATGAGTCAGAGAGTACAAAGACACCTCTTTTCTTTTCATGCAGACTAATAATGAACTACTTGGGAGGATGAAGCTGTATTTTTCTGAAGGAACTCAGGAAAGTTGATTCTTTTCTAGACTTTTCCCTCCTTCCCCTGGGCCGACACCTCCTTCCTTTCAGATTCCGAGCACTGCAGCCCTTTTTCTGGCAGACCCTTAAATGCTCTGTCCTGAGGAAATTTTAGTTTTGTTTCTTAAATTAAAACAAATCTTACCTGAAAGGATGGGGAACAACCCATCTGAAAGAGGCACAGAAGTTGTACCAGAAACCCCTTTCCCTGTAAATGAGGCCGTTTTTGTCACATGGCGAGAGGGCTTGTTTTGTTTTCTTTGGAGGAGCATGCATTAGTAAAAGAAGTTGCCGGAAAATAGAGTATACAAGTGCCTCCTTGCACGTGTTCCCTGCTCACCTTCTAAAAACGGGCAAGGCATGCACATCTATCTCATGTTTATCCTCACACACGTCTGTGTGTGCAGACATAGGCCAGACCCATGTGCAGATGTCCTTCTGTATGCATGCTGTGGGACTCGGAACATAAGAAGACCATTTTACGTGCCCTCTCTTGGTTTTCATTGCAATCTGTCAGAGAGAATCTGAAACAGACAAAAATTTATTGGGTAGTATTTAGAAACATGTCGGTGGTAACGACTGCAGCTCTGATTTCAATTAACACCCACTAAATTTGGCCTAATGCAGTGCGTTTGTAGACCTGTTGAACGCGCTTGGCATCACATTGCAAAAATCCGAAGTGGCCATGGTTTAAAAACCAGTTTAAGTTGATGAGGGCTTTGGTCCCCTCCCCCAATCTGGCATCACGGTGGTGGGCTCCTCTGTGAAATGCACAGACCTCAAGATTCTCTCAGTTTGGATTTTTATAAAATGACCTTTCAATTGCAGAGAGCACAGTTAAAGTTTTAGCGTTCAATCTGGCTTAATGAAATACTACTTTGGAGTTCATAATTCATCATTTTTCACACCCCGCTCACCCCGTTTTCTGGCTATTTGGGTGAAAACAGCTGGGGAAGTCCTGCATTTTATGATTAAGGCACTAAAAGATTAGCCGTAGGCACTGCCCATCTATGGGGCTACAGAATTCAGGCTGCTGACAGCAGATCTGTTTTGAATCGGACTCAGATTAAAGTGAGTGAAAATCATTTGGGGGCTGAGGGCTCGAAAGGTCACACATGTAATGAATTGTGGGTGCTTGCCTGGCTTCCCAGGCGAGAACCGTAAGCAATTATTAAATGCCATTGTGCATCAGGAAGGGTTGGTTGGTGGTGACTTTGAAACTTTCCAGAAGCGAGCCTGAGAGATTGCAAGAGGTAGTAATAAGGCCTTGGGTGGGAGAGGATTTGGAGGGCTGTTGCCATATTTGGGAAGAGGTTTTTATTCCTCTTCCATCTTCAGTTTGCTCTGGGTCAGGAGTGATGGAACCCTCAGTTGCAGGGGGATGGGGTGGGTCTGTGGGAAAAGCCTTGATGATACCTTTTTTCTTTGTCTTGGCGAGTTCCTTCAATTGCTTCCTGCTGTCTCTGGGAGTTGGTGGCTTTGCTTTAGCCCTGGGCTGTTCTGTAAGCATTGACATGCCTTTATCAACAATCTCTTTCCATCCACTAAAGCTACCTCGGAGGACCCTGGGCAACTGTACAGCTTGTGAGTTTGATGAAAGTCTGGGGCTTATTTCCCCCTGCCGGTGGGGCCTTCACTAAATGTGGTTGTACCCACTCCCCCCTCCCCCCCCCCGGCCCACTCACTGTTATTTTCCATCTCAGATGGTGTGACCTAGCTCTGTGGAAAGATTCCAGAAAGCTCCTTCATCACCGGAAGAAAACACTCTCCACTGAATCAACCCTTCTCCTATTTGACATGAGATCTCTACCACTTCCAAACCATCCCCTCCTCCCTTGATTCTCCTTTTTGAGCTTTTCAGAAACCCTGACATAAATTTCCAAAAAGGAAAGGAAGGTCAGAAAACCAACAAAAACCAATACTTAAATAATTCAGGTGAGTTGGTGATTTTTTTCTTTCAATGACTTGACAGATTTATCAACAGTTACCAGTCCTTGCTGTCTGCCAGGTCAGGTGTTAGGCATGACATGCAAAAATGACACATGGCCCAGGACAGGAGCCATGTAGAAATAGGTAAATAGGACTCAGTGAAAGGATAAAATCTCACCTCATCCTGGGGGTGGCAGGAAGGTCCTGGAGTGGGCGCATGTCTGAGTTGAATCTGAAAAGATAAGCAGATTGAACCAATGGGGAGCATGAGGAAGACTTTTCAGGCAGAAGGGCAAAGCATGAACAGTGGCAGGGAAGGGCGAGACAAATTAGAGCCAACACTTTGTTTGCCCCAGGGGTGACTTCCTCTCTGGCCATTTCTTTACCAGGGTAGGATTGGCCCTGGCAGTCTCTGGCTTATCCAACAAATGCACACCGAGTACCTGAGTTGTATCACTTACTGTTTCCAGGGCTGGAGATGGCACAGAGCAAAGACCTCTGTCTTCTGTGCCTCTTTTTTTGTCCCAGATCTTTCTCTTCTTTTCCCCTCCTGAGTTTCTCCCACCTTTGATCTTTCTTCAGGATAAGGAACTGGGATCTGTCAGGGTGATGAGTTAGAGGAGGGGCAAACAAAGGACGTGGCCTCACCAGTGGATGTATAATGTGGTTCCTGGGAGAGCCACTGTGGGTAATTGTGGAGGCTAGAAACAGCCCTATGGCAGACATCAAGATTACAAATTCTTCAGCTGCCCTAGTTCCATATTACTTTGTTCCATTCTCTTTGTTCTGTCCTTACTAAGGTTCTTATTGCTTATTTGTATTTGGTATAAATGGCTGATAGGGGTATCAAAATCTCCAAGAAATATCTACATATTTCCAGTGATTCATCCTTATGCTAATGGTGAAACATCAGGCATCTTAGACCAGGCAAAAGAGTTTGTTTTAAAGGGAGAGGTAGGAGGGTGCTTAGAGGCATTCAGAATAGCCCCAAAGGCTTTACTGGATGGTTGTCACTCTTCCTCATGGATACATTTCTTTGCTTCAAGTTGTCCTTAGTTAATTGGATTCTTTTTTGGGGCGGGGGGCTGGGGTGAGAAGTGGGGAAGACTGTCAGTTGGAGTCAAGAATGCACAAAGCAAGGCCATTAGAAATCCAGCACCATCTTCATGTCTTTATCATTGTATGGTTATTGCATGTTGGGGACAGGGTGGCCACAATCTCTAACCATGGATCCTTTCCAGAAGATAGATTTGCCTCAAGAAGGATGCTCAGTGTGATCAGACAACACCTCGGCCAACAATCAATTCCCCTCTGCAAGTTCTCATGGGTTAGAGTTGGTTTGACTTTTTCTGTTCCTTTTTAGAGTCTGCAGCTAAAGTGATGATAATGATTTCTTTTTGGTCCAATGAACTTGGAATGAAAGGAAACTTTTTTTTTTTTTTTATTCCTGTGGTAGGAAGTTTTCATGGGAGGTCTTTGGGGGAAATGTTGGGCACAGGGTTTGGAGGGGGTAGGGTAGGAAGAATGAATGCCAAGCCCCAACAGGGGTGGGGTGGGGTGGGATGGGGTGGATAGGTAGAGGCCTGTTTGCATTATTGGTCCATGGCGCCTATCCAGCTTGTGGCCTCACTCACACAAAGCCTTCGTTCTGATTAATGGCATCCGTGTCTTGGAGGCATGGATTGTATTAGACCTTGTTTAAAAAGTGCTCACTATACATTCACTACCCCTGGAAGTGCACCAAAATAGGACGAGAGGAAAAAAGGGAGCAGAGAAAGAGCCTGCGTTTGGAAAGGGTAGAAAGGAAGGCTTTTTTCATGCATGCTTTCTGTGACTCTCTGTACTCTTCAAGGCTTTATCTCTGCAGTGCTCCTATGGGAGAGCAAGGGGAAAAAGTGAAGACAGACGTCTTGGGAAAGAAAACGGGTTTCCCTGCCAAAACTGGGAGATGGTGCTGGCTCTCTTGGCTTTTTAGAAACTCCAAGAAATCTGCTGACATTTTAAAGGAAAAAAAAGGAGAGAGAGAGAAATGATTTATGATGACATCACATGTTGCCCAAGCAGATCCTGTGAGAGGAAAATGGCTTTTACAGAGAGCATGTTGCAATAAAGAAACAGTGGGTCACTGGGGGCGCATCATCAATTGAGATACCTTTAGTTATTTTTCTTAACTGCCTCTTCCCCCACCTTGTCAAAGGCCTTGGCAACATCCGGGGTCTTGCTTTATAGAGGTTTGGGGGTGCTGAGCCCTGTCTGAACCTAGAGTGTGTGGCTTTCTTGTCTCTTTTTCCTTCAACCTCTTTCTGATGACTTTGATGACATCTGGTGGTGCTTTTAGTTTCTGGTCATGGGCAGGTGTTGTACTGGCTGGCTGTGTGTGGACAAGTGGTGGGCAATAGAAGATGATGGGATGAGGGGAGCCAGCAACTTCTGTGTTTTTCTTGGAGTCACAGAACAGTGGTGGACTTCTGCAGAGGGATGCGGAGTTGCTGCCATGCGTGTTCAGGGGAAAAACTGGAGGTTGATGTGGGGTGGGGGATATAGTATAATGCCAGTGTGTATGTGTAGGCTTCTGGGCCCAGAAACCAGTGTAACTGTTCTTCTATCTTCCAACAAGATTCAAAGCTTGGTGTTGGGCTTCAGGGACTTGTCTATTCTTGGTCATGTGTTGTGTGCTGTGGCTTGTCACCAAGCACCAAGGCTAAATCTGAGCAATAGGGAGGAGGAGTCCAAGGGGTTTATCTTCAGTATCCCTAAACTCCTGGTCCTTGGGTTCATTTCTCTTCTTTCGTTTTTCCTCCTTTCCTCTGCTACTGTCCACAAGGTCTGAAGATCAGGTCTGAAACCCTTTCATGTGAAGGTCAAGTTGTTGGAATAGATTGACTACCTTGCGTGTGCTTCCGTGTCAATGAAGGTAAAAACAACGCTGAAGAACAGAGTTGCATTTGGAGAAGTTTCAGTCATTAGGAAGAGGGACCTGGGGTGTCTTTTAGAGATTGGGGGGTACGTGGAACAGGTGGGTGGTTGTGCCAGCTATGGTGTGGACGATGCCTTTCCTTCCCAGTGCCTGGATGGTTTGTGTGGCTCAGAGCTTGCCTCTGTGTGGCAGGTCCTTCCTTGTAAGTGTCCTTGGCCTGAGAGGCCCAGTGATTGTCCACTGGAAAAGTCCTGCCCCCCAAAGTGCATGAGGTTGGGAGTCTTCCCTCAGGAGAAGGGCCAGTCATTTCCTGGGCGGTGGATAGGACATCTTCAATTGTTGGCACTGGTGATCCATGACAGGCCTTGACCAGCTTTTCTACACTCTGGAAGGATCCATTTCCATACCCCGAGAGGTCTTTGAAGTTTTGGGCCTTCCTTGGTGAGTCACCAGTCCTGGCCTAGCATGTCAGTGGTCCAGAGCTACCATGGATCTCCCACATGGGCTGGTGGTCATGAGCTCAGAGGTTGGCCTCTGTATCCTCTTTAGTAGTTGACTTCCAGAGAGGAGAAATGGTCTGATTATGGTCTTCTTAGTGTCTGATAGAGACAGACACACCCTCTTTGTCTTTTTAACAAATGTAGGTAGTGGTAGTAAGAAGCCACTTGGAATCCCATCATTTTATTTCTGCTTTTATAGAGTTCTGGGAACACATCCTCCTTCAAAAAACTCACTTCCTGTTTGAAAACTCACCTTTTATTCTGTTGAAAAAAATGTCATGATTCCATTCAGCAAGTCCTGTTCAACTCCCTCATCTGTGGGAGGTGAGGGAGTTGAACTTCCCCTGTAAGCCAGGCAAGCCAGTAAGGCCATTTTTTATAACCTCCCTTTTACCTTCAAGGAAACGGAAGTAAGCCTGCCTTGGCACTCACAGCGCCTAAGCTGAAGAGTCAGTAACACAACTTTGCTCCGTCTGTTCGGAGCCTGCGCTTCCTTTACCAAACCAGTTTCTTGCTAATGGTACCCACATTGTTTTGAGTTCTGCTGTTTTTCACTTAACATGTCAAAAGCATTTTTCTGTGTTTCTATAGTATTCATGATAATCTTTTTAAATGACTACATGATTTTTCTCCCTGTGCTGATGTACTCTAATGTAAACCAGTCCCTGAAATATTGAATGTTTATTTCTAATTTCTTTGATGTTGAAAATCAAGTGGAGAGTTCCAAGATCCCCCATGTCCCCCCAAAAGGAGCAATTAGCCTGACACAGATGTAGCCTTGTGGGGGTCTTTAGGTTGGGGGAATTCCTATGTCAGGGAAGGTTCATGGGATGAGAGCTTGGCCCTTGTCCTTGATCTCCTGCCTTCTTGCTCAAGCCAGATTTCTCTGCTGGGCCCTTCAGGGATCTGCTCATCTGCCCTGTTCCTCAGGGAGAGCCAAAACCATCTGCCAGACTGGTCCTTTCTGTCCAACTCATTGGCCCATCTTATTCCCTAGTCCCAAATCCATTCTCTTTATGCAGAATGCTCTCTGCCTTCCCTTCCACATCTTCTCTATCCCACTGTCCAGGCTTTAAACCTCAGCTCAACGTAGCTAGCTTTCAGGCCCTTCTGCCAATGTCAGGTTCTCCCTGCACCAAACTCCCTGGAACTCTGCCTCGTCCAGCTTGACACCACATTATATGCTGTCATATGAATTCTTGTCTTCTCAAAATCAAGTAAGGAAAGAGGCAAGGGGGCAGGGGTCTTATCCACTCATGATCTTATTATGTCCCAGACTCTCTTCTACTCTTGTCTTTTTTGATTCTTATAATGACCATTTGCAATGGGATAAAATCCACCTAAGAGTGAAGAGGCCTTAGGTAGTTTGCCCAGTTACCCAAGCCCAGGCAAGAGAAAATGAAAGCCATGGAAGTGGCAGCACTCTAAAATGGCAAGGACAGGAAGGAAGAATTTCTTTAACTTCTTAATGCCCCTTAATTGTCACTGTGCAGTGCAAGACACATAGTAGGTGCTCATTAAATGTGTGTCTAGTTGACTTGTTGGACAGTTTCCTTTGTGGGGGTGAAAATTCCTCCAGTGCAGTGCTGAATCAGAAGGGAAAAAATTTATTCAGCCCTGCATGTGGTGTGTGTGCTTTTCATTTCAAACACCAATCTCTGTAGTTTAGCAAGGGTCAGGCATTGACATGAGGTGGGTCAGAGGAAAAACATCTTGAAACAGCCTTCTGCTCTGAGCTAGAGCAAAGCCCACATCTGTTCTTTGTCTTCATTCTTCAGTTTCCCTCTCTCTCACAGGTCCTAACAGCTAGTGGGAAGGTGGATGTGGCCAATCTGGGAATAGAATGACCTGGGCTTGGGCACAAGGGAGGTTGGCATGATTTGGTCACCTTTAGCTTTGGGGGTCAGGTCAAGTTCCTCCATGATGGACCAAGATAGAGCTGTTTTGCTATCAACTGCTTGGCAAATCTTGGAGATCTTTCCTATTGCTGCTTCCTAGTTCTTGGCTGGAGTTGTGAGGCTGGTGTAAAGCAGAGTGAGCTTTAATCAAGAGGTGTAGATCAAAGCTAGAGCTTTTCTTTTTCTTTATTTCTTCTCCCTTCCTCCCTCCCCCCTCTCTTTCCTTTTCGCTTTTCTTATACTGGGGAGCAAATCCAGGGCCTTGTGTGTGCTAGGCAAGTGCTCAACCACAGAGCTCCATCTCCAGCTCAGACCTAGAGCTTTCCTGCAGAGGCCAGCATCACATGTGGTAGAGGTAAGGATGAAAGCTGCAGAGGCCCTATGTGCTGTGCAGAGGCAGAAGTGAGTGCTGGTGAGCTAAAGGTATGATAGAGATGGGCACTCCATGAAGAGGTGATCATGGTACTCAAAATAACCATGTTTGGAAATGTCAGGATTCCCAAGTTCAGTGCTTCCTCAATATCAGGATTTCCAAGAGCCTCTCATGCCAATCTCCCATTGGAATCACCACATAGCAGCTCAGCAGGTTGTGTTTGGAGGTGGGGTTATGAGTGCACCTGCAGAGGTACCTGGGAGCTTGGGCTCCAAGGGGATTCCATGGGTTCAAGTCTCAGTTCCACAAACATGGGTTACTACAAGGTTGTATAAACTGCTTACCATTTCTGTGGCTCAGTTTCCTTACCGGTGGAACACTGGTTCAAAGAACGTAGGACAGGCTGCTGGCAGGCTGCTTACGTAATGTCTGGCCTGTGGTAACCACTCAGTAGGTACTGGTGGCGGCTGCTATTTGCATCATCATGAGCATGATCATCATCTCTCCAGTGACCAAGGTAATGCTCTCCTGGAGCACTGGTTCTCAAACTGCATCCCACCATTGTCAGTGTCACCTAGGAGATTTTTGGAAATGGAAATGTTTGGGCTCTGAATTTTAGATTCAGTAGGTCTGAGGTGGGGTCTAAGAGTTTGCATTTCCCGTGACTTCCCAGGTGCTGCTGATGCGCCTGATCTATGTGTGTTTCTTGTAATATAATTTCGAACATGCTGTGCAGACTGTTTGTTCTTCCCACTGTACTGGCATCTCTCCTCATTGTTAGATGATTTGCCACCCACAATCCCTTTGAAATCAAGGATTCCTGTGAGTGGTGCAGGACAGCTTGGTGGCAGAATGAGTGGTCATAAAGAGGAAGTAGGGCATGAGTGATTCCTGCTTTTTAAGCCAGCCTTGCTTGAGTATGTGTCTTAGTCTGTCTGGGCTGCTATGACAAAATACCATAGACCAGGCGAGGAGAGCAGAAATTTATTTCTCACAGTTTTGGAGGTTGAGAAGTCCAAGATCAAGGTGACAGTACATGTGGTGTTTGGTAAGGTCTCGCTTCCCCTTAGATGGCTGTCTTCTCACTCTTACTTGGTAGAAGGGGCAATGGGTCTCCCTTGGCCCTCTTTTATAAGGGCCCTAATGCATTAATGAAGCCGTACTTCCCAGTGGGGAGACCTGGGGGTGAGGAATCCAGCATTTGTATTTGAGTGATGGAGATAAAAGCATTCGGACCATAGCAGTCCAGGTCAGACTTGCAGTTACAGCAGACCATCTGTCAGATGACCTTGGCCCAAGGGCTGAGTGCTTTGGACCTTCTTGGAGGTGGTCAGAGTGGGACATACTTTGGGCCCCTCACTTAAACACAATTTCCCTTTTTATCTTGTCCTTTTCCTGAGGACTGGTCCCTTCGCTCTTCAGTTGAATGGTAAGATTCTTGTGTGTGCGTGCATGTGTGACATGTCAGTATTTGATTGATTTGATAAACATGGTCTCCAGGAAGATCCTCACCTATAGGAAGTTGTTCCTGATCCTCTGTCCTGCCCTAATGATGGGTGGTGCCTCTCTCTTAAGGATGTAAAACCCAGTGTGGGGCCAGCATTGCTATATGTTGTCTTTACACACACTTTCTGCTCATTGAGGGTGGAGACTAGTTTGTAGTTCTTTTATTGCTAGCCTAGCACCTGGCACAAAAATGTCTCTTGAGAGACTCCACATATTCTCTGAGACATCAGAGCAAGAGTCCCACATGACTGATGGGATCTTTGGGGAGCACTTGGCATTGGGAACTAAAGGAGTGAACGTGGGCAGGTCCTGGCGGGGGCAGGAGGGAGTTGAAGACCCAAGAGACCATATCTTAGTTTTCTCCCTCTAGTTGTAATTGCTTACTGTCTGTGTTTCCTGGGGAGGTGATTCTCTTTAGCTTGGAGGTCTCTTGGAAAGCTCTCCCTGGAGGTTAGCTTGGGTGTAGGGTAGCTGGAGCTGTTGGGAGCCGATGTCTTGGGGATGGGAGAACAGGGCCTGGGTGCAAGTGGAGTAGTGAGGAATCTGGGCAGTGCAGGGAAGCCAACTCTCATTCCTCTTCCAGTTTTCCTAACCATTGTTAATTTTGAGAACCTGGGACTATTTCCGAGAGATATTTGAATCACTGAGTTTTCCTGTTAGTCAAGTAGGCTTTTTCCTAAAGAAACCCTGGAAGGGCTGATCATTGAAGCCCATTGTTTCAGGTAATTCATGGTTTGGTATCTGGGCTCCTTCGTAGTAAAAAGACTCCAAAATATAAACCTTTCTCCTCATAATAGAATCTGCTTGTGTTATTTAAATCCCTGGGTTTTACATTACAATAGTCACCCATCAGGCTTGGAGAGAAATGGAACTTTCTCTGACAATACGGTATGTGGTGTTCTTGCTGGCTTAAAATTAAACCTAATCAAGAGGTGTCACCAGAACCCTGTGCTGAGTAAATGATAGAGCATGAAATAAAATGATTTATACAACTTTTTTTCTTCCTTCAATAGGCAATGCTTTTAAATGTTTTTCTTCTTCTGAAAGAAGGTGTGGGTGTTGAAAGTGATTTTTGATTATGCTTTTCTTAAATGGCCTAAGACCACAACATTCTGTGAGTTGCCTCCCACCTCCCTGATTTCCCACAAGGTAGATTCTTATTTGAACTTTCACAGTTTGCAAACACCAGAATGTTCTGACAGCTTCACCGAGGATTCTCTATTCTGGCCCACCAGAATGGAAATAGGAGTCAGAGTTTCAAGAGATACAAGGGACCTGAACGGAGAGTGGTGTGATTCAAGTCTTATTTATTGTATTTCTGTTTGAAGTCCATTATGCTTGGGCAAAGTTGGTTGTGGTGCCATTGTGTTTGGTTAATTAAAAAAACAAAGAAATCACTGCTTGTGAGCCAGGCATGGTGGCACATACCGCTAATCCCAGAAACTGCGGAGGTGAGGCAGGAGATTTACAAGGTAGAGGCCAGCCTGGGCAATTTAGTGAGATCCTGCCTCAAAATACAAAAGTAATAATGGCTGGAGAAGTAGCTCAGTAAGCTCCCCTGGGCTCAATCCCAAGTACTAATGAGAGTACACGCTTGTGCGTGCACGCACGCACACACACACACACACAATCACTGCATATGAATACAGGGCTCCAAATAGAAGTAGATGTATTTGCATAACTGTGGACCCAATCTCTGCCAGGGGATAGCACCTCTTGGGAAACAGCGAGGTGGGGATGGATTCTGCCCTGGCTTCCTATCCCAGTTATGTGCAAACTCAGCTCATCCGTTTCTCCCCAAATTTGTTCTTGTCTCCTTTATCTCAGTTAATGGTGTCACCATCCTCCCAACATCCCAAGTTCAAATCTAATTCTAACTTTCTCTTACCCTCAAGCTTTGTTCTTCCCATCCCCTTCTTTTTACTCCTCCATACCTTGTCAACAGAGCAATGTGGAGAGTCACAGTCAGATCCAAGTCACTCCCTTACTTGAAACTAGTGTTTGTAGAAACTACGTCAACCTCCAGGTCTTCCAGTGAAGACCTTAGCTACTCTTTTCCTAAGGCCAAGTGAACTGACACATTTTGTCTTGTGTTTTCCTAGTTTTTGGTGTTCCCTTGTGCTGAACCCTTATATTAGTTTTCTAGGGTTGCTGTAACAAAATACTGCAGATCCAGTGACTTAAACAACAGAAAATACTTCCTTGCAATTTTGTAGGCTTAAAGTCTAAGGTCAGGGTGTTGTCAGGGTTGATTCTCCTGAGGACTGTCTCCCTGGCTTGCAGGTGGCTGTCTTCCCTGTGTTCTCACATGGCCTTGCCTTTGTGTATCTGTTTCCTAACCTCCTCCTCTTATGAGGACATGAGCCATATTGGATTAGGGCTACCCTAATGACCTCATTTTAGCTTAATTACCTCTTTCAAGACCTATCTTCAAATACAGTCCCATTCTGAAGTCTTGGGTGTTAGGACTTTGACATATAAGTTTGGGGAGGCATCATTTAGCCCTATATAGTACCTTTCCCATAGGAAAGCCCTTCTATCTCCACCTCACAAACACATGTTCAAGGCCTCCTAAGGTCACATTTCTATAAAGTCCTCCTCACTCTGTAGGATTGCCCTGCTGTGTTCTGCATTCAGGGAGCCTCCCACTTTGGCCAAACCCCTGGAGTACAATTGCTGGCATGAAGACTGTATTTCTGCTTCCACTTCTTGGGGACATGAGGCCTGTACAACTGCTGGGGCCCTGCTGTCCCCACTACAAGCAGTCCCTCCTGATTAAGCATCACTCAGAGTGCATCACTCAGAGGCACCCAGGCCTGCTGCTCATTTGCAAGAATTATGGGCTTTAACAAATCTCCCTGTCCTGCAGGCCTCCTCCTCAGCACTGTAGTAATTACTATTCTTTTTCTAATTACTTGTCCACAGGGTCCCTTTCAGCTGTGGCAAAGAACACCCCAGTCCTTCATGCACAGGCAACCGGGTCATTGCCATTGCTTTGGCCCCCAAGGCATAGGCCTTCTTTCCTTCATTACCTATTTTCTCCTCCCTTTCCTCATTCTCTGGCTTCAGAGGCATGCTCTATTTAGGAAATGGTTTGTCATCCCTTTGATTTTTAGACCATTGCTCTGAAGGGTCACAGGACAAGGGAGAAGCTCTTTAAGCTGGTGTCACTGGTTACCCCGTCTGAGCTGCCTGCATTCACCTTGGAGAGATGCAGCTGTCTCCCAGCATTACAACCTGCTTCAAGTCAGGTGGAGAAAAATAGTGAAGGGAACATCATATTTAAGAGTCTGAATGTGCTGAGTGGATACTTTGGAAGCTAACCTCAGGCAAAGGTCCTTGGTTCAGGCTTGGTGACGGATGTGGCATTGTCTGCTGTTAATAACCAAGAGATTGAAGGTCCAACGAGGCCGTATTTTTGCCTGTCAACTGGGACTCTCCATTCCTTTAACTTCTTTAGTTTCAATATTTGATTTTGCTTGTGCTCACCTTTAGAGTTGTCTTGTCCCTGATCGTGTTACTATATTTAATTGACTGAATTAAGGAAGGTTTCTGTTTCAACTTAAGTATTTAGAATTTCACATTTACAAGATTGTTCTTTAATAACTTTGGAAGAACTTGACCAACTTAATGAAATCCCATCTGTTATAAAAAACATTAACATACACCTCAGGTTTCATTTGAATGTAGTCTTTCCCCTTGAAACAAGATGGTGATGGGTAAAAGTCCCCACAAGATCATTTCTAAAACAATGTGTAAGGGATTTTAATGGAAATTGGTGCATCTTTACAAGGTATGGAGCTATTGTCCCATCTATATGCATCTTTGTATAAAAAGAGGACATCTCCATGTAGCCAGTGAGGGAAGAGGCAGATGTGGTATTGTGTGGCCTCTGTGACTGACATTGGTCTTTGATCTTTGTACTCCTCCTCGATGCTGGCCTTACTTCCCCTGCCTTCTGTCATCACGAATGTCCTCTGTGTACCCTGGTTACTTGGACATGGTTCATTCAATTTGGACGTTCCCCCTTAGGGCCTTCCTTCCCTGGCTTTATTTCATCTCTTTGGCTCCATGCCTTCAGGGACCTCCTTCAAGGCCAGGACATTCCCGATTCACCCTAGCTCTTGGGGCTCCTTCCTGCAATAGAAAGAGTTTCTGTGTTCATGGAGCTCACATTTTATTTGGAGAAGGTGGGTAAGAGGGTGCAGCCAAGTGAGTAGCAAGGTACTACTAACCTGGGGAAAGTCGAGGCTGCTCTGAGAACATCTAAAAGGTGCACCCAACCTCAGGAAGAGCAAAGGGTGTCAGGAAAGACATCCTGAAGGGTCACTCATTTTCATTCACTTATAGAACCGACTGCTCTTAGGGAGCAGTCACTGTGCTGATGACAGGGAAATGTAGTGGACTAAGCAGCCAGGGTCCCTGCCCTCATGGAACCTATATTTTAACCAGATGGGTCTGCCAAATAAAGTGGTATTGGGAGTTGAAGACTCTCCCAGGCAGAAGGAACAGAAGGGATATTATCCCCATCTGAGAAGGAGGCTATTCATGTCACAGAAAAAAAGAAAGGTAAGGCCAGATCTCAAAAGGGCTCGAAAACTCTGTGAAGAAGTTTGGATTTTATTCTGAGGGTAAGGCTTGCTGCTCAAGGATTTTAGGCAGGAGAGTGACATGGTATTAGTAAGATGTATTTTTTACATGTATTTTAGTAAGATCACTTCAGTTGTCATGGAGAAGATGGGGTAGGGAAGCAGGTTAGGAGGTGAGTCATGAGGCTTTGGAGTCCTCCAGACGGGGCTACATTGGGACAGTGGCAGTGTAACAGGAAAGTAGATGAATCCAGACAACATTTTAGGGACAGTTTTGATGTTATTTATGTTAAGTGGATGTGAAGGGGTGAACATAGGAGGAATCGCAGCTGACTTTTTTTGTTGGAACAACTGGCTGGATGGTGGTAGCAATCTTGGAGATAGGAAGTTTCAGGGCTTTCAGGGTTTAGGGGAAGAGGAGCAGATGAATTTTGGACACTGAATTTGAGGTGCCTTTGGGACATCCATATGGGAATGTCCAGGAGGCAGCTGAGCAGACAGCTGTACGGTTGAGAACCAAGTCTGGGCTGGAGGGAAATTTCCCAATGGGAAGCATCAGCATAATGTATTTAGAGCTTCACTAGTGGGAATGGGGAGTAGATGAATTTACTTGGGCTTGGGGGTCAGTTTAGGGTAAGAAGAAATTATAGGACAGATATGAAGAATTAAGGAATGAGCTGAGAATGAATATCCAGAGAAGGTGGGGGGAAATCAGGAGATCTGTGGTTTGCCAAAAGCTGAGGAAAGAGCAGTGTAAAGAGGAGAGAATATTTCAAGGGATTAAATGGTGCAGAGGGGAAAAACAAGATGACTTCTTGGACTAACCATTGGATTTAGTGGTAGGAAGGCAGTGACCTTGGCAAGAATGATTTGATAAAATGGTGGGCTTTTTGGTCCACTCTCTGTCCCTGTCAACAGCTGTCCTAGTCCAAGGCATCATCATCTCTCGCCTAGACTTCTGCAGTAGCTTCCGAATTGTTTCACCTGTGTGTCTCTGTTTTGCAAAGAGTGATCTTGTGAAGAGGCAAATCTCATTACAGTGCTTCCTAGCTTGGAATCTTTTAATGGTTTTCTGCTATAAGATGAAGGCAAACTCCTTGATGGGATTTGGGTCCCTGCCTTTTCATCTCTCCTCATCTTGTACCACGTGTCTCTCTCTCTCTGCCCAACCACACCCTTCTTCCCTAAATGCATCGAACTTGTCATGTCTCCTCTGGACATTGGGACTTTGCACATGCTTTTTAGAGGTCTTTTAGCTCACTTTCCACCCTTGTCATTCCAGCTTGTCTTTAAGATTTCAATTTCAATTGCACGTGATCAGGGAAGTCTTTTCTGTCCTCCCTCATGAGGCCAGGTCTCTCTGTTGGTGTTTTTTTGTTTTTTTTTTAAAAATTTTTTCTTAGTTGTAGATGGACACAATGTCTTTATTTTATTGCTCTGTATGTGGTGCTGAGGATTGAACCCAGGGCCTCACGCATGCGAGGCAAGCGCTCTACCGCTGAGCCACAATCCCAGCCCCTCTCTGTTGGTGTTTATGTAACATCACCTGTCTATCTTTTATGGCTGTGGCAGATTACATTATGTTCTAGCTTTTTCTCCTCCCTAGATCCATGTCTTTTGTCCTGTGGCTGTGCAGTTTCTACACATATTTCCTTGACCCACTGATGTTGGGCATGGCTACATAAATTGCTCAGGCCGTGAAACCTAGTTGGAAATGAGAATGTGCCTGTCCTGACCTAGACCTTAGGAGGCATTGTACATTTTGTTTGCCTCTTAAGCTTCTGCCATTGCCATCGCTGAGACTGGGTCTCACCATGAAGTTAAGTAGAGTAGACTTGAGTCAGCTCTATGGCCTGCAACCTGGAATCCACCTAGCCCAGTTAAGTTGTAGCTGATTTGCAGATATGTAAGAATAAATGTTTAGTTTAAAACTCTGAATTTCAGTGTAATTTGTTAGGCAGAATTATCCGGAGAATAGATGACTGATACAATAGCCACCACAATTGCAATTTTATATATATTTATGTCTGTTGTCTCAACTACGTATTCTAAGTCCTGTGAGTATAAGTTTTGAGTCTCTTACTGTGTACTGTATTTCCAAGCATTGTGCATAGTGTGTAATACATGGTAGGTGTGCAACGCATAATTGTTAAGTGACAGTAAATTCTTTTTTTTTTGTTGTTTTTTTGTTTTGTTTTATTTAGGCTTACATGTTAACAGTATAAATTGATTCATTGTACATAGATAGAGGATAACATATCAATTCTCTAGTTGTAAGTTGTATAGAATCACAACATATATGCAGTCATACATAAAGTTAGGGTTATTATGACCATCATATTCCATCACCCTTGCTGTCCCCATACCCCCTCCTCCCTTACACCCCTGTGAACAGAGTTCCACCATTGTTCCCATGTCCTTCCCCACATTATGGATCAGCATCCACTTATCAACGAGTACATTTGGCATTTGGTTTTCTGAGATTGGCTTACTTCACTTAGCATGATATTCTCCAACTCCATCCATTTACCTGCAAATGCCATAATTTTATTCTCTCTTATTGCTGAGTAATATTCCATTGTGTATATATACCACAG
>CM053404.1:43109126-43181902 GCA_028644305.1 Xerus rutilus | reverse complement strand
CCATGTCCTTCCCCACATTATGGATCAGCATCCACTTATCAACGAGTACATTTGGCATTTGGTTTTCTGAGATTGGCTTACTTCACTTAGCATGATATTCTCCAACTCCATCCATTTACCTGCAAATGCCATAATTTTATTCTCTCTTATTGCTGAGTAATATTCCATTGTGTATATATACCACAGTTTCTTTATCCAGAAGTGACAGTTAATTCTGTGTTTCAACTCAACTATGTAGTATAAATCTCTAATCTTCCCTGTTAATCTTGGGAGTTTACTGGTTCTGGCCAAATTGGCCCACTGTCAAGGGTATCATGATACCTTGTGCATTCAATTATGGTCCTTCACTAATGTGAAACAAAATGGCAGGTTTTAGAAATACAACTTTTCTGTACTTCAAAAAGGACTTTTGATAAAATGTTAGTTGTGCTAAGAGGTTATAGAGTGGTATGAATTGTGGGGGAATACAGACCATCTGTAATCTTAAAGTAAATACCAGCTTAGTTAATGATTTTCTACTGCGGTGTATGACATTCATCATTTCCTCCCATTAACAAATAGGTGCATTTTCATAGATAATTTCTACATTAGAAACAGATCAAGCCTTTTTTAAAATTTTGTTTTTTAGTTGTAGATGGACACAATACCTTTATTTTATTTATATATTTTTATGTGGTGCTGAGGATCAAATCCAGTGCCCCACATGTGCTAGGCAAGCACTCTACCCAGCCCCCAGATCAAGCCTTTAAAATCTGCTGTTGGGCTGTCTCTACCTTTGAAGATAGTCTGCGTTCTCCCTTGCATGTATATTCATTACCCCCAAAGACCTCTCTCTTGAGATTGCCTACATTCTCCTTTGAATATGTTTCTGCTCTCCTAAATGAAAATATTTCCTCAAAAGATATCTGCTGTTCGATATTCAAAGTAACGCTAATGGTGGGTAATGGGTTATAGACTCTAATAAAGAACTCCAATAGCATGATCTCACTGGATCCCCAGGATAATCCTGGTGAAGTAGGTGGATAAAATATGATCTGTTGCTCCATTTTATGCTAGGTAAACTGAGGCCTAGAGGAGCTAAATAACTTGTCCAAGAAGAAGCAGGGAAAGGACCCAAGCACAATTTTCTGTTTTCAGTGTAATTTAGCAGAATTATACATTTTCAAGGCAGAGTATCGATATTTACATGTAGATTTTTTTATCGAAGTGTGCAACTTATATGTTTGCATAATAAAAACTGACTACAAACAGGGTAATAAACAAACAAACAAACAAAATATCTGCTGTTGATTTAAGAGTTAACTGAGTTGACAGAATCACTCATGGATTTAATCTGTCTCTCTTATGAGGGAAAAAGGCATCTTGTTATAGGGAATGAATATTGGGATTTGAACCAGAGGACACACATTGCTCTTTACTAGCTCTGTGACCACGGAAAATTGATCTAACTTTCTTGAGCTTTACTTTGGGCATCTATAAAATGAAATTAATGTTTACTGCTGTGGATTCTGAAAAATGCTTTGCAAAAATAAAAGGGCCTGCAAATTGTAGTTAACTGAAACAAAATGAATAAACAAGAAATAGTAAAGAGTAAAAATATTGATTTTTAAATATTAATCTTATAACCAGGTACCTTACTAATGTCAATTTTTTAGAAGTTATTCAGTTAACTTGCTTTTTTGAGGGGCATATGATTTTTTTCTGAAAAAAAAAAAAGATTTTTCTCCTTTGTAAGTTTTATGCTTCTTATTTCTTTACCTTCTCTCATTGCATTGGCTAGTAGTGAAAGGATTCTATTTTTGTAATTTTTAAAGGCAGTATTACTTTATTCACTTTTCTGGTTAGGAACCAATGTTGAACTTTTGGCATTTATGCACATGAACATATGATTTCCCAACATTTCTTACCTACTAATATGATAACCTATATTTCTTAATATTGAGGCACTTATAAATCCTGTTAAAAACCCTACATTAGTGGTGATATAATATCACTTAGTTGTGAAGAGAAGGTTTTAAAATTTTTGTGTGATTTCATCCTTGTTTAGTGTGTTGTCTGGGTTCTTTGTTGCTAATGTTTTGCTTTGGGTTTTTGCATTGCCTTTCATGAGAGTAATTGGCTGGAGTTTTATTGTGCTGTGTTTTTGAGGATTTGTTCTGTTTGTTTATGGACTGAATTGTACCCCCCAATGTCCATATGTTGAAGCTCTAACCCCCAATGTGACTGTAGTTTGAGGAGAGGGCCTCATTTAACTAAGGTTAAATGGAGTCAAAAGTGTGGGTCCCTGATCCAATAGGTCCAATGTCCTTGTAAGACAAGGAAGAGACACCTGAGAGCTCTATCTTGTGCAAACAGAGGAGGCTATGTGAGGCAGCCATCTATAAGCCAAGAAGAAGCCTTACCAGAAATCAACTCGAAAGGCACCCTGATCTTGAACTTCTAGCTTAAGTCATCTTATAGTCTATAGTATTTTATTAAGATAGCCTCAGCAGACTAATACAATGCTATATAGCTGGTCCCTGAATTCACAATAGTCTTATAATTTTTGAACTTTACCATGGTGCAAAAATGATGTGTATTCAGTAGAAACCATACTTTGAATTTTCTTCTTTTCTCAGGTTAGTGATATGTACTGGGATACATAGTGATATGTGCTGGGCTGTGGCCGTGTGCTGTATCCCCCAGGCAGCCACATGATCACGAGGGTACTAGTACTCTGCAGTGTGCTGTGTTGCCAAGCTAAGATGTTCCATAAGTTCAGTATATTAAATGCATTTTTTTAAAATATATTTTTTTAGTTGTAGATGGACATAATATCTTTATTTTAATTTATTTTATGTGGTGCTGAGGATTGAACCCAGTTCCTCATGCATGCGAGGCGAGCGCTCTACCACTGAGCCACAATCCCAGCCCCTTAAATGCATTTTTTATTTATGATATTTTCAACTTAAGATGGATTCATCAGGATGTAAGCCCATCGTAGGTTGAAGAACATCTGTACTTACTTGTAAAAGTAGAATATTTCTCTACATTCTGGAACAAACAGTTCAGATAGCACTTTGGTTACTTATTACTTGAAGACACAGGTAACATTCATCTGTAGCATATGTGGAGCCTGGTTTGTTTATTAGCTCTGCTAACTTTGTATTTTTTGTAGCACATGGTCTCTTTGTATTTTCAATATTTTCTAGACTTAGTTTCAGTTATACCAGAAAATAACTAGTTTATCTAGGTTTTCAAAATATTAAATAAGGTTGAGTAAAATTGTATTTTCTATGTCTTTTAATTTATTCTGTATTTGTGGTTACATATACATTTGTATTCTTACTTTGACTATACTTTTCCCCCTGGATTATTGGTTTAGTAGTAGGTGATTATTTCTTAATAACTCTTGGATTTATTAGCACAACTGTTTCTCTTATTAATTACTGTTTTATCTCTACCAATTCTTTTACTTTTCTTATGTTTATTTCATTCCTTTGTTTTGTTTCTGAGCTGCACATCTAATTTAAGCTTTTTTATTCTTTCTTGTTAGAACCGTTCGTGCTTAAAGCTGTGAATCTCTCTCTGAATACTACTTTAATTATGTCTTATAAGTTCTAATACATAATGTTTGCATGTTTATTTTCTAGATATTTGGGGATTTTGGTTTTAATTTTCTCTTGGCATAAAGGTTGTTAAAGAGTTGTGATCAGAGAATATGATCTATACTTTTTCTACTTCTTGGAATTTTAGGTCTTTATGACCTCGTATGTGGTCAGTTTTTGTCAATAAGCACTTTGAAAGTTGTATCTGTTTTCAAGCTATAGCATTTGAAATCTGTCAGATCTTCTGATAAGAGCATTTTGAGCTTAGACAATCAAGGAAAGCTTTATGCAGGAGAGGGGTCTTGAAGAACAAGTAGGTGTTCAGAGGTTGAGGGTTGGTAAGGGACCTTCTGAGCTAGGGCAACAGGAGAAAGTTGGGCCTAGACTGCACCTAGCATGTGGGGGGAAGGCATGTACCCTCCTCTTCAGGTTTTGCTCTGTAAGACATGCTGTGCCCATTGGGGCCAGTCATCTCCATTCACTTGACTCTGTGCAAGGATCTTTGAGACCATCCCAGCCATGCCATCAGCCTACCTAGCAGTAGTGGACAACACATAGCAATTTGCTCTTCAGGCCACTCTATTGGCATGATCTTAGCTTCACAATTTTACTGGAGAGCTGAATTGGCACACACCTCAATTTGTTAGCATTAGCTCTGTATTTGAACATTAATCAGAGAGATGAAAGCATTTCCATGGAAGAATTAGTGTCTGATATGTACTGGCTATATGGAGTTGTTTTGTCAGATGACCCCAGTAAATTACCAAATATTTAACACTGATGATAAATCAAATGATGTGCAGTCTGTAGGAAGTGAAGGGATTTAAATAATTAAGCAGTTCTTTCTAGAGCCTCTTTATATGATGATTTTCTAGACTTCAAATCAGTTTTCCTCATCCAGCCTCCGTATAATATATAGTTATTTCAAATCAGCTTTACTTACTGAGCTTTTTCTAGTAATGGAGCTTTGTCAGCAAAAACTGTGCGTAACAGCAAATGGTGAATGATGGGCTCGTGTCAGAAAGGAGCTTGAGAGGTGCTTTCTGTTGTGAGACGGATGGGTCTGGAGCCAGAGCTTGAAGCTCACTGAGTGTAATAGTTTCAGAGAAAAGGTATGTCTGAAGGAGGGGTGAGTGTTCCTTCACTCAAAAGCTGGTGTTTCACATACCCAAGCCAAATGCTCCACATACTGCCCAGGCCATGGTTTCGTGTTTTTGACGCATAAGAGATTGTGAAGTTCTTTAGTATAATCTTGGTTGTGCTTTCTTCTTCCACTCATCATGCCTATTCTCTTACAGCTGGAACCCAGTGTTCAGGGCAGAAGGCAGGAAGTGCAACAGCTACTGGCATTACAGCAGGCAGGTTTATTCAGTTGTGACCATGGCTCTCCCTAAGCCAGCGCTATCCCCTGTGAGTGCTCTAAGTGCCCAAGTGCTAAGTGCCCATGAGTGGTCTGAGCTCTGCCAAGTAGGGCAGGTTCCTTGGGAAGGCAGCTTTTATTGCTGGGTGGTCCTCATTCAGGCTTGGAGGATAGAGCATTCTGGTGGAGATGGGCTGTGGGACACTCTGAGAGTTTAAGCCACTGCTGCTATTTTTGAAATTCTGGTTTGAACTGCAGGATTGTGCTGAGTTTGATACAAACTAATTTCTCTGCTGGCAGCACATGATGTATGGGGTAGTTGAGCTTATGTGTCAGTTGGTCTGTTGCCTCTCTGGACCTTGAATGTTCCAAAGAGCTATTGGGGGAGAAACCTGGCATCAAATAGGGTACCTGAATTTGGGAGGCCAAGGATGCTAAACTGTGTATGCGCTGCCTCTATTTTATTGCTGAATCTTGTCTCTCAGTGGAGGTTCTTAGAGGCTATTCAACAAAGCCTGTGCTGTCAGCTAAAAGGCTTTTAGGACTTCATAATCACGGTTCAGTATCTTTTCCTTTTTCTTAAAAAAAAGAAAAAGAACTTTTCCTTTCCCCATCTTTTTGAAATCGTTAGCCTTCATGTGAACTGAAAGGGACTTCAAAACATTGGAAGAAAATAGTCTGAGAGCTCAGAGTGTGCTTGGCTCCTGGTAGGTCTGAAGACTTGATAAAGAGGCATCTTGCCCTGACAGGTGTTTGTGTGCCAGTGTGGTGAAGGCTTTTGATGACAGAGCCACTTAGTTTTCTATAGCTTACACTTTCCTTTGTGCAGAGGAGTTAGAAAAACTCTAATAAAGTAACTAAATAATAGGAACAAAAAGTTAGCATTGTTGTTCTTCATTTTGAGACTCACTTGCCAGGCATTAAGCAAGCAAGTGGCAGGGTGCAGTGCTGAGTGTCCTGCCAATGTCCCTGTGATTCTGGAATGTGTTGCTATTTAAACGTCCAGAGTCAGCAGCGGTGCCCTTCTTTAAGCCAAGGGGAATTTTTGATGGGAAGCAGAACTGTAGATGAGGGTGTGGGCAGAATGGAGGGCTCCTACCAGAGATGCTGTGGTGCCATCTTTGTTCCCTGCAAGCACAGTTGCTTATGTCCCCCCTGATAGGTGGGAGCCCCCTTAACCTTCAAAATATACTTTTCTTCTCTCTTATGGGAACCAACAGAACTTGGGAAACTGACTATTGTCACATGTTGTCTCTGTTGTCACAGAAGTCCTTACACGAATACTTCTAAGATCTTGTGCTTCTTTCCCCAAAAGACAGCTCACAGAGTTTACAGCCAAATGAATGTGCGATGTTTACTTGTTATTTAATTTTGGCTCCTAAGGAGCAGAGATGGACTTGCTGGTTGAACTGCCTTGATCGTTGGGTGAAGAGTGAGGGCATCCCACTTTGCAACAGTCACTCCATGGTGGGCAAAATGGTGTCACCCTACTTAGACTTTCAGGAAAAAAATAGACATTTTGTTAGTAGAGGACTGAAATAGAACTGAATGTTGCTAAACATTGTCATAGGTGGAATCTAAAGGCTTAGTAGAGAAACTCATGGACTGGGCTCCATGACCTGGTATCCAGAAATGACATTGTTTTACATGAAGAGTACAATTGCAAGGAGGAGGTGAGGGCATGGCAAAATACTGGAAATGATATCTACCAAATTGTGCTCTGTCCATGCACAAATATACCATGGTGAATCCTGCAAATAAATAAATATATGTACATGTATATATACTAATTAAAATTATAGTAACAATGATAGAAGAGAGCTCAGTAGAACAGAGCAAGTGGATATGGGGAGGGAAAAGGGGAGGAAAAGGGAAGGGACTAGGAATGAGATGGATCCAGTTATGTTAGATGCATTTATGAATATAGCAGAATGTATCCCATTATTATGTATAATTATAATGTTCCAATTTAAAAAATGGAAAAATTTTAAAAAAGAACAGAATTGGGTTAATGTTCAGATTTTTCTATCCCTCCCCGACAAGTTGCTCTTGCAGCTGTATGTAAAATCTACTCCTTTAAATTCAAGTGTATGTGTGTGTATGTTATCAAGCATTACGGTGTGAGAGAGTACGCTGGGCTGTGAGTGATCCATAGATCTTGGTGAATGACAGGTTGTATGATGTCAGAGTTTGAGGGGTCTCTGAACTCATCAGGCTTTGCCTTCTTAAATTTCCGGGGAGGAAAATAAGTCTTCCCATCTACACTCTTTGGGTCCTCTCATCAAGCCTTGTTACCAAGAAGTGTTAGGTTGATTGGGGTTTATGGTTTATGTTTGAGGGTTATGAGTGCTAGAACTATTCCACTGAAAATGATCTTTGTGAGGAAAACAAGGAGTATGGGATTCAAGAGGAGTGCTACAAGCTTATCTGATGATGATAATACAATAATAGTCCATAGATGAATGTAATAGATGATAAGAATAATGACAACATTTATTGGCTTTTACTGTGTGCCAGGTAATGGTGCTAAATACTTAATATGTGTTCTCATTTAACTCTTACAACAATCCAGTGAGATATTAATAGAGGTAGTAATGATGGTGATAGTGGTAAGTGATAATAATTATAGCAATTACTGTGCCTACTTTATATGGATTATCTCATTTGCATCTCATAATAATCTTTTGAGCAAGGCAGTATTTATCATCCTTTCTGCTTTCTAGACGAAGAAACTGAGGTTCAGAGATGTTATAGAACTTGCCTAAGGAGCTGGAAGGTGAGTCACTTGTCTCATTTCAAAGACTGCTCATATCAACCTTTCTGATCACATATAATTAGCTAAACAGAGGCATTCCCTAATGGGCACTTAACAATATTAGGTTGCGATGATGAGATGAGAAGTATTTGGCCAAGTAGATATATGTACAGTATGGCGTGCATATGTGCACACACACGGTTCACTTCTGATTTTCTACCTTGAGAATAACCTCCGACTATTAATTCCAGAGTGTTATCTTTTTTATCCAGCACATGTTCACCTTTGCCTAGCTGGCAGGGTCAAGGAATAGAAACTCTTTTAATATAATTCTAAGCAGAATATCTTTGGGAAGATTATAATCATAACAGATTATTAGAACTGAGTGAGCATACGGAGATGTGTACAGTCAACTGCGGCATTTTAGAGAGGAGACTTGGGCCCTCCAGAGAGGTAGCCATTGGCCCAAGGCCTCTGGTTGATTATCTTGGGATTGGAACTAGATTTTGAGTTGTCTCCTCTCTCTGCTGTGTGACCCTGCCACTCAATGGCATAGACTCTGAAGCTGAAAACAAATTGTGTTTCAATTGTCTATTTTGAGTTATGGGTGCCACTAATTCTCTGCTGGTGTGGCTAATTAATAGTTGGCTGCCACAGTATTTTAAGATACTTATGGCTTAAGTCATAAATTGGCTGTGGAAGCAACCTCTCCTGGTTCCTTGCATCAGAAGCACAATAATATATTTTCTTCTAATACAGAATATTTTTGTTGGCTTAATGGACCAAGATAGTTAGGGAATTAAATTGACCTTCACTCCTACCTATCCCATATCACCAGGAGGGAAGGAGAGGCAGGATTATTAATGGAAATGCATTTTCTTTGAAGTTTGAATTTATCTTTTAAAAGAATATTCTTTCCTGACTGGGAAGAATTATTATTTGGTCACAGGCATTTTATTGTGTAGCTTCGCGTCATTATTGCATTGAGTGTGTTGCTATAGCTCCCACCAACTGTTTTTAAGATGTTTTGAGACTGTGCTTCGTATTATAAGGAAAGTATTTGTCACTCGGACTCTCAGAATTGAATTTGCCTGAATTAATTATGATTTCCACTCCATCCCCCTGGGCGGTATTGTGGGGGAGAGGTAATCCTTTCTGATGTCGTATAGAAAATCAATTCTGGCCCACAGCACTGGCTAGTTGCTTGAGTGGGGGAACTTGTCACCCACTGTATGGTCTTTATTTCCCATTTTTCTTGGCCCTTTGTTATGTGTTCCTTTCTCTGGGCTGGTTTAAGAAGCCGCCAGGGCCAGGAAACAGTGCTTGGAGTGATGGACAAGGATACTCTCCCATAAAGAAAATCACAAGGGCCCCAAGTTGGGTAATAAAAGGCCTTGTCAGTGGCTTTTCTTGTGTAGTCTGCATTGTTTATAGAGTGTTTTCCACAGAGAAACACAGACACTCTCCCTTCGGCCTAGGGGGTAAGTCAAGTTGAACGGCACTTGGTCAGATGTGGGGATTTGGTCTTGACAGGTTTGGGAGTTTGCTGTCTTCTCCTCTGTAGTCATCCTGTCTATTCTTTAGAACACTGTTATCCTTTGTAATTTCAAGATGTAAAACTCCTTTACCTTATAAAACCCCATAAAGAAACTCAAGACTCAGAAACAACTGATAAATATTCGTATCATCCATAACAAGCACAGGATCAATATAGCCTTACTTTATAAATAGCTACTACAAAAAATAAACACCCACATCCTATTGCGACCCATGAAAAAGTGTGCTACCAAGTTTTCAGTGCCCTGGGACCATGCCCTCAAGATAAGGCTGAGCAAAATGGCCGGACCCAGAACTGAGCAGGTGTCAACGTTAGTCTCTATGCACTCAGGATGGAGACAGCCCCGTCTTTCTTTCTTACATCTCTCAGGAGAGCCTACAAGTAATTCCTCCCATGGCATGTGACCATGGTGCTTTTGGCTTTGCCATTCCAGCCAACTGACCCTTTTGCTGAAAGTTTAATAGGGGATAAATTCACATGTGAATTCATAATCCCCTTATCTGTGCTAAGAGCATTCTGTAACAAGCCTGCAACAAAGAGAATCTTGCATCTTGCGGTTTTGCTCTGACCCCACCTCACCGTCCCATCCTAACCTCTCTACACCTCCTGGTTTGACAGCTGAAGGCATCTGCCCCTTGCGAAGTCATCGCCTGCCTGCAGTACGTTAAATGCAGCATGTTCCACATTTTAAATAAATGGATTCACATTTCCTGCCAGTCATATTGAGGAATTCAAGGAAGCCTGGCCTATATGGTGTGTGGGGAGGGGAGTGTTTAGGAGAAAAGAAAGCGGGGACTTGTTCTCCTCTAGTATTCCTGAATTTTGAGCCCTATTCTCTTTTATGTAGTGTGACTTTGACTGTAAATCCACAAGCAAAGTCACCATCGAGCCATGGTTTAAGTTTCGAAGATTTATTGCTAAAATTCACTCTCCTCCTAATGCTTTTATAACTTTCTTTTCCTTTCCCTGCCCATGGTGTGGGTTGCAGTTAATGTTATCTACATATGTCTATAAATACTGAAAATATTTTTGATACAATGTGCATTTAATCAACTTTTTGTTACTGTTATGCCGTGTGTGTGGAGGAAAATTGTTTCTGTCTTAATGTTCTATTGAAGTGCTTTTGGAGTGATGATATCATAATCACTTTAATACATTTAAAAGCTTCAAGGCTTAGCATTTATTGAACAAAGCTCATTGAAGGAATATAACGGATGTCTTGAGGCTTTCCGCTGCTGTAAAAAAGGACAGTATTGTTCATGGCCTCGGTAAAAGAAAATCTGAATTTTTATTTTACTTTGCACCACGTTGCAATTATATTTCAAAAGCTCTTCAAGCGCGACTAACAAAGGGGCTGTTTTTATGAATTGTTATAATTGCAGATCTCAGGGCTGACTGCTGCGAGTTTAACATTAATAATGGACAGCAATTTAAAACTTTATCACTAAAATCCAACCTCTGAGAACCTAAAAGATGAGATTCCCTACCCACTCGGATATCCTTGGAAAACAAATCCTCCCAAGTTGAGAAGCAAGCAGAAAACTTCTTTCTTCTTGAGGTTCTCAGAAGTGTTGACCCTTTGGGTCTCTGGGAAAGGCCTAGGGAGGGAGGAGAGAGCCAAGGAGGGTCAAGGTTGGAGGTGTGTGAGCCCATGAAATCAGAGCTGCAAAATGGAGAATGGGAAGCCATGGGAGCTTCCAAGACTCCTCTTGGGTGGAAGTTGGCATGTTCAGATGGTCCCTAAACTGTCACATGGGCAGGGCTGGCCTGCTCCGAAGTCCTCCCTTCGGAAGAGTGTAGTAGAAAAGCTATGACTGCTTCAGGTACAATGGAAAATAGTCCTCCTGGCTGAGATGTTCAAGTCACGACCTAGAAATCTGGTGTCTTGGCCTTCTCTCCTCTGTTGCTGGGTAACTGCTTACACTGTTTTTGAGACTGCATATATGGTAAACTGGGCTCGTTGGGTGCAGGCCTGGTCTTGGACATTGTTCAAGAAAGTGTTCTCTATCCTGCTCAGTTGTAACTGAGGGGAGGAGAGCATCTACAAAGAGCCAGTCACCATTTCCTGTTTCTTATTCCTTGTGATCTCATTAGGGAGCTTCTGGTCTTAGAACTCCCTGACTGACTTGCTTCAAATGTCCTTGTTTAAAGCCTCCAACTTTCTCTATAAATTTCCCTTAAGGGAAAGTATACATTTTAGAGTTCACTTGCTATAAGAAGGGGATGCTGAGGCCTAGTTAATGAGGAATCCATGTTCTTTTCTTACCTTATCATGTAAGGCACAGTGCTCTGAACAGGTGAATTTGCTTAAAATGAGCATTTTGATTTGAAATAAAAATGATGGTCTTTTCCTTTGTGTCTTTCCAATGGGGAGGTTTGGGAGCTGCTTTTTCAATCAAACAACTGCTAGAGTTAGGATCTTGAATATCCCCCAGAGCCCCAGGTATTGAAGACTTGGTCCCCAGTTCTTGGCGTCATCGAGAGGTGGTGAAACCTTTAAGAGATGAGGCCTAATGGAAGGGAGTTAGTTACTGGGAAATTCCCCTTTGAAGGGGATGTTAGGACCCTGTCCTTTTTTGTTTCCCAACTGCCACCAGGTGAGAAGCCTCCTCTGCTACATGTTCCCCAGCATGTCAATAGGGTGAAGTGACCATGCACTGAAATCTCTGAAACTGTGAGCTGAAATAAACCTTTCCTCCTCATACATTGATCAATTCTATCAGTTACGATTAAGTTCAGTTGCATAAGATAGATAACCTCAGTTCCTAAGCCTTCAACAAGATTCACGTTTGTTTCTTTTTTATGTAAATAAGACTAGAGGCTGGTAGTATAGGGCTGGTATGGTGGCTTCATGATATTACCAGGCACACAATCTCCTTCTAGCTTTCTACTCTGCCATCTCTAGGGTATGGCATCTTGGAGTAACCTTCATGGCCCAAGATCGCACCGAAAGTCCAGCCATCTTGTCCACATTCCAGGCTGGCAGGAGAAGGACAAGAAAAGAAGAACATTTTCTCTCCCCTTTTAAAGGAATCTGTTTAGAAATTCCCTGTAGCAGTGAAGCTATAAGGGCACAACTAATTGTGAGATAGGCAGAAAATTGCGGTCTCATTCTGGAGTAGCAAGGTGCTCTGCTGAAATTTGAGATTTTGTTCTTAGGGAGAAGGGAGAGTTGATGCTGGGATCAATCACCTATAGAGGATGGCATACAGTGGATCTACTCATTCACCTATCATATGCTTTCTCTACCATCTTTCCAGGTTTCACTAGTAATACCCCTCCATAGTTCCATACATTGCCCACACAAGCCTTTTATGCCTTTTTCCCCTTTAAAGTTTTCCTTGGTGTTTGTTTTAAGCCACTTGTATTGGCACTAAGATGTCAGGGATGAAGGACGCTTTTTCCTGAGCACTGGCTTTTCATTTCTCCTCTTGTAACATTTCTGTGCAGAGCTGAAAGCTCAGCGCCTGCCTCACAGAGGAAGGGTGACCCAAGAGCAGCTAGAGTGGTTCCTGGGGGCCTCTCAACTGTCCTTTCACCCTTCGTGGCACCACGACTGTCACTCTTCTCCAGAAATCTTCCTCCCCACCTTGCCTGCAGGCAGCTGGGTCAAAGGGCAGTCTCCTTGAAGTCTAGAGTCCTGTGGCTTATGGGGGCAAAGTGCTCCCTGCCTCAGAGAAGTCCCCAGGATCCAGAAGTCAAGGCCAGTGTCACTTGCCCACCCTCCTGTGAACAGGCTCACTTTAAAGAATTCTCAGATAGAAGATGAAGGCATCGCCTCGGGGTAACTGCTGCTTTATAGTCTCAGCCTCAGCCGTTACAAACCCAGGTGATGGTGCCTGTGGTGGTCCCCTGGCTCCAGAGAAGGCAGGCCCCTTTCACTGAGCACAAGGTGCTTTGAGGCAGGATGCTGCTGTAGATGACATTGCTGTGTCCCTTCATACACCCTAGCCAATCCACTCTGTCTTTTACCAGTGGTGGAGGGTTTCAAATCAGGAATTGAGACATGTAATCTGGTGAAAGAGTTTGTCACCTTTGAAAACAGAGGCTCATCCGTGCCATTTTCACATTCTGGAGTGTTTCCTTTTCTGGGTCATTTTGAGTATTTTCAGATTCCATGCTATGCATTTTTTGAATTCAAAGAGATTTTCAAGATCTAGGAGCAATCAATGATGTAATACCTAGAGGTCTTGCTTAGAGAAGCTTGAAGAAAATGAACTTTGGAGCCCTAGAGACCTGGATTCAAACTCTCTTGTATGGCTTTTGATTGATTAATTTAACAAATTAATCTGAAGGATAATTAATTTGAGGATAGGTTTTTAAAATCTATAAAATGGGGCTGGTGATGTACATACACATATGTATTATATCGCTAACTCAATGAAGAAAGAAATTAAATGAGAACATAGTAAAGCACCCAGCACATAGTAGGTCCTCAGTAACATTTCTCTTGTATGCAATTCACTGTACCAAGAGATTATAAATATTTGTTAGTTTTATGATCAAAAACTTTTTTGAAAAAACTTGAGCAATGGCATGTGTCATAAACTTAGTTTTATTTTATTCTCACTAACCCTGATCTTTTTACACATGGCTGGAGATATTGTTCAGGAACACAGGATCTCAAATGACTATTTTTAAGCGTCCCTTCTTTTTAAATGAGATGGGTATGACGTGAAGAGGCACTGCGAGAACTAGTAAGATGGGTCATTTGTAAATTGGAAGCTTTACCTGACCTGGTGAACTTTTGGAAGTGCTTCAAGAGGTCCTCAATCTGTGCCTTGAACTTTCCTGGGTCATGATCCTCCACGAGAATTTGATGTGAACTGTGGATCTTCTTAGAAAATGTACCTACATGTGTAAACGGAGTTTTTATGTAGATTCCCATTCCCTGACCCCCTTGCAGAAACCTTGGGTTTAGAACCTTTGGCCTAGGTCGCCCTCTCCCCAAGGATATAGAGATTGACAGACAATGGGGAAGGGAAGGGAGTGGTAGACATATATAGGGTGGTGAAGGGTGACTGGGAGAGTTGGCCATACCCAGAACAAGAAACAAGTGTGGAGATAGTGATGGAATGATAAAAATCAGACAAACCATGGCTCCGGGCTCTCTGAGAAGTCAAGAATGGAAATGGTCAAGATATTTTCCAACTCCAACATGTTCTGATGATAAATTTCTATAAGCTGTAGAAAAACTGAAAGAATCATAGCACCATATGAGATATACCCATCCCCAGGTTCTTCTATGAACATTTTGCTCTGCTTGCTGTGTTTCATCTCTATTCTAAGTCCATTGTGGTTTTTTTTTTTTTTTTTTTTTTTGATACATTTCACAGTAAGTCACAGACATCAGTGTCCTTTCCTGGTAACATTCAGCATGCATAGTATTTTCTATAGTTCAATATTGGTTGATTTTTTTTCTTTTGAGAAATGTACAAACACTAAATATACCAAACGTCTATGTAATCCAAGCCCTTACCCAAATCAGAAAATTTCCTCTTGTCCCTTCCCAGTTAATACCTGCTCCCTTTCCCCAGAGGCAATCTGATTTTTTTTTGTGTGTGGGGTACTGGGGGGATTGAACTCAGGGGCACTTGGCCACTGGGCCACATCCCCAGCCCTATTTTGTATTTTATTTAGAGACAGGGTCTCACTGAGTTGCTTAGCACATTGCTTTTGCTGAGGCTGGCTTTGAACTCACGATCCTCCTGCCTCAGCATCCCTAGCTGCTGGGATTACAGTGGTGCACCACAGTGCCTGGTGGCAATCTGAGTTTTTCCATCATAGAGTAATTTTGACTGCTTTAGGGCTTCATATAATTGGGATCACACAGTGTGCACTTTTGTGTATGTGAGACTTCTTTCACCAGCATGGCATATTTGAGATCCATCCACATGATGCATGTCAGTATTTTGTTTATTTTTATTGTTGAGTAGTTTCCCAGTGTCTGCATAGACTGTCTCGTCCATTCTTTTTTTCAATATCAATTGAGCTGTTTCCAGATTCTAGTTATTAAGTTGCTGTAAACATTTGTATACAAGTCTTTGCATGCACATATATATTTCCTTCTCTTGAGTTAATACCTGGGAGTGGAATTTCTGAGTCTTAGGATACTTATATGTTTAGTTTTACAAATTTTTGCCGGAACTTTCCCCCAAGTGATTATTTCATTTTTACTTCTGTCAACACAGTGTGAGATTTCTGGCTGCTCCGTATCTTTCCTACCATTTGGTATTGTCAGTCTTTTTAATAATAGCCATTCATTGGTGGAAGTGTGGTGCTACTGAGACTAAGGGGACCTGATAGCCCGTGTCCCCCTTGGTCTCAGTGGCATTCTCTTTCTTCTTAGGGATTGTGTGAGAATAGCTGGTGAAAATCTTACAGGGCTATAAAACTTCCTGTAGGTATTGTTTTCCCCTTTAAATTCTATATGGCACCAAAATGCTTGAGAGTGCTCTGCATCATTATAGATACCTGAAGTCACTTCTCGATGATGTAGCTGCGGCAAGGGTGCTGGCAGCTAGCAGCTGTCAAGGCAAGGCAAGGTGTCCACCCTTCCAGGTGGAGCTGCATATGTGTGTGTGTGTGTGTGTGTGTGTGTGTGTGTGTGTTGAGCTCCTTGACATTTGCGGCGTTTGGTGAGTCAGCAGCTGGAGCCTTGCAACCAGCTCCATGTCACAACATTATCAGAGACTTGAGGAAACTGGATGGAGTTCAGAGAGGAGCAGCAAGTACGATTAAAGGGCTTGGAGGGATTAAGGGATTGATTTATGAGGAAAGATGAAAAGAACTTAATGTGCGCTGCTTGACTAAGTGGGTACATGATAATAGCCTGCAAATATCTGAAGGGTATAAACACCGGAGAGGGAGAGGAATTAGCACAGGGTGAGGAAACTGATCCAGGAATAATGGGGAAAATTAACAAGGGGAGGATGGGGTGCGTTGGCACAGCCTTAGCAGGGATGTGGCCCTCTTCAGTCTTTCCGTTTCAGAAGTCTGAAGCAGGGAGGTGAGTTGACTTGGGGATGTTGAACTGTAGGAGGAGCTGTGGATTCTCCTAAAACTGGTGCATAGAGGCAGAACATTTGCGTGTCAGCCGCATGCAGGACCTAGTCTAGGAGATGTGCTGACCTGTACAACCAGGCTGGGAACCTGGAGGCAAGAAGGAAGGATGGTGTTGGAAACGCGAGAATGGAGATGGTCTGCAGACCGAGATCTAGGCATTTCCCTAAGTCTCTCCTTCTGGTAGTTTCTCTGGACTGATGAAAGAGGCACTGCCATTTGGTTTGTTGGGCATCCCATCTTGCTTGCCATGTGAACTCTCTATCCCTTTGTCTTCCAGTTTTCCAGTTGTCTTCCTGTCCCCAATTCCTAAAATGCATCTGTCCTTGACAAGTCTGTGGTGTTTATTTCTCGTTCTGTGGATCTGAGATTGGGAGACAATATGTGGACTGCCAAGAGGATAGGAAAGAAGTCAGACTACCAGGGGGCAGAATCTGGCTCCGTTCGTCCCAGCTGGGTGAATGGGCCGAGTTACTTATGAATTCTCTGGGCCTGAGTTTTCTTTTTTTCAAAAAGGAGGTAAAGGCCTCTTGGTCTTCTGGTGACTCCCATGCTTTCTTGAAATACTGTGTTAGTGACCAAAATACCCTACAACAGCAACTTAGAGGAAGAAAAGTTTATTTCAGGTCGTGGTTTCAGAAGTTTAATCCATGGTTGGCTGATTCCATTACTCTGGGCCAGAGGTGAGGCAGAATACCATGGCAGAAGGGCATCGTGGAGGAAAGCAACTCAGGACATGCTGGCCAGGAAGCAGAGCTTGAGTGCAAGGAGCCAGGGGTAATATAATTCCCAAGGCACGCCTCAGTGACCTAAGTGATTAGGTGTAGCTCTTATAATCAAATCCTTTTACCTCGGAATGTTTTTGCATTGTCTCACACATGAGCTTTCAGGGAATTCCTTATATTTAAACCATAACAAACACTGTTAATACACACCACACAATACACAACACTTAATTAAACCTTTTGGTAATAATTATCACTGTTATTCTGATGACTGCTAAAATAAATTGTGGACCCACCTTTGCTAAATGCATTGTATTGATTAGCTGATTATATTCTTTTTTTTTTTTTTGGTACTGGGGATTGAACTCAGGTGTACTCGACCACTGAGACACATCCCCAGCCCTATTTTGTGTTTTATGTAGAGACAGGGTCTCACTGAGTTGCTTAGCGCCTCGCCGTTGCTGAGGCTGGTAGCTTATTATATTCTTAAAATGTTTTCATAAGCAGCAGGGTGGTATAATCCCTGTTTCACAGATGAGGAAACTGAGGTTGGGCAGTCAAGCAAGAATGTCAGAGCTGAGAAGTGACAGATGGTCTTTAAGATCTCTTTCAACTCCAAAGTAGTCAAATTTAGTTTCTCCAGCAGGTTTTCCAATGATATAGCAGATACTCAGTAAAACTTTGCAATGTGAGTTCATCTGTTCATTTGCATCGGTTTCCCCAAGTCTAGAAATGAACTGTACCTGCTACAGATTCTCCAATTGTTGCTTTGTTATCCTTGCTTCGAGCCACAGAATTGGCTACTGCAAGTGTCCACCCTTCCTGACCCTTCTTTAGGAACAAGTGTAGGCTTCCATTGAGCCTAAGTGGGCTTCCTTGTGTGCTCTGGGAGTTCAGGGAACTGGAATATTGCTTTTGGGTTTTCAATGTATTTTTTTTTTTTTTAGTTGTAGATGGACACAATATCTTATTTATTTATTTATTTTTATGTGGTGCTGAGGATCGAACCCAGTGCCTCACGCATGCGAGGCAAGCGCTCTACCACTGAGCCACAATCCCAGCCCCTTACCTTTTTTTTTAAAATGAAAAAAATATTTTTCTTTTAGTTGTAGATGGACACAATACCTTTGTTTTATTTATTTTTATGTTGTGCTGAGGACAAGTGCTCGCTTGGCAAGCACTCTACTACTGAGCCACAACCCCAGCCCATTACCGTTTTTTTTTTTTAACATAATGATCTTGAATAAACTGCACAATTCTTTCTTTGAAACAATTATATTTTAATGGGAGTCTCATACAGTGAGTAGATAACAACTTGTTCCATTGATTGAAATTCATATTTATCCACTTGCAAAACATGTTCCTAGTTGCTCCCACACTTGCCTGATGTATTTGTGTTTAAATCAGTTTTCCTTCTTACTAGTAACTGATCTAATAAATCTGTAAAAGGAGTGGGCTCCATGTTGTCCTGCCTATTTCAAGAGAGAACAGTAGGGATATGAAAGTGAGATAGGAATGGGCCCTGTTTATGGACGTGAGATGGGGTCAACTTATGAGTGCCTGCTGGTGACTTTTCTGTGTAGAAGGTTTCCATGCTGAGTTTTATCTGTTTTTAATCTCAGATTTGACTCAATAACCCAACAGAGGGGATACAAACCAAATATTAACATTAACCAGAGCCCAGGGTGAATCTGCTATATAAATAAACATAACCAAAATAGATGTCAACCAAGCTGCTAATGAAGTTTGAATTATTCTAATAGAGAACATTAATTGCTATTAAAGACTGCTCCAAAGCCTTCGTGGCTTGGTGTGATTGAAGTCCATTCATTGTTTTCTCAGGAGCAGAGGATGTGTGGCTGTAGGGGAGTCAGGTGGGAGAGGAGAGCTGGGTTTCCTGCCATCACATAGGGACCCAGGCTCCTTTCTCCTGGTGGCTCTTCTGTCTTCTTGGAGTCCTTTCCATTCTTCGGTGATGGGGACAAAAAACTTTCTAGTGCCTTACGCTGAAACTCGGATGCCTCACTCCCTTTCACACTTCCTAGGTGAGAACTGTTATGTGGCCTCACATTCCTGAAAGACTGGAACATGCCATTCAGAAGAATGCCAGAAAGCCAGGGAGGACAGTATGAGTCTCTGCAATATTCATTGATGGAGATGACCTGTCTCACCATTATTGCCCTGTTGGTGCACACATTTTGGGAGGGGACTTTTGTTGATCCACCCAAGTCCAGAGAACAAGTTAGATACTTTCTTACTTTTTGTTATTCATATTTTAAACTAACTTCTGACCTGAATTCACGGAACCATTATGGCTGTAGCCTCTGGGAGTGCAGGAACATCCCTTGCCAAGCTGCTGTTTCTTTGGGAAGAATCAGGTACAATAAACTGCTTGCAGGTGACCAGTGTCAAGTTCAGGTCCCAGATGGCCTTGGCATCCATGGTTGCAGATGCAAGTGGGGCTTATGTTTATTTTTGCTGTTTTCTTCCTAGGGGTTCAGAGGTCTTCCACGCTCTATGAGATGTACTTTTCTCTATTTTTTTTTCCTGACCAATGCTCATTTTTCCCTTTCCAGTCTTGTAGTCTCCAGTTAGAGGCAAGCTGCTCTTGCCTTTGAGGTCACCATGCCCCCTACACAGCCCACACCACTGGCCACCCATAGCAGCCCTCATCTGTGCCACTTGAGAGACCCAAATGCTTAAGTCTCTGTGGCAGGGTGGCATGGCACACAGCACACAAAAGCTTTTTTTGTGGTCACCATGTAAAAATGCAAAAGCCAGAGAGGGGCTGCTTTCTCTAGGGAATGCATGTTTTGTAGGTGAGGCTGCCCATCCTTGGTTCATAGCCCATTTTCTTTATTACCACAATGGTGCTTGCCTTCCTTAAAGCACAAGTCTGCATTTGCATGCAAAGCCAGCTGGCTTTTAGAGAAGTTGCATTGGTTTCTTCCAAAATACTTGACTGTGCACTTTTGGGTTTGCAGATTCTTATGCCGGAGACTGTTGCTGCCATATGTGCTGTGCGTGTGCAGGGCAGGGGTGGTGGTAGTGGATAGGTAAAGGAAAAATGTGCCATTTGGGCATGTAAATGACATTAGGCTCGTAGCTTCAGACATTTGGGGAGCTCTGCCACACCCCTGAGATTTAGTTGTATTGCTTTGTAATTGGTCAAGAATCCAGTACGCCCCATTTCCCATTTGGTTAATGAAATATTAGTGTTATAAACCATGACTATTGGCTCCTAGGGGCTGTATTCCCTTTGTCACTCTCTGTTACCTTGGTTTACAGTCAGTTTGTTCGAGCATTAGCCACTTTCTGGTTTGCATCAAGGTGGCTGTCTACTGGGTCATTAAGTACCAGTGATACTCAGTTCCTCTGGGATTTCTTTTTTTTTTTTGACGCATAATAGTTATATTGGGAACAAAGTGCACAGGAGCCACATCCACACAGTAGGGTGCCAACCATCATGGAGGATGAAGGCAAAGGAAAGAGAGCAGACAGGATACTTACCTGCTAGTTAAGAGAGCCTTTGCTTCATTTGCAAAGGTCAACAATGTGGGAAGATAAGGTCATTTTATTAGCCAGATACTGGATAGGTTAGAGATGTTAATGAAGTAAAAGCCATCAAAGATACCAGAGGCACTCATTCATTTCTCTGTTGACTTAATTAATTATTTATTTTTTAAACAAAAAATGGAAACTTATGTTTAATTATTAAGACTCCAACATTTAACTCGCAACTGGGAACTTTCCATTTTAACTAATTAAATATTTTGCCTACTTTCATTAACATCTTTTAAAAATTTGTTCTAATTGGTTATACATGACAGCGAAATGCATTTTGACACATTGTACACAAATGGAGCACAACTTCACATTCCTCTGGCTGTATGTGGTGCAGAATCACATGGGTATATTGGGTAATAATATCTATCTCATTCCACCGTCCTTCATACCCCCACACCCCCTCCCCTTGTTCCCCTCTGTCCAATCCAAAGTTCCTCCATCTCTCCTACCATTATGAATCAGCATCTGCTTATCAGAGAAAACATTTGGCCTTTGGTGTTTTGAGATTGGCTTATTTTGCTTAGCATGATATTCTCCAGCTCTATTCATTTGCCTGCAAATGCCATAATTTTATTCTTCTTTAAGGCTGAGGAATATTCCATTGTGTATATGTACCGCATTTTCTTTATCCATTTATTTGGTGAAGGGCACCTATGTTGATTCTGTAGTTTAGCTATTGTGAATTGAGCTACTATAAATATTGATGTGGCTACGTCACTGTAGTGTGCTGATTGGGTATAAACTGAGGAGTGGCATAGCTGGGTCAAATGGTGGATCCATTCCAAGTTTTCTGAGGAATTTCCATACTGCTTTCCATAATGGTTACACCAATTTGCCATGACACCAGCAATGTATGAGTGTACCTTTCCCCCCACATCCTTACCAACACTTATTTTTGCTTGTATTCTTAATCATTGCCATTCAGACTGGAGTGAAATGAAATCTTAGAGTAGTTTTGATTTGCATTTCTCTAATGGCTAGAGACTTTGAACGTTTTTTCATATATTTGTTGATCGATTGAATATCTTCTTCTGTGAAGTGTCTATTCACTTCCTTTGCCCATTTATTGATTGGGTTATTTGTTTCTTTGGTGTTGAGTTTTTTGAGTTCTCTGTATATCCTGGAGATTGATGCTGTATCTGAGGTGCATGTGGTAAATTCTTTCTCCCATTCTGTAGGCTCTAACTTAATTATTTATGAATCACATATTTGTTGAGTGCCTCCATGAGCCACACATCAGGCTACGAGATTCAAAAGTAAGCAACAACAGGTACAGGTTTGGCTGTTAAAATTTGAAAGTGGCTAAACAAGATGAAGGTGGATTTTTTTTTTTTATATCATCGTCTAAATATAGCCCTCCAGGGTGGACATGGTGATTCCATGGTGTTGTGCTCCTGGAATCCTCCTGCTTCCAAGATTCCTGGGATTCCTAGTATGCTTATTGCTCTGCTATCTCTAGACTGTGCTTCTTCCCAGCATGGTTATGGCTGGCTCACTACTCCATCTACATTCTAGACTCTACTTTTCAAAATCACCACCCAAAAGCTGCTCACATCCCATTGGAGAGAATTTAGTTGCATGAGCACACATATTTGTAGATAATGAGGGCACAGCCACAGATCTCTACCATGGTGGCTCTGTCACTAGATAGAAAACAATGGAGGAGAACCATTTGGCAGGAGAGCAGAGGCAAGTATTAAATATTCATTTTTGTGCTGTTTTGGATCCTGTCTCTCCTCCATCCTATCATAGGTCTCTCTTGACTTCCATTTACCCTTTATTCTACCACCTCAGTATGCCTCCTCCCCCATGCCTGCCACATTCTTCCTGCCTGGAATGACCTTGTCTCTCCTTCCCACATGCTATCATTTGGATGTGCTTTGTCCCCCAAGGGTTTATGCGTTGGAAGCTAGGTCCTCAGTGTGGTGATATTAAGAGGTGGTGGTACCTTTAATGGGTGGAGCCTAGTGGGAGGTCACTAGATCTCACTGTGGGCCCTTCTCTTGGAAGAGATTAAGGTGGTTCTCATAGGACCCTGATTGTCCTTATGAGAATGAATTGGTATAAAAAGGGCAAGGGCTGGGATTGTAGCTCAGCGATAGAGAGCTTGCCTCGCATGTGTGAGGCCTTGGGTTCGATCCTCAGCACCACGTACAAAACAATAAAATAAAGACATTGTGTCCATCAACAACTAAAAAAATAAATAAATAAATAAAATAAAAAGGGCAAGACGTGCTCCTCCCCATGTGCTGTTTTCCTGTATGGTGATGTGATCGCTCCCTCTTATACTTCACCATTTGTGATACCGTCTGCCTTGACACTTTTTCCATAACTGAGCTGATGCTGGCACCATGCCCCTGAACTTCCAGAACTATGAGCTAAATAATCTTCTTTATAAAATAGCCTGCCTCAGGTATTTTGTTACAGTAACAGAAAACAGATTAATATATCACGCTTCAAGGACCAGCTGATTCTTATTCTTTTTTTTTTAAAATCATTTTCTTTTTAAAACAACCTTTATTTTATTTATTTATGTATGTATTTTGTATGTGGTGCTGAGGATTGAACCCAGTGCCTCACGCGTGAGGGGCAAGCGCTCTACCACTGAGCCATGACCCCAGCCCCTGATTCTTATTCTTCCTATAAAACTATCCCTGATCCCTCTGTCTCCATTTCAGCTGTTCCTGTGGGTGAACTAAATGTTCCTATTGCTCTGTTGTTTAATGACAACAGTTCTTAAACTGATGTCTCATTTTTTTCTGTTTAACGTTCATATGAAACTATTGTGGGTCTCACTTCAATTTAACACATGTATTAAGAGTCTCCTGTGGGCCAAAGTCACTTTTCCTTTCCCCACTCCCTCTTGTGTAGCATGTAAAACACAAACACAGGACCTTTAATGCTTACTCTTCATAGTGAGAAAAACCCAAATGAACTCAGTGTTTGACCCTAAAGGGTCTTTTGGAACATTTCTGGAGTAGAAGGCAATGAGGCCTAAGTAAAGTGGGCTAAAATAAACCTCAGTCTCCTCATTTCATAGTTGTATTTCCTGTGTCCACCAGTCCTGTCCTACCCTGCTGTCGTGATTACAGCCAGGCCGAGGGGACCCCAAATGGGCCCTCGGTGTAGCATGAGCATTGGCACGATGCAGGTGGGACGGGGCAGAACAAGAGTGTTTTGAGAGGACTGAGAGGAAAGAGGTGAAGCTCATGCAGCTTCCTGCTGCTCCACTGTCTGATTGCTTTCAGTCACTGGGCAGAAGAAAGGGCCCCAGTTGGCAGCGGAACTGGGATTTCCAAACTAACAGTTTATTCTGCCATTTCGCCCTTTGCTAGTTTGATTAAAAAGGAATCATTCATTCATGTATTTTTAAAATTCCTGTCTCATGACTGTTTCTTGGAGTTGTGCAGCACATCAGGGAGACATGGGCCCTGCCCTGCAGGAGAATGGGATTGGCTGAGGGAAAGAGCAAACCATCTCTTCATCTACTTGGTGATCAGCCAGTCCCATCCTCCAGCTGAGTCAGTGGTAGCCTCAGTGGAGACAAGAATCGTGCTGTAAAAGTCCCACGTGATGGAGTTCAGCGCCATGTTGGTCCCTTGGCCTGTGCCCAGTGACCTTGATGATTGATTTCACTGACTGGTTGCTACATCTTTCCCCATGGAGCTCTTGGTGCCTTGATGTCTTGGAGTGTGAAAGTGGAGATTCTGTCTGTTTCCTGGCAGGGGCCAGTGCAGGGAGGAGGGTTGTTGTGGGAGGTTCTCTCTGCATTGATAGAGTGCTTTGGAAATCTGAGCCAAAGGTGATGGCAGAGGAGGTTTCTGGTGTGAGATCTCCTTTGTCCTGGGGCTGTCCTTCCCCCAGTGAGTCTCTCTTGGTTCTTGTGTGTAGAGTTGTTGTGATCTGGGTATGTGTGTGCTGGAGGATGTGGGTGGGTCCTGCCTGGTTTCTCTAACTTAGATGCTCGTTCAGGTGAAAAGTCCAGTGTTTGCTCATCTGTGTACAACCTTGTAATTTGGCATTACTTTTATTTTTCCTCCTGGTGACATCTGATGGATGGGAATGGCTCTCTGTGGGTGAATGGGGTATTGTCAGCCCCCAGCATGTGCCTGACAAAACAAGATGGCACTGCTTGCAAACAGGTGGCTGTCTGGAGTGTCACAAAATGGCAGCACAGCCTTTTGGGGAGACCTTGGAAGTCAAGGACACCCTGTGAGGGCGGGACCTCTGCTGATGTAGTTCCTTTATGTCCCATGGCTGCTTCCTGTCCCATCATTTCCCAGAGCCTTTCCTGAATAATGTGTCAGCTGAATTCCCAAAGTACCAAACCCACCTAAGGAAGGGACCAAGAGATGGGGCCTCTGATGTGTCCCAGTGTTTGTCTTCACTTAGGGGTCATGCTGAAGTCACCTAGAGGGGCAGGCAGTTGGGTAAATAAGCAAGGGAAGGAAAGGTTGAGAAGTGTGGTGTGAATTTCTTCCTGGCTGCTGCATTGTTTCGGGGCCAGCTCCTGCCCCATCAGTTGGCTGCGCCCCACCCCACCCTTCTTAATGACTTATTTGTCCTGGAAAGCAAGCTATTAATCACAAACAGAATAGTTCTGTAACTTTCAAACAAACACAGAATAGTTCTAGGGACTATGAAAAAGCCAAACCCTTGGCAGAGATTTGAAAACCGTGTTTCTTTTATATATATTTTAGAAATGCCACCATTTTTCCTTAGGCACAGAAGGTTCCCTTTAATTAGCACTGAATTTCCCATTCCCCCTTTCTTCCTGAGGCATCTATAAAGCGCTGGCCTAGTAAAAGGCAGGTACACAGCTCTCAATCGAGCCCTCTTGATGTGCTAGTATAGTTTTAATTGTGTTGAGATTTCCTTGCCAAAGTGACACATGCAGAAGCATTTTAAAAACGTATAGGGTTCGTAACTCTTACGCTGTCTAGAGCTCTTGAATTATGAATGTCTCTTCCGCTGCCTATTCGGTTCTTCTGAATCTGTAAAATTACTTTAATAACCTGTGTGGGGGTAATGTTAATATGTTTGCTCAGTAGTGTGAATTTATTAGCATTCCTACTCCACTTCAGGGAGCTGGCTTGGCCCTTTTGATGCACGCCCCTGGTTGCAAGAAGAGGCAAATTATGGCAGAGCCTGCTTTTTTCCCCCCTTCCTTCTCCCTTCCACCATTAGCGATCATTCTGTTACACAGAGTACGTGATAAATCAACTGCAGGAGAGTCAGATTTGCCATAACATGACATTACCTATCAGCTCGTCAGGTCTGAGTTGACTCGCAGCCTTTTGGGCTGTATATTTCTTCAAAGTCTAGCGCCAGTTTCTTAGTCAGCTCTAACTAATTTCAGAGTGGAAGGGAAACTTGACTGGAGTGCTGTTTGGGATCTGCTTTTTAATCCTGGTCTGTTTAATGTTTGCTCCTGACAGTCTAGGCCAGACATCATTTTAATGGTATGTGTGGTGATAAAGCCAATAAACTGTCAAGATGATTGATAATCTAAGCATTATAGCAATATGACTTTCCTGTTCTCCTCTGTGCTTTAGATGATGGTTTCCAAATTGAATTCCTACAGTGTGTGCTGTATGTGTGTGCCTGTCGGAGGCTCCCCTTGCAGCCTTTGAAGGAGGTAGCTGTGCTTAATGTAAGATTTTTAGCCCTCAATTACCCACACAAATATATTTGCATACGTGTTGGTACCCCCCTAATTTAGGAAACGTCAAGAATTTATGGCTCTGCCCTTGTAACAGCCCTTAGCAATTTATAGGCACTGGTGGAACTTTTTATTATGTCTTTATGATGTTTTTTCACCTGGCATGCATCTTAGATTCCATGTGGTTGATTCTGTTATCTGTGGTTGAAAGACATTACAGATAACAAAGTACACTGTATTAAAGGCAGGCTTCTGGTTGCCTTTCCTTTTCTCTTTCTTTCTTTTTTTCTTTTCATTTAGCAGACATTTGTTAGCATCTGGTCCTCATCTCATTAATCAGACTTGACCAGGTGTTTTAGGGTGGTGACAGTGGGAGTGCTTGGCCGTTCTTTGTTGGCCCTCATGGGCCACTGTTGCTGGCTGACATCTCCCCTCTCTGTGGTACAGTGTTGCCTGGGAACAGAACCTTCATGGCCCAAGAGGTTGGGCCTATTGTGTGTGTGTGTGTGTGTGTGTATGTGTGTGTGTGTGTTAAACACACTTAAACAATTTTATCAGGAGGAAAAAGAAAAAAAAAACAACCCCCAAACCTAAGCAAATATTACACTCAAAACTCTTAGAGTGAGTTGAATTTCTCTTCTTTCTGCTTATACTGATGTGTGTTTTTGTATAGTGTGGTGTGTGTGTTTTTAGTGTTATACTTTTAAGGTAGTGTCTAGAAAGAACACTGGATTTCTGAGGCCACAGAATGTTAATCCCAGAACGGCCTCTCTGATAGCTGTGATGCTGAGATTTGCTGTGTATTTCTTCCAGGTCTCAAATGGTTCAGATGAGACCCAAGGAGGTGACACATCTTGACTAGGTCTGGGGCGAATGTCCATGTGTCTTTATTTGAGGTCAGCCATCCTTTCCATTGCATTATTTTCCTTCTCTTCATTTCATGTCCATTTTCTTTTGGTCCTCAGATACTGGGCAAGTCACCTCAGTTTTCTGGTCTGAGTTGCTCCATATGTAAAATGACAGGGTCCAATTTGCTAGCCCCTTACTCTTAGCCACTCTGCGTTACCACCCCATGTTTGTAAGAACTCACAGCCCTATTCTGATGCCACTCAGCTGGTCTGAGTCAGAGGGGAGCTTGACCGTGGGGCTCACTGACTGTGCAATTCAGAGGAAGCTGTCTGCCATCTGAGTCCGTTTTTTCTTCTGTAAGGTGGAGGTAGGGTTGTCCTGAGTTCAAATGAGAGAAATGAAAGCACCAGGCAGAATACCTGGCAGAGAAGAGGTACTCAGTAAATGCTGTGTGACAGAATATTTAATTTGAGATTGTCATGCTTTAAAATTTTTTTTACTTACAAAATCTACATTTCTTTGGATCCATTACCCTTTCTCCTTTTCCATTGGCTTGGTTATTTGATGTTTACTTTCTTTAATAAATGATGATATGGCAGAAAATGGAGAAGAGGAAAATCAAGTTTTGGATTTTGAATTTCCAACATTTAGTCTCAAGTATAAAAAAAGAAATTTGGAAGAGTGCATGATGATAGAACTGGCTGACTCTGAATCTGGGTGAAGATTTCCTTAGCTTGGCAGGAGGGAGTGAGAGGTGAAGAAAAGTGAAGATGCTCGTGGGTCCCTGGGACGGGACTCTGTGGTTTGGACTAAAACTTGTTCCTGACATGTTAGTTGTTATGGTTACTTAAGAATACAGAGAGGAGGCCGCATGACCCAAGATGTCCAAACACAGGAGGAGATGAGGAAGAATTAGGTTTGAGCTGAATTCTGAAGTGTGGTTATAATTTCGATAGGCAAAGTCTGCCAGCTTTCAGCTAAAACTCCTCTGCCAATAGAGTAGTCCTCTTAAGTTCTAAACCCTGGTTTGCTTTCTTGGCCAACTGAATGGATATGATAGATCTGATGAGGATGGAGAAGGTTGATCCAATGGCAAGGTTGAGAGAGGTGGGAATGTTGGGCATAGAGGCAGAAGTAAAGTCGGGGAGCTGCTCAGCCCTGGGGTTGGACAGGTATGGTCCCCGAGGCAGGAGAGTGGATCCTCCCATGCAGAATAACCACAAACACCCCTACAAAACCGGCGCACCGCTCTCAAGTGGTACCTGCTTATTCCGTCCGATGGATGCCTGGAGGGGAAAGAAAAAAAATTACAGCAGTTGACACTGTGAGAGTCCCCTCTGCATCCACACTGACACCTACTCTGGTGACTTCTGGAGGAAGCTACTTTTTACGGATTAAAACTTGAAATATAGGAGGGGTGGAGAAACCAGGATCCTGGTAGCAACTTTACTTTGCATTACACCGTGTGGCTTGTGTGCCAGTTTCCTCAGTGATTATGTTGGGGGGTAGGCAGGACAGTCCGTTAGGTGCCATCCTGCTCTGACCTGCCATGAACCTGTGACGTATGGAAGGTTGGAACCCATGTGTCTATTGGAAAATTCAGTGCAGTTCACTTCTTCCTGGGAAGATTGATGTTACACACCACACTACAGTTCTCCCAAGTTGTGTAAAAGTAACCTATTTTTCATCACTTGAACAGAGTCAGAGGGAGAACAGTTCCTTTAAGTCAGAGGCTCAAGACACTCAAACTGTCACTTAATATGAGATGCTTTGCTTTTTCTTCTGTTCCCTTAATATGAGATGCTTTGCTTTTCAAACCCACTAGATTGGGGGTGTAGCTCACTGGTAGAGTTTGTGCTTAGCATACCCAAGGCCGTGGATTTGATCTTTGGCACCAAACAACAGCCACAACCAAACCAAACCCCAACAAAAAACCAAAACCCACTAGAACATGAGCTCCCCACAGGAGAGGACTGGATCTTGTGGTTTCTGAGCAAAGAAAAATGTAGCTCTTCCTATTAAGTCCTAGCTTCCTCCTCTTAACGTTCCCCTCTGCATATGGCTCACCTCTTTCATCTCCTCCAGGAAGCACTGTGTCCCAGCTTGCTCTCCAGTTTGGGAAACTTTTGCTTCTGGAAGTTCTTCACATTCCCAATGGGCTGGAGGGTTCTGACATGTCCTTGGTTTGTTGGAAGTTCTCACTTGGTAGTAAAACCCCCACTGCCATATCATCTATACTTCCATCTGTTTGGATAAGTGCATCAATACTATTGTTTCTGAAAAAAACAGGCAAAGCCAGAGTGGAATGGCTCCTCAGAGCTATGACTTCCACTTTCCATCTGTCTGATTGACTACCGCATAAAAGTCCATGTCATGCTGACTGCCCCTGGTAGGGAGGATGGAAAGGGTAGGTTGCCAGTGATCAAGCAGAATGGGGAAATGCCCGTCAATTCACAGCTAATAGTTTTCTCTCCTTGATTCAGTTTGAACTGTATTTTTTTTTTCCTTCACCAACTGACAGAGTATGGCTCTGTGTAGAATATTACTTTGACCATTTTGCTCCAGGAAAAGCATTAGTAATTTATAAATAAAATACACATAAAAACAGGAGAAGTCAAATATAGGTTTATTGACAACAAAGGCGCTATTAATGTTGGACCGGGCTGGTTTGAAGTTGAGTTAGTTTTTGTCGCTGATTTATGTGCTGTTTGTTTCAGGAGGGCTGCGAGTGAGTCGTGATGGTTGTTGGGAACTGGCAGCCAGGAAGGAGCAGAACTGGTTTGGGTCTCAGCTCTCAGAGGAAGTAAATGGGAGGAGGAGGAACTCCAACGGCATCAGGAATGATTTGCGCCTCTCTCTCTGTGCTTGATGGTTGTGTATTTAAGCAAGAGCGCATTGCCAGGAAATTGAGAAAGTAAGTGTATGTGTGCTTTATGTCAAGCATAGCTCATTTAAAGTATACCTGTGTGGACATGAGGGCTTCCAGAAAACTGTTATTTATTTCTTTTGAATTTACCCTACTTGTTAAACAAAATTTGACAGATGGTTTGCAGTAAGAATAATGAGGCCATTACATGGCCAAGTTTTATCTCTACCCTATCAGTTGTTATGTGGAAAGGGGGCTTTTCATGGTTTGGGGGAGTTTCATTCCCTCTCGGTAGAGAGAATCAGATCCATTTAAGTGGAAAATTAAGAGAATTCAAAGTTCATTTTCTGAGCTTTACCACACGGGGCAGTTACTTATTAAAACCTTTCACCAGGGTCCATCTGCCTTGAAGGTGCTGGGAAATGCTTCATGACAGATGTGAAAAGATTGTGATTGTTTTTTTCTTTTTCCATTCCAGCGTAACTAACTTCAGAGTGGATCTTTGCTCCTCTTTCCTGGTTCCCTATGTATACACTTGCTGTCTCTGTTTCTCCATCTATCTTCGACTCTCTCATATGCATGCTGTCTTTTTTATTTGCATAAATGTCACGTTTTTGTCCTGAAGGCACAGATATCCCCGTGGAGAATGTCCACCTTCTCAGAGTGCATTTCTGCTTGTTGGGGGACTGAATGGCCAACTTTAAGAAGCTGGGGGTTTTATTTACTTGTATTAACTTCTTTTCTTTCTTTTTTTTTGTTTTTATTTTTTTAGGGATTAAACCCAGGTACTTAACCACTGAGCTACATTCCTATCCCTTTTTATTCTTTAATTTTTGAGATAGGGCCTTGCTAAATTGTTGAGGCTGGCTTTGAGCTTGCAACCCTTCTGCCTCAGCCTCCTGAGCCATTGGGATTATAGTCGTATGCCACTGCACCCAGGGCCTGTATTAATTTCTTTTTACTGCTGTAACAAATGACCATACACTTAGTGGCTTAAAACAACACAGATTTATCATTTTGCCTTATGGGAGGTCAGAAGTCTAAAATGGGTCCAGTGGGCTGAAATCAAAATGTTTCTAAGGCTGTGTTTCTTCAGGAGTTTGAGGGGATGATCTGTTTCCTTGCCTTTTCTTTTTTTTCTTTTGTGGTGCTGGACATTGAAGCCACGGCCTTGTGCATGCGAGGCAAGCACTCTACCAACTGAGGTATATCCCCAGCCCTGTTCCCTTGCCTTTTCTGACTTCTGGAGGCCACCCTCATTCAGTGGGTCTTGGCCTTGTGTCACTTTGACCTTTCTCTCTTTTTTTTTTTAATTTTTTTTAGTTGTAGTGGACACAATATCTTTCTTTTATTTATTTTTATGTGGTGCTGAGGATCGAACCCAGTGCCTCACGCATGCGAGGCAAGCGCTCTACCACTGAGCCACAACCCCAGCCCCTCACTTTGACCTTTCATTTTCACATCTCCTCTGACTCTGACCCTTCTGCATCCCTCTCACAATGGACATTGGTGATTACATTGGGCCACCTGGATGATCCAGGATAATCTGCCCTGCTCAAGATCCTTAATTTAATCACATCAGCAAAATCCCATTTGCCTATGAGGAAACATAGTCACAGGTTCTAGGGATGAGGACTTAGGCATTCTGTTTTATTCTGCTTATAACAGTAGGCAAGAAGACATAAGGTGACAATAATGGACACATTTCTCCTGGTAGTTTTCTCAGGAGCATTTTTGAACTCTTGGAATCATGGTTGTTATAATCAAAAGATGAATATTTATTTCTGTTTTGGTGACACACACATATATATACACAGACATACACAGAATATATATATATATATTTTGTTTGTTTGTTTTATTCTCCAGAATATAACCCATACAACCCAGATTTGTTCCTGTCTGTGGTACAGTTGATTCAAAGGCAATTTCCATCTCCTCTTTAGTGCTCAAGAGAAGATTCTATTACTTTTCTTACCATATTATTTTCCTTTCTTTAAGAAAACCCACCCCAATCCCCCAATATCCGTCCCCTAATGCCATTTATTCCCCTCTCATTAGTACAGAGAAGACCTAAGCCCTTATTTAGGAAAAGACTGGTATGATGGTCTTTCTAGTGTTTGTTCAAAATATGTTTGGGAGCCTGGGGTGTGGCTTAATAGTTACAGCAGTTGCCTAGCATGTGTGAGGCACTGGGTTCAATCCCTAGCACTGAAGAAAAAAAAGTATGGGGTCAGAGTGGCTGCCCCTGAGGGGCCCTGGAGAGTATGAGTAGGCCTCTTCCTTTAGAAACAAGAATTTCTGTTCTGCGTCACATTAGAAGGCATAGGTTGTCCATCAACTGATGAATGACTAAACAATATGTGGTATTGGTTGAGTATCCCTTACATGAAATGCTTTGGCATGGAATTGTTTTGGGTTTCATATATACCTTATGCATATAGCCTGAATGCAATATTTATATATATATATATATATATATATATATATATATATATATATATATTTTGTATGTTGACTGACCCATCTTATGAGATCAGGTGTGGAATTTTCCAGTTGAGGCCTCATGTGAGTGCTCAAAGAAGTTTGGATTTTGGATTTTGGATTAGAGATGCTTAATATATAGTACAAATTATCACCAATGAGTATTTAGTCCTGCTCTGAAGCTGGCCCTGTTGTGTTCACTTGGTGTGTATGAACTCAGTTCTTGCACCCTGTGAAGTGGTCACTGTGACTCCTCTTCAGCAGATAGGGGCACTGAGGCAGAAGCTCATCCCTCAGGTAAGGTGCATCACTTGGAGGTTGTGGCCTGGCTTGGGTCTAAGCCATTGCTTCCTTCCCAGCACACCATTGGACTAGGTGGGACTTAGAGGACATCTGGTATAGGAGGTGCACATTCAAAAGCTCCTTGCAGAGAACATGAAAGAATGAAGCAGCTTCATGTTAGAGTTAGGAATGGTGCAGGTAGTATAGAGGGTTTTTTAAAAAGAGATTAAAAAATGCTGTGTAGGCTAATTCAAGATGTCTGGGGAAGTAGATGCAGCCTCCTGGCCACCAGACTGTAAACTCTGATTTACTTTGGCCTCTTTGTTTTAAAGAGAAGAAACTGAAGCATACAGAGGTGAATCAGATTGCCTCAGTCCTCCAGCCCTTGAGTGGATACCTGGTGTACCAGGAGTCCTGACTCCCAGGCCCTCCTTCTTTGTCCTAAACCAAGGGGTTGTTGGTACTGTGGGTGGGGCCTGGGGCAAAACTGTAAATTTGCCTTGATGTGGAGTACAGAGGGATCATTTAATAAACATGAAATGAATTGAAATTAAACTCAGATAATAATAGGGATGTGTATGGAAAGGTGGGGAGATGGCCAAAGTGCTGGGGCAGATGAATAACTGAGCCCATGACCTCAGGTCCTGGAAGTCTTGCTAAGAGTAGAGGTTGATGATCCCCTTCTGTGCTCCCCACAGTAGAAACTGGCTCTGAGCTGAACAGTGGGTGCTGGGGTCCCTGTGGTTGGTGGGGAGGGCTATTGAGTAGCGATCACAAGATCTGCATCTGACTCTAACGTTGGGTAGTCATTTCCCCTTTTTAAACTTGGAGTTGAAATTGGAGTTTGTCACTTGCACTCTTTCATCATGGGAGTGTTGGAAAGCAAATAGGGTAATGTGGGTAACATGGCTTCATACCCTGTAAAGTATTTTCCACACATAAGCTGTTGCTGTGACTCCTGGCTTTCCCTGGTGAGAGCCTGTGAGAGCAGGCACGGAAGACTATGAACACATATGTCCTCCCAGAAAAACCTGAGGACATTGAGGACATCCTCATTTCAAGGCTTCCCATAATTACATAGCAGCTTACTTGGGGGTTGGTGCTAAGCTCATTGGGCAACCAGTAATTACTGAAAGAGAGAAAGGGCTTTACAATGGGTGCCCAGATCTGCTGCCCAGGGGCCTCCGTGTGAACTGCAATAATGCTGCTTTTTATTTCATCTGAAAGGGGAAGCAAGAGGATCTAACTGCTTTCACTTGAAACACACATAGCTGGGAGCTGTGCAGGGACTGGATATGTGGACCTTCCCCGCCACTCCACCTGTGGTGGTGACTATCTAATTTATCATCCACATTAGAATTTTTCTGAAAGTGAAAAAGAGGGAGCTATAATAATTATGCAGGGCATGACCTGGGATTGTCCCAGACAGGCTGTGTGACTGCTCGCTACTCTAGTAATAATACCTGAGCATCTAAGTCCAGCTCAAGCCCAGGCAGACTGTGATGGGCAGAGTTTGCCTCTAGCCTCCTCCATCTGTTTCATCTACTTCCCTTCTCTTCACCATCTTTTCTTTTATCTGCCCCTTCCTGAGGCACCATTCCTCATCATGTCTGATCAACTGTCAGCCCTCATCTGAACTAATAAGTTGCATATAAAAGGAGCATGTGAAAACATGAAGTTGGAAGACCCAGGATGTCAGCAATCACCGAATTTGCTTTGGATAGGTTGCTGCCTCTGAACCTTGGTCTCTTCATCTGTATTACGGGGATAATAGAACTTTATGGGGTTGCTGTGCAGATCAAACAAAAGAATTTATATAAAAGTGATTCATGATTAATGAAGGGTTAATACAAATATAAATTATTATTCATGAGATTATAGAAAAACAACCTAAAGAATGAATTTATAATGGGAGAATTTCTAGCCTCAAGGGAAGAGATATTTTGGGATAGATTGATCTTGAGGACCTCTACTTACATCATACAGGCATTTATCCATTTAAGTGATTGATTTTGAGGTGTAGTAGATTGGGGAGCCAGACATACTCAAGTTGGAATTTGTTCTCAGCCTAGTTGTATGACCTTGGGCAAGATTTTCAACTTCCCTGGGTCTTAGGGTTACGAATATAAATAATGGGGATCCGATCATTAACCTATAATCCAGGATCCTTGATGATGACTGTGTGAGAGAATATTAATGAAATGCTGAGTAAAGTGCCTGGTAGACACAGGCTCTCAAAACATTGGGCATTCCTTTTTTATTCATTTTATCCCAGGGTCACTGGTGTAAGAAATAGGAAGTTGGTATAGATTACCTTAATGGAGCTTCTCCTGTTTCATGGTGGTCTCTGTAGTCATCAGATGAAGACCTATTGAAAATCCTGTTCCAAGGGATTTGAAACAGAGAAGTTGGGAGTTGGAAGATAAAAGATGAATAAAGAAGAAATGAGCCAGAAATTCTCCATATCTTCTCCTCTTAATTTCTTCCTTCCATCCATCCATCCATCCATCCATCCATCCATCCATCCATCTATCCATCCATCCATCCATCCATCCATCCATCCATCCATCCATCCAGTACTTGTTAAGTACTTGAGATGCACAGATTGAAGACACCCAAGGAACTTAGAGCCTTGCTGATTTGAAGAGAACCAAATTCGAAGGAGCTTTTAAGTTTAAGATGTTTGAGCCCAGTAGTGATGGAGCTTGGAAGGAATATGTGTCAATTGGAGGATGTATCAATGCCTTTTAGGTGCAAGTGACCCAAACCCACCATAAATTTTCAGACCCATAGAGAGAATTTATTGGTTCATATTGCTGGGAACCCCACAGGGGACTGGGTAAAGATCTTTACCCTTCTTAAAGCACATTGAGGAATCTTCTGCAGACCACCCATGGCTGTGTATCATCCATACTGATTCTCTGATCTGCCCGTTTAGTTGAGAAGGAAAAGTATCCTAGGCATTCAGTGGACATCTGGTCACCAGTCAGCAGGTGTTACATCCTCCTGCCTCTAGCATGAGTCAGGATGATGAGTGAGAGGTCAGTGCAGTTCACAGAGTATCTTTCATGTGGAAGTTCAGGCAGCAGTGGGAGCCCAGGTCTGTCATGCCAATGGTCCTGGAATTCTGCAGTGGATCACAGTATGTGGTTTGTGGTGTTCTGGGCCATTTTCCTTCTTCTAGAGCTGAAAATGGAAATGCCCAGGATTAAATGCAGTGTGGAGGGTCCTCAACGGGTAGGTGAATACAAATAGCTTAACCTGGCTTAGTGAGACTGCGATTGAGAAACTTGTATCTAGAGGCTTTTTTTCTTTTTCTTTTTTAAAGAATATGCAAGTTGGCCCTTTATTTTCTAACCTCAGACCATATATATATATTTTTTGGCATAATAGTTTACTATAACCTAGTTCAGCTGGTCTCCTGATCATGTCCTACATATATTTGTGACCCAGTTCACTAGGATAATCTTCCCTTTTTAGAGTATTTCTTACCCAGCTCTGATTCAGTGTTTATTGTAATGTCTGTCTTAATAGCCATAGCTATAACACTTTCTTTTGAGCTCCATATCACTTACTGTCTGAACCATTCTGACCTCATATATTGCATATGTTATGGTTTTCTTTCATTACACACACACACAAAATATATATATATGTATGTGTGTAAATATATATATATATACACATACATAATGAAAGAATATGCATATGTATGTATATGTGTAAAATCTCAACTTGATTATAAACTCCTTGAATGTAGGATTATAACTTATGATACTTTGTTTTCCATCTCCCCCATAAACATTTGCTGATTTCATATTCTAAATAATGTGCAGTTAGACTTCTGAGTACAAATGGCAAATAGAGCTCATGAACCTTTTATTTTCCCCCAAACCCTAAAAAAAAGAACAAAAAGATTAAAAAAGACATACTCAAGATTGAGTGGGGGCATCAGCCATGTATTTTTTTTAAATTTGTGGTAAAAGATACATATCGTAGAATTTCCTGTTTTAATCATTATAAAGCATACAATCCAGTGGCCTTTAGAACATTCATAATATTGTGCAACTATCCCCACTCTAGTTCCAGAACATTTTCATGATCTCAAAAGGAAACCCTGTACCCAGTAAGCCTCACTCTCATTCCCCCCTCCTTCCAGCTCCTGATAACAGCTGATGTGCTTCAGTCTTGACTGAGGGTAGGATGAAGACATTTCCAGGTGTGAAATGTCTCCAAATTTTAGTCATCTTAGGAAACTACAAGAGAAAATGTTCCACTGAAACAAGAGAGTAAATGAGAGAAGATGCTGCTGGCAACTGGAATGTGTTGGGGGAATGGCAGGGAAAATCTCAGGATGGCAGCTGTGCCCAGGTGGGGAGGGCCACCAACCTAGAGAAGAAACTGGAGAAGAAACTCCTAAAGAGGTTCTCCAGGACACTATGCCAGGACACTGGATGCATCTGCACATCTCAAGGGGGAGACTCAATACATTAGCTAAGGATTTAGTATTGAATTATTGGTAGAGAATATTAACTCCTTAGAGAGCCAAAAATGTACAAGAAAGAAATTTTTTAAAGTCTTAATTATAACATGAGGAATATAATATAGCCATGAAAAGAAATTATGGCCAAACCCAAATTAAAATATGACTACAGTGGAGAAATAGAGGTAGGATTAAGAAGTGGCTGCATCTCTTAGAAAGTCATTAGAGTATGCCAAGAACTGAAAAATTAGGAAACAGCAGTGCTTGCTTGTAAATTAGAGATATGGAGGAAAATACCAAAGCCTCAGTCCAAAGAGATGGTAGAAGGAGACAGGATTAGAAGGAAAGGGGCTAGAGATCTATTTTTTTTGCATCAAATCATGGGGAACTATTTTTGTTTGGGGGTGGAGGATATCAGGGATATTGAATCCATGGGTCCTTTCCACCAAGCCACATCCCCAGCCCATTTTATTTTTTATTTTGAGACAGGGTCTCACTAAGTTGCTTAGTCCCTCAGTAAATTGCTGGGGCTGACTTTGAATTTGTAATCCTCCTGCCTCAGCCTCCAGAGCCACCGGGATTACAGGTGCTCACCACCGTGCTCGGCTCCTAGGGAGCTTTTTGATCCTCTTCATGTGTGTTTTTTAAGTGGTCATATATTCATATTTATTGTATATTTACATTATCTTTAAAGAACAAAGAGCTAAATATAACTTTTTATTTTTAAAACATAGGGTCTGACTGTGTTACCTAGGCTATTCTCAAATTCCTGGGCTCAAGAGATCCCCCACTTCAGACTCCTGAGTGTCTAGGACTTCAGTGCACATCACTGCCCTAGGCTGATACCTAGATATAACTTAAAAGAAAAAAAAATCAGATAGAAACCTTGAGGGAAACATGAGAGTAGGATTATGAGTATTTACTCCTACCTCTTTGCACATTTTATGTTTCCGGATTTTCTACAATGATCATATACTTTTTTTATAATTTGTTAAAAAATGTATTGAGTCATGAGAATGGTGGAAGGGAATTCTTGGACAGTCTCCACAGAGTGCTGCTTGGAGTGACTGTCTCCCAAAGGAGGAGTTCTTAACCGCATTGCAGAGTGGCAGGAATTCAAAGAGAAATACCCAGGGCAGAAGTGGGGATGTAGCTCAGGGGTGGAGGGCCTGCCTGGCATGCAGGAGGCCCTGGGTTTCATCCCGAACACCAAAAAAGAAATCCCCAGAGCATCTTGGGTTGGTTGATGAGCAGCAGGGTGCCTGTGAGCTCTTCCCAGAACACAGAGACCTGCATTTTGCCCCCTTTGCACTGCTGACCTCGGTGTTGACTCAGCTCTGATGTTTCCTGGCTGGGAAAGGACCCTTTCCCCACATCCTCACCCTGGTTGCTGTGCCACGCGGTGTGGGTTTAGCCTTTTTAGAATCTTGCCTCATAAATCAGCTTGTCTCCCTGCTTTGCCGTGGGAATAGCTTTTCCCTGTGTTCCCTCCCATCAGGCCCTTGGTTTCGGGTGGGGCTCACTGAGACTGGGAAACAACATGGAGGTCCTTGGAACAAAGAGCCAACATTCCTCTTCCCCATATTCTCCAGTGGTTTTATTTGAAGCAGAAGCTAAAGGTGGGTTTGAGGGATTGATTCTGGAGAATAGGAGCTCAGAGAGCCTCAAAGAAACCATTGCTTCTGGCACTTGAACCCCTTCAAGGGATTCTGTTGCCTGAGTTCCATCACCCTGGGCTCACTCTGGGTGTGTTGGTAATAAATAGTCTCAGGCAGGTTGTTACTATTGAACTATCTGTACTTTATTGAATGAGGACTGGACTAGGCCACATCACATTTATCATCTTTAATTGTCCGGCTGTCCTGGAAGTCAAACATTATCTGTTTTACATCTGAGAGGATCAAGGCTTGGCTAGGTCTTTTATTTCCTAGGACACATCTATTTGGTACCTGTGTGAATCAAGCACTGTGCTAGTAGTCCCTGGGGTGAGATGAGGGGACAGGATACCCACTGGTCCTGTCTTCAGTACACACAAATCCACAGGAAGGTAAGACCCTATGATAAGAGCTGGGGGAGTGGTGAAGTCAATGTAGTCAGGGGGTAGAGGAAAACTTGGTTAGTGAAGTTTAGTCCTGAAGCATGAGGATTCTCCCCCAAATGAGGAGAAGAGCTGAGCAGCCTGAGATGGCTTCCCTTCTCCTTTCATAGACTCACGGTAAGTGTGGCCTTAGGAAGGGTCAGCATGAATGAACCTGAGGGTCTTGACAGCCAGATCCTTCCCACCCTAGGGTTCCTCCTCCTCTGCTCTATAGTGGGAGTTGAGTGACTGGCCCAGGGATAGAGGCTCAAGCAATTATTGGTTTCTTTTGTGTAGAGCCTGGTTGCAAGCCTCACCGGGATTTGCATATGAGGTGGCATTTGAACTCTGCTCTCCCTGGGCAGCACTCTTTACTATAATTTCCTTGCCTTGTTCTCCAACAGAGTTTTTGAGTCACCAAGCATTTGCCTGACTTTAATACACATATAAGAAATGGGGCACATTTTCCCTGCAGTCAAGGGATTTGCAGTCCATGCAGACCAACAGGACTTGGGCTTGGGGAAGAACTGGTGAACAGCACAGGGCAGGGTCCAGTGTTTTTAAAAAGGAATCACATGTCCCATTTCCATGCCTCTCAGTCTACTGCTTACTTTATCATGGTATTTATTGTCGTCTTGAACATCTCCATTACCTCCTACTAGAGGTTTCACATGTGAGCCAAATGCTGAAGACCCTGGGCATAGGTGACACAGGAATCCTGGTGGCCTGGTCCCATAATGGTCCAGAGTCTCACTTTCCATTTTTCTTTCTGTGCTGAATATTGGAATTTTTGTCCTGGCCTTGATGTCTTTGAGCTTTTGGAGCTCGGATGTTATGTTCAAGCCTAGGTATTGACATACTGAGAATGAAGGAGAAGGTGTGGGGAAGGTGCTCTCTGCTGTTGAGCAAGGCAGTTTGCTAAGCAATCAGGTTCTGTTTTCCAGGGGCCATGGTATGACTGAAGATGTGCATACCAGTGAACAGACTGGCGGTGATGTTGGAATATCTCTTTAGCCAAGTCATTAACGTTTTTAAAACATTTAGGGCCTACTTCCATAATTCTTAGTACATTGGACAGAAAACCTGCATCTACCAGATTCACTATGTTAGAAATGAAGATTCCCAGACCCTAGCTCATAGTCCCTGGAGACTCAAGAATCTGTACTTTTCAATGAGCTTGGTGGTTGATCACCATGTGAATTCAAGTTTGAAAATTACCAGTTGTTGTGTATGAACCCCAGTTCTAGGCACTGCAGACCCTGAAAGAAGAGATATTGTCATGCCCTCACTGTCTCCTCTCCAAGAATAGAGACATGTCATCTCAAATCTTAACTTTAATATAAGCAAGACACAGCCATCTTTGTGTACCCATTGCTGAGAGGAAGACTCTTTCTTGCAGCAAGTAGAAAAGAATTGCCCTTAGTTGGTAAACTTCAAAAAATATCCTAGTGAGTTGGATTGTATGAAGAGAAGTCACCTGCATAACTGTAGAATATTCCATATCCTTTCAACTCTGGGGAACAAAGGACAACAAATAACAGCGAGAATCTGACTTTGTAAAAGTTTCAGTAAAGGCTGAGATGTTCGTGTACCACTCTTCATTTACCCTTGAAGTGAACTCTCCATTTGTCATGACACTATTTTAATGAGGAAAACCCACACACTAGTAAAATACACAGTAATTAGAGGAGGAGCAATCCATGGTCTGTCTGGATCTACTCTAGGAAAGGCCAACAATAGAATCTAAGGATGTTTTGTGCATCAATATTCTGGGTAGAAATCTGCGAGTTGTTTATACGTGAGTTCCCTGAGTCTGGTAGAAGACAGCTCTGAGTACAATCTTATTTATTGTTTCTTCCACTGACTTAGTGGGACTAATAATGTTAGTGTAAATAATAACTTGTGTCATCGCACATCTATGTTTTCTTGCCTGTTCTATGTGAGGACACGAATTTCTGGAAAATCTTGGAGTGGGAATCTGGGGCTGCTTGTTTTCTGGTGTCCACATAAATAGGGTTGGGATGGGTCCGTTGTGGCAGTCTGCTACCGAGCAGGCTCTCCCTGGGCCCTGCCATTTCTAGGGGAGTTGAGCCTAATCAGGGGATGAGCATCAGTGGAGAGAGTTGACAATATTTCACAGGGTACAGAGAAAGTAACCATTAATTGCACCTCCTCAGAGGAGGTGACATTTGGAGTGGACTGAAAGGAGGATCATCACAGAATAACACAAACATTAAAATATGTATGTGATTTGTGCAACATAACATCATAATTCTTTATAGCACCGGTGATGGAAGTTCCAATTCAAACTGGATTCAATAATGAAGGAAATTTATTGCCCTGGTGTTTGGGTAGGTTTCAGGGTAGGTTGATGTAATGCCTCAGATGTTCTTGTGAACCCCATTTTCAGACTTTCTCCTCTTGGCAGTTGTTAACATCAGCATCTCAGGGCTGTTCCACCTGAGGCTTAAATTTGTCCTTCACAGAGAAGTTGGCTTATGAGGGTGAACATTTGAAATGGCTCTGGTGACCATTTGTCCAGTGCTGGTAATACAAACTTGTGACTGCAGATTCAGTTCAGTAAGTAACTCTGAACGTCTGCTGGGTGCAAGGCAATTAGTGGCTCATCACATAAGGTGGACATGGGGCCTCTTGAGACTGCTATCACATGGTATATTTTAAGCGCAAGTCAAGAAAAACAGCAAAAAATGTTGTATTCCTGAATTGGGGGTGATTTAGGACTGACTCTAGCCACCTGACTCTTGAGACATTTGCTTTCTTTCCAATGTTGTGGTTGTATATTTTTGGCAGGGTAGGTATTCTGGGGTTAAGAGTTACCTTAATAAGTGAGAATGGAAGATGAGGAGAGCTTCTGTTCTTTAGCTTTTAAATCAAGGACTGCTTTCCAAAATGCACGTTAATTCTTTTTGGTGGACTAGAGCTGACTTTGAGCATCATGTCAGGTCACTTACAAAGCCCCAGAATAGCATCTGAATTACGATGTATCTGTCTCCTTTCCCCAACTTGCGATGGCTGACGGACAGAAAAATGCTCTTAAAACCTTTAGTCTAACCACAGAGCAGCTGAATAATTCAGGTTTGACTTTTTTTTGGAAGAAATTTGAATCCCAAAATAGGACTTTTAAGGAAATGGATATGGTTCTTTTTTTTCCTCCCCTTTTAAGCTTAATTAGGGTTTGTGCTTAGGTAATGGGAGGGGGTGATCAGATTTAAGGGAAAGTTTTGTTACTATGAGCTTATATTACACACTCAAATTTCTCTTATACTACAACTTTAATTAAAAATCAAAAAACAAAACTCAAAACTCCAAATAAATAACAGTACATTTATTTGGTAATGTCACTGTCCACCATGAAGGGACTTGATTATAAATGCCTGCTGGAGAAAAACATTTTGTGAATGCATTTTAGAATCTTTTACAAGTAGAAGACTGATCTTTTTTTTTTTTTATTAATCTTCTCAGTTAAAAATTCCATTGTCATGGAATTTGTTGTTGCTTTCTTTGACCTAGTTTTTAATGCTTTTTCCACACCAAGATTGTATTGTTACTAGAGCACTCTCACAAAAATTTCAATGGAGTTTTTCTTCTTAGCATTGACACCTCACTAATAACCTTAAATACTTGGAAAGTCTTTTCTGTTCTCTAATTTCTTCCCTAGAATTCCAGTTTGAGTTCTTGTCTTTTCTCTAGTTTCTTTAATTTTTTTTCCACTCTAGTCTTCTTCTTTTTGGAAGGACATCATTAGCAGTAGCTTCAAGATTTGTTATTCAAGGCACGGATCCCTCTGTGAAAGGCAGAATCTCAAAATTAGATAATTTCTTCCTCTTTCCTTTTCCAATCTCAATTTCTTTTCTGCTCCTATTGTATTTTGGGGAGGAAGATGAGCTAACTAATGCAAATAACCCAGACTTAAGAACTATGAGATTGTGTCCAAGGAACTTGAAATGATTCTTGAAGAGAACTTTATCGTCCAAAGGTTTTTAGAATGAAACCTTACCAAAACTTGGGTGTGGCTAAAAAAGAATCAGGAAAAGTCCTTGTAAGCATTTTTGATGAAGTCAAAGTGGATTCATGTTTGTGGTAGGAAATGATCTCCTTCAGGTCTCTCGTGCCTTCTCCTCTTGAAAAGGGACAGATTTTGCTTATGCTTCAAGGAAGTGGTTGTGTGGGAGAGTAGAAAGTGCATCAGAATTGGAGGCTGGAGTGTGAGCTATTCTGATCCATCTCTGTCACTTAGTTGAAAAAGACTGAATTATTCTATGTACCCTGTGAGATGAGAGGTTGGATTGGGTGATGTTTTGTCTTGTGTGATGGAGGCTAAAGGCATCTCTTTACTATCTGACTTGTTGCTTGTCACTTTGCTTCTGCCACTCAGTGGTCACTTTATCTTTTCTCTTCCCTGGCTTTGCTCATGTCAGCTTCCCTCTCTGAGCTGCCCTGTTTGCTCTTTATTGCCTTCTTGTTGCTACTGGAACCTTAACATCCTTATAGGGCCTGTTAAGATGATGTGAGGCCTTTATTAGCTACTCCAGTCCTTAATGAGCTGCCCCTGCTCAGAACTTCTATAGCACATTCTGTGCTGCCCAACACAAGTATATATTGGACCCCCTTGCTGTTCTTTTACTGGAACATGTTTGATCTGGAAGTGACTTTGTGTTGGAGCCTTGGTTGACATTTAATTCTCAGAACCTTGAAGACAAAAATGGTATCCTCATTATGTCCTCCCTAGCATCCAACAGAGCTGGACAGATAATAGGTGTCCCACTGACTATTGGTGATTAAGCCTAGAATTACTAGGGAGCAAGAAACTGGCATTTTAGCTACTCACTTGCCTTATGTCCAGGTCAAGAACAAAAGCAAAGAATGAAATTTTGAGTCTAAATTCTGCCTTCATGTACTGAGGAACTTTCTCTTTCTTCCACATTTCTTATTTTTGGGGAAGGATTTTTTTCCCAGTTAGCTCAAAGCCATGTTGGTCAATCATTTATTCCCTGAAGGGAATATCCTCTCTATAAGCTGAGGGCATTCCACTCCCAGGTCCTGGGAACCCTCATGAGGGAGACAGTGTGGCCGAGAACCTGGGTCTTGGGGCCAGATATATTTGAGTTTGAATTCTGCTCTGCCTCTTCCTGGCTGTGTGACATTAGACAAGTTATTGAGTCTCTCTAAGCCTCAATTTTCTCTCTCATAACATGATGATAGACCTACTTCCCTGGTTGTCAGGCATAAATGAGACCTTACCTGTACAGCTCTGAGCACAGTGCCTGGCATAATTTATCCTCATTATTCTGGCTATCAAAGCCTGTATTGACTACCAGATATATGAGGCTGGAGCCAGGCCCTTAAGGACAGAAATTCAGATCTGCGCAAATATGTATGGGGTTTGCAAATGTGATCAAAAGGATTGAAGTAGCTAGGGCTAGGGTGGCTCCAGTGGCATTTGCGTTTATGACTGGTGTGGGGGATACGTATTGGGTGCAGGGAATCCAGAACCCTCTACCTGGCATGCATGCTTTCTATCATTCCTCTTTCCCCTGTATTTGTAGAGGGGTATCTGATGTTTCCCAGACATGCCCCCTGCCCTGCCCCTGTGTTCTGCTTCTGGTGGTTTGTCCCTGTTTCAGATGCCATTCCTACCCTTCCCCAAGTCCCAGGCTCTGCCCTCTGAAAATCCTAACCATGCTGGTGCCCTGGTGGTGCACATTCAGCCCATGTGACCCTTCCTGGGCATACTCTTCTCTTTGCCCTCTAACCTAAGGGTTAGTCCCATTCATACTGGTTCGAAGAATGTGTCTGTGTTCCTGCTCCACCACCATGTCAGGTTCCAGTATTGGAGCTGGCAAGGACTGTGGAGACCAGAGGACAGTGTTGCCAGCGAAACCTTAAACTTTGCTAGCACATTAGATCCCAAGTGGATACTGATGAGATTGCTGGGTCAAAGATAGAGCCAGGGTCCTGTCTGCCAATTTATCATCTCCCCTATTATAAGACCCTTAAACCTTTGTGCTGCCCACTGAGCCTGGCAGAACACACTTTGAAAACCACTGGCCTTACCAGATCCTCTCATTTTGTAGGTGAAGAAACTAAATGGCTGAGCATGGTGACATGCGCCTGTAATCCCAGCAGCTTGGGGGCTGAGCCAGGAGGATCACAGAAGTCAAATCCAGCCTCAATAACTTAGTGAGGCCCTAAGCAACTTAGTGAGATACTGTATTTAAATAAAAATAAAAAGAGCTGGGGATGTGGCTCAGTGCTTAAGCACCCCTGGGTTCATTGCTGGTACCAAAAAAAAAAAAAAAAAAAAAAAAAAAGAAATTGTAAGAAACTAAATGTCAGAGACTCAGAGAGGTCAGAGAGGGGCAGTGATTCAGCTGAAGCCTCCTTGAAGCCATGTTAGATCCCTCCCTCTACCCTACACATTTCACATAGTGGGCACTCCAGTGCAAGGAATAATTGGGAAAGGTGGCAGCAGGTTGCTCTTTGTGAAATCTTCAACCCTAGGCTGCTGAAGTCATAGGGATAGGATGCAGAATGGCACAGAGGGTCATTTGGCATGAAATTCCAGTATCTCAAATAGGCATTGAGCTGTTTCTCTTGGCTTTGACCTGCAGTTTCTTAGCTTTCGCATCCAGCCCTTAACTAACTTGGGTCAGATGAAGGGACTGTATGTTTTCAACCCCTAAGTCTTAGGCAAAGGCTGGCAGAGAGACTTTGTGTTTTGTTACCTAAGCTGGGAGTTGATCTTCAGACCTTCAAGGTGAAAGGCTAATGCCTTAATTTGCGTGTTTTATAAACATCCCCAGGCTATGACCTTCTTGGAGCCTCATTCCATATTCCCGTCCTACAGGACCTAAAGCTAAAGTTTCTGCCTTGGAATAAAGTGGTGCAGGTCGCTTGCACAAGTTCAGCATCAGCAGGGTGCCGTCCCTGCCTTTGTGGTTGGTGAGTGAAAGCTGCTTTAGAGGACTTCCTGGCAAAATGGAATTTTTTATTTGAAGAGAAAATGTATCTTCTGGTTGAAAAACCAACAAAAACAATCAACAAGCCCCCACTTCTGTAGGATGCTGTGCAGCAGAGTAAGGTGGTTCCCTTCCTCAAAGCCTTCCTCAAGGGTCATCTGTATTTTTCTGGTGTCAGTCAAATTATTTTTCAGCAGAGCATGAAAACTGGAGATGGAGACGCTCCTCGGCTGTGTGTTAGAACCATTCTGAAAGTTTTGTGTTTTATGTAAATAGAGATTGATGGAACATTTTACACAGAGTACGGGCTTTTGACAAAAAGTATTGATGGTTGCTTTCAGTAAGTGTTACTTGAGATGACAGAACGTTGCATTTTAAGATGAATTACACGAGAAACTCCCTCTTTGGGAATGTCATACATTTTATTTCATCTGTTGTTTTATGAGAGAATGACTGAAGTCATGAATACCTTACACTGAACTGTTTCCTTTGTACATTGTAAGTCCCGGTTTGGTGCACTCCTATGTTAAATATAAAGTTATGGGGAAAATATTTATACTGGCAAATAATATTGATAAAAATGCTTAAATGTTCAGAAGCAGAACATAACTTCTCACATGGTTTCCTCTTGGGTGGTGGTGATTTGTAGGAAGCCTGGGAACCTGGTTGAAGTTAAATGTTTTTTTCAGAAAGATCTCAGAGATTTGGCTCAGTTAAATACCCATTTTTTTATTTAATGTGATGGGGTGATTTCCCCCTCTGGCTACATTAAATTTAAAAAATTCTCCACTTATATTTGTTCCTCTATCATGATTTGTTTCTGACACAAGCAAGGGCTTAAAAATCAGAGTCTGTCATAATTTTGATATTGGCCCTTAATTTTCTTTATTAATTCAGGGATATTAGCCTTATGGCATCTGGGGGCTCAGTGGGTATTAATGGATTCATCATTTGTTTATTGAGCACTTACTATCAGTTGGAAGTGAGGATACAATACTGATCTTCATGTTGTTTCTAGCCTAGTGAGGGAGAGAGACAATAAACAGATAATAAAATTTCACATAGTGATGTATTCTATGAAGAAAAGATAGTAGGATGAAAGTGATTTAGAGTGTCTCAGAAAAGTGGATGTGGGAGTCACCATAGATAGAGATGTCAGGGAAGCCTGCTCTGAGAAGTAACATGAAATAGCCTGAGCTTTGCAAAGATTTGGGAACTTGGCAGAGGGAACAGCAAGTGCAAAGGCCCTGAGGCCAGAACCAACTTGGCATGTTTGAGAACAGCATAGGCAGCCAGTGCAACAGCAGTGATGGGAGGGCTCCAAGTTTGGAGGTTGGCATAATTGGCTTATAGGAAGATTGAGTACAAGAGGAACATGGCTCCTCACACTTGTCCCATACATGTACCTGTAGGATTCTCGTTTGATGACACAGTGTATTCATCATCCCAGTACCTGGGCAGTTTAGCTTTCCCATTTCTACCTTACCAGCTCCTGTAGAAACATCTAACTTCCCCGTGGGTGCTTTTGCTCCACCATTCTCTGGGTGCCAGTATGGATACTGTTGCAGTCACCAGGGGAATTTAAAATTTTGGCTTGCCCAGAAGGAATTCCCTAGTCAAATGTGTTCTCGTATGCTTTTAATATCACCTACGCTATTGTAATTAGTTGTATAGATGATGTCTTTCCAGCTGTGAACAGCTATCACTCATGCTTGGGTTCTCAGTGCTTAGCACAGTGCCTGGCGCGCGGTAAACCTTTAGTGTATTTGTTGGTTAAATAAGTGAAACAATTCCCTACGCATTACTTGGCTGCCCATTATGAGTAGTAGAAATTATGATGAATGCCAATTCAATAAACTCCCTGCTTTTATAGAAGGAGCTTAAAACCAGCTTTAACAAAACAAAACAGAACACCAGTTTTGGAGCTGCTTTAGGGCACTCAGAGGACTTAGGGTAAACAGTTGTTGGTTTAAATAGTTGCAGCAATGAGAACTCTCCCGGGGGTGATGCCTAGGCACTGTGGCACTCAGACCCTGGTGGATGGAAATCCCAGAGACCAACTGGGTCATTAGACTGGGTCTTTCCTGCCTTTGGGCTTTTATCCGAAGGCCTTCTGAGATACTTTGTCCTCCATAAATTTGGAGCTGATTTGGAACTAGCTCGTTGTTTTTCTCCCTGCTGAATTAATGTGCTGTTCAGCTTAAGCTCAAATATGAAATATATTAAAAGCAAACTAAAAACAGGTCAATGTTTTGCCTCTAATGCTATGGGAATATTTGTTTTTAAATCATCTTTTAGTACTCCACAAATCTTCTCTACAAAGATTTTTTTTCTTTCTTTTTTAAAGCAGAGACTATTTTTTTTTTCCCAGTCCAAAAGGCCATTTCTTAAGTCCTGATTTATTCAGAAATTTACATGGAGAAAATGGCCCTGGATCCCACACAAGTGAAACTTTATTTTTTAATCTGGGGCACAGTAGGGAGCCCTGAGAAATGCATTTTCCTCCAGGATTGTAGGAGGAATACATAGTGTTTGTTTAAAGCATCAGGTATTGAGAAATGTAATGACAGGGTGAAAAGTTTGACCTCAGCTGCCAGATCCGATCTGCTAGGGGGTAATTGAGTTGCCATGTTTTTTTCCTCTTCGGTTTAAATCAAGTTTTGCTATAGCCCATTTAAGTGTCAAATTGGTAGCAAAACTTGACAACTTCAGGGTACAGACTTGCTTTTGATCAGAATTTACATGCAAATCATTTTTGCCTTGAACTGTCAACTCCTGTTTCTGATACTCTGAGGGGGACATGTCTCTTCCCACCTCTTTCCCCCCAAGCCAAAGGGGATGTTGGCTAATGTTATTAATCAGTGTGTGGAAGAAAAATTATCTTGATAAATATGGTGGTTAAACTATATTTTCCCTTTTGTGTGTCAGCTGTTGCAGCTGGGCATTTAATCTCCTTTTACCTAGAAGGAAATCAAACAATTATCCAGCGCTTGATGTCAAAAAGAAACTAGTGAATGAGGGTGGAGGGTCACCAGTGTATTGGGGAATGGACTTAAGCCACCAAAACTTGACAAAGGGTGCTGACAGTCTGCATTTTCTTGGGCATTAAACAAAGTCTTTGGTAACTTTAAAGAATCTTTCCTTGCATGACTAAACTCATTGAGAGGGTTAGAGAGAAAGCTGCCTCAGAAGTCTTAAGCCTGAAACTTTTTTTTTCGGTTTTGCCCTAAACCCTTGGGACGCTTAAAAGCACGTGAGCATGTGTAGCTCCATCATTCAGCGAGACAAAGGAGTGTTTGCACTTTCACAGAGTTAATAATGACAGTAGCAAGTCTTTCTCGTTTCCAGCCATCCTGTCTTAGCATTCCCCATCATCTACCTTCCTGAAGAATTTAATTGTGATTTACACTCCATCTCTCAGTTCTTATAGACACCCTGCTCTCAAACTCTGGAAAATAGAACTCAATTATAAAAAAGAAGTTTCTAGAACTCAGTGTAAACTAAGAGAGTGGACTCTGAATACTTTATAATTATGTATTGTGGAACCAGGATGTTTAGTGCAATAAGGCCGCATTTCTGTTCCAAGTCAGCCCCCAATTCCGTTCCATCATTGCACCCCCAACGGGGTGAGAACATCAAGCATGTCGTCTTGCCAAGATGACAGCCCAGCCTCGTGTCAGATGGGAGACACATGTAAGCCTGACTTGTGAAGTCAAAGATGTTTCACGACTGGATCGGCCTGATCCAACGTGGCCCCATCGCAGGCCCTTCGGAAATCTCCTCTCCTGGGCCCCTTCCCGCCTCGGTCCAGGGCTGCCTGCCTGTGTGCTGCGAAATTTTAATTGAATTGTTAATGACACCGAGGAGTGACACAACACATGAGAAACTTCCAAGAATCAGTCAGGAGGAGCCCTTTTTCTTACTGTTACAAAACAGAAGACACTGGGAAATTGACAAGTCCAAGCGGCGAGGCCAGGGTAGTAATTGATAGCAGGCTGCCGAGAGCCAAGGTCCTTCCCTGGTAATTGCAAGCAGAGGCTGCCTCTCTGATCTCACCAGTGGTGCTGGCCATGCCAGAGCGACCTGGCTTTGACGGATTGCTTTCCCGCAGTAATGACTTAGGCATGTTCCCTCTCTTGCATGAGGCCATGTGTCCCTCCCACTGGAGAAAATGAGCTGAACATTTTGCTGCTTCTTTAACAGGGCCCTGTTAAAATAACTCTATTCTATTATATAAGCCCTGTATTGCCAGGGGCTAAATTTATATGGTTATAAACAAGAGATATTACTTTGGAATACCACAATACTGTGTTTTGCTCTTTCTTTAGGATTTCAAATGGTGTTTTCAAAATAATGGATTTTACTTCAAGAAAAAAAAATTGGGGATGTGTAGGAGGAGAGAGGAAGGATCCCATTTCTGAACAAAACCTCCATCCTATTTTTAAATTCCTCTGTGTACCTTCCCTAATTCACGAGTCCAGTATTTATTTGTATTTGTGTTTGTTTTGCTGCTTGGATTTGACTCTCTATGGGAGCATCAGAAACATTATTTACTCCAGGATTCTGAAATAAGATAGATGTTTTATTTCATATTTTTATACTCCCCAAACGTTTCTTTTTATTTTTTTTCCTTTCCCATTTCTGGACATTGATATATTTCAGAACTTTTATGTGGCTTTCTCTCCCTCCCTGTGCCTACTTTCTCTTTCCCTCACCCCCTTTCTGGAATGTAATTTTGTCTATGAAATATGGTGGTGAGCTCAAGTGTCCTGGATGATCTATAGCACTTCTGGATTTTCACTCCCGTCAGTGACAGAAACTTACTAATTCTGATATAGGGGTCCCTGAATGCGCTTCCCCACTGTGGCTTGTGCTTTCTGGCATATTTAAAGTTGGGGTCTCTCACCCTACCTGTGTTCAAAAACAGAACCAATTTTGGAAGAGTGGAGGAAGATCTCTGAAAACTCAGCTACAGATTCACTTAAGAAACGAAAAGATTAGTGTGTGCGTAAATGCCTGTGTGGGTCTCCACACTCTTTTTTTTTTTTTTTTTGGTACTGGGGATTGAACTCAGGGATACTCGACCACTGAGCCACATCCCCAGCCCTATTTTGTGTTTTATGTAGAGACAGGGTCTCACTGAGTTGCTTAGCACCTTGCCATTGCTGAGGCTGGCTTTGAACTCGCGATTCTCCTGTCTCAGCTTCCCTAAGTGCTGGGATTGCAGGTCCACACTCTTTTGATGGACAACCTAAGAGGGAGGGTCTAGATTCCTGTTACAAGGAACTTTTGGGAGAACAGGTACAAAAAAAGATTCTGCTGTAGTTATTTATAATTATTCTCTAACTCTGAAAGTTGATTGTTGATTGGTGGTACCTATTTAGAATTTGTCTCCTCACCAAATAGTGGTTTAAGTGATGGTAGCTTCCCAGGCCATCTCGCAAAATTAATTACTGCAAAATGAGAAGCGCTCTTTTAGGTAAAAGAGACTTTGCTGGGCTAGCCTGAGAATCTAACCGTTATAGTATTGATTCTGCTGGAAAATACCTTCAGAATCCTAACTTTGGTGTAGGGTGCTAGGAAGATGGTTTTTCTTGTCTTCCTCCTGCCTGCCTGTAACTCACTTGGAAAAGGAGGAACTGTATCTTGCATGGTCTCAGCAGCAAACCCAACCTTAAGTACTGGGGCAAGAGAGTCAACTGTTCTTGTGCTGCTGTGCTGTAGTGTTATTCTTCTACAGGGCATGCTCTTAAGTCAGGTGATTTAAAGTAGGGATGTGCTTGCTCTTAGAACCTCTTGTGATTGATTACTTGATGCATTTCTATTCTTACTACTCATGTAGTTATTAGCTGATGCTTTTATTCTCTTACCTGTCTTTCCTGTATTTTCAGTGTGTGTTGTTTTATAGCAGTGGCTCTCGATGTGGTAGGTGAATTTTTCCCCCTACCCCTGGGGGTCATTTGATTTGTCCTAACCTTGCAGGGGGTGAGTACTACTGGAATCTAGTGGGTAGAGACCAGTGCTATTGCTAAACATCCGGTAATGCACAAAAAAGGTCCCCCACCAAACAATGATCAGGTCAACGATGTCAGTATTTTGTTAGCACAGTGATGTATAGAAGTAAGCTTTCAGTAAAATTCCATGAATTGAGTTAGAAACCACAATCTGCCAATCAACAAGTATTACTGAGAGCTTAGAGGTGCTGTGGGTGATACAGACAAAAGGACTCGAGAAGCATATAGCTTCCTGGTTGTAAATACAAGCTTAGACACACACTTGGATTCAGACAATGGCTCTGTTGCATACCTTTAGTGTGTTGCTTAACCTCTCTGTCTTAGTTTCCTCCTCTGCTAAATGGGACTGATACAGATAATACTGATACCACAGGGCAAAGCCCATAGAATCGTGTCCTTTGTTAAGAAAAAAGAACTATGTATAAATGAGTTGCTGCCCTAAAGGTGATGACATGATGACTCTTGGGAATTATCTTACTGAAGCCTCCCATGTTATAGATGAGAAAACTGAGATCCAGAGAGGGGACATTATTTACCCCAAACAATGACACCTGTAAGAGGCAAAGTTGAGACTAGAACCCAGGTCTCCTGATTTCAAATCCTGCATTCTTTTCAGCATTAAGCTTCCTTTCACATTCTAGAACTTAAGTGATTGGGAAGGAAAGGTCAACATGTTCAAAACAATCAGAGAAACATTTAGTGACAAAAATTCTAGTTTGAGAACTCTGGATTCTGGAAGGCCATAAGGAGGGGTAAATGGAATTCTAGTTTATAGCTACCATGACACTCAAAAGGATTCTGTTTTTGATGGTTAGTCAGGGTCTTGAATTGGAAGCTAACAGGAATGAACTGGAGACTTGGAGGGAAGGTTTGGGCTGTAGTGCTTTTTAGTGCTCAGAAACATTATTTTATGCTGAAAGTTGGAATCTTTCACACAGTTCTGTGAAGGATACAAGACACACAGAGGAGGAAGGAGAGAGCATTTATTGAGTGTTGAGCAGCGTTGGGCCTGGTGCCAGGTGATTCCACACATTTTCTGGTTTCAGCTATCTTACTGAACTCTGGTATCATTGGCATTCCTCATTTGCAAGATGCAGGATGGAAACAACGTGGGACATAAGCATAGAGTAGCGTACATTCTGCCTTCCAAGGGCATGTTTTTGAAGAATGTTTAATGATGGGAAAATATCCATGAACTATTCATAAGTCAAAAAATAGATTATGAAATAGTGTATACACTATTGATCCTATTGTACTTTGAAATAAACATGTGAATAGAGAAAAGGATGGGATATTAACTGGTTATTTCTAGTGCTGAGATCAAGGATGCTTTTAATTTTTATCCATTTTTACTAGTTTCTGTTTTACAAATAATTATAATGAAAGTTGTTTTTCGAATGGCAGAATTGATGTCATCAACGAATATTTATTAAATTATTTATTAAGTTGCATGTACTAGGAAAATATATGTCAGGCCAAAGAAGTGTAAGAATGGAGATTTTGCCCTCAAGGAACATTTATTGTAGTCCTGGAGAGAAGACAGATGCATGTGAAAAGTTTAATGATAATGATTATACCATTATGTGGCTAGCTAGATTATGATAGAGAACCTCTAAATTTTTTTGTTTCTGGCCATCTATGGGATTCTTATGTATTATCTTGCTGAATTCTCTCAATAGACCCTTGGGGAGCCTTTAGTAAATATTTCCATTTCACAGATGGAAAACTTAGGTATAGAGATTGTGGCAAACGAAGGAGCCAGGATTGGCTCTAAAGTTTGCCTTTTTAGCTTGCAGTTAATATGATTTCCCAGAGAACCCTGCTTAGATGGTAAATCACCTAGTGCTTTGCCAGTGAGGACTCCAAGGGTGATCAGTTAAGGAGGAATGAATCATTTTGGCTTTGGCTTGCTGGGAAATAAGGTTTCCAACCCACCTTCCACCAAGATTCTGTTTACTTTTCAGGGAACCCAGCTTGACATTTCAGGATGATTCTGTGCAGCATTACTGAGTATCTTGGACCAAAACAGATGAACCGGTTGTAGGGTTAAGGCAAATCAAGAGGAGACCAGGCCCAGGCTGGAGAAATTTTTTTGGAAAACTGGTTTTATTTGCTCAGGTCTAATTAAAAGCTCTGGTTGCCTTTGTGAAGGATTTTTGTGCTGATGTGGGTGAGTGTGGCACTGGCCACACCCTCACCTAGCTGAATCGTCTTTTAGTTTGAGAACTGTACAGGATTTGTGGCACCCACACAATGGCCAAAACCACAGTGGCCACTAAGCACTGTGGAACGAATGTGTGTTTTGTCTTTATCAAGAATGTCACATGGCATTTCCTGATTGCACCAGAAGCTTACTGCCCCATCTGAGTTTCCAGACTAAATACCAGCACTCAAGCCACATGTGTTTATAGTATATAATAAATCTCCATTTGTCATAATGGTTTAAATTTAAAAGAAAAAGAAAGGTGAGCTGTTATGTAAAAAAAAAAAAGAATTTGGGGGGCTGTTATAAATTAACTTTCTTGGAGTTTCAGGTCAAGCCCAATTTATTAAGGGGGATAAAAAAAAGAAGAGCAAAACCTGGTCTGTGATCACAATTGTGATTTATCCCCACCTTGAGTGGGTCCTCCTTAGGACCTTTTCTTGAACCGCAGCTGGGTTGGTTTATGTAGGACCTGCTGGGAGCTGAGATTGTAATGAAAAACAGTTATTCTTTCAAATTACTCACAAGAAGAGGGCTCATTTTATCAAGTGCTCTCCTAATTTGATTGTAAGGCTTTTCATATTTATTTTTTCTGCATTAATCATGCTGTATCTTTGTGGAAAGTATAAACATAGTGGTGAAAGACAGTGTTTAAAAGAGAAAAAAAAACCAACACTCAGAGGACAAATGTTTCTTTAAAGGTGGCCTGTCGGGAGCCCTTAACGGGCAATTAAAAAAGTTATTCTGGGTTTGGTAGCAATGCTGTGAACTTTTTCAAAGATTCTTCCTTGGAGCAGAATGGCATTTAATATTTTTGCAGATTAACCTTTAGCGATGAAAGGAGTGTCCGGTATTGACTTCTCTCAGCAGGAACCAGCAAGGCTTTGGCAGTATTAGCTGGCATCTTCCTTCTATGCAGGAAGGACCATTTTGTGTCCTGGGTGTGCCCAAGGCAGAGTTCTGGGAGTTCGCTCCCCTTGCAAGAGTGAGGAACTCTTATTTTAGCACCCTGGGTGGACCCAAACATCTAGGACCCAGCTTAGACCTTCTTCCCTGCTAATTAGATTGCGTCTGACCTGGACAGCCCACAGAACCTTAAACAGTGAAGGTCAATGAAGGGCAGTCCTATTCTCAGTAAAGGCTCCCAGATGGTCTTCTGCTTCCCAGAACTCCCTTTTGAACACTGTTTTCTTAAGGAGGGCAACTCAGAACCAGATGCTTGGCAGTGGGTTAGAAATGTGAAAATGAATTTCCATATACCTTCATGCTATTGAAATCTGTAATTTCTTATCACTTTGATCTCTGCCCTATAAAATAAATCTAAGGATGTATTAGGAATAATGTATATTTGGTTGTGTAGGCCCATCTGTGACAAAGCTGGGAGCTCAGTGCAGTTCCATTTGAGGTGACATGATAGGGTAACTGCTCAGTCTTTTGTAAGAAGGAAAGTCAAGTCCTTTTCTTTCCGACCACAATAGGATAGGGATGATGAGTTTATTTCATCATTACTGTTTCCTATTGTGGATGACAGTATTTTACTCTTTTCTTTTTTATTTTTAAAGCCAGATTTGGGAAGGTATAATTTGTATACAGTTCACTCCCTAAGTGGCCAGTTCTATGAGTTTTAACAATTGCTTGTAGTCCTTTAACCACCACTGCAATCAAGAGAAGACAGTCCCATCACCCCTAAACGTTCCCTTGTGTCCCTTGTCAGTCCCCTTTCTCTATCCCTAGCTCATGGCATACGCACATGATTTTTGTCTATAATAACACTGCCTTTATCCAGAATGCCATCCAAATGGAATCATATGGTAGATAGCTTTTTGTACCTGCTTTTTTCTTTTAGCATAATGCTTTTGAAATTCATTTGCGTTGTCGCTTGGGTCAGTTTTATTGATAAACGGTATTGCCTTTTATTGATGAATAGTGTTCCATTGTGTGGATGCACCACAATTGTTGACACGTTCACTAGTTGATGGATGTTTGGATTATTTAAAGTTTTTAGTCATTATGAATAAAGTGACTGAAAACATTCACTCAGAAAATAGTCTATCTTTGCAAATGTTCCTGGGAGTTTGGAAAAGAATGTGGATTCTGCTATTGTGGTTGAGTTTTCTATAAATGGGAATCTAGTCAAATTGCTTGACAGGGTTGTTTACATTTTCTATAATCCTACCAATTTTTTGGTCTACTTAGTAAGTGACTGAAGGAGTATGAAAGTTGTGTCTATTTATTCTTTCAATTTGATTAGATTTTTCTTTCTTGGAATTCTGTTAGATGCACACATTTATTATGTCTTCTTGATCAAGCAACTATTCGTCTCATATTACTTTGTATTATATTCTTACAGAGACTCAAGCTTTTTTTTAAATGTTTGTGTGTTATATCTTTCTATCCTTTAATTTTAACATCTCTTATTTACATTTAGATTCATAGTGAATTTCTTCTAAAGAACACATAGTTGGGTCTTGCTTTCATATCCAATCTGACCACTTTTGCTTTTCAACTGTAATGTTTAGGCCAGCTATGTTTAGTATAGTTATAGTTGGTTTCAAATCTAATGTTTTGCCAGTTGTTTTCTGTTTGTCCCATTTGTTCTCTGTGCCTGTTTCCTTCTCATCTTTTTTGGAATTATTTGCACATATGATTTTATTTAATCTCTATTATAATTGTTACTATTTTTCTTTTAGAGATCAGTTATTTTTTTTTTAACCAGGGAAAATGTTTTTCTATTTACTTATTTAAAAAGAAAGTTACAGGGGCTGGGATTGTAGCTCAGCGGTAGAGCGCTTGCCTCGCATGCGTGAGGCCCTGGGTTCGATCCTCAGCACCACATACAAAAGCAATAAAATAAAGACATTGTGTCCATCTACAACTAGAAAAAAATAAAAAAATAAAAAAAAAAAATAAAAATAAAAAGAAAGTTACAATAGTCTATTTTAAAATTTTCTAGGTTATTGTCAAACTAAGCAGACACAGTTATCTTTTTATGTTTGTTTTTTTGTTTTTGGTACCAGGGATTGAACTCAGGGGCACTCAACCACTGAGCCATCCCCAGCCCTAATTTGTGTTTTAGGTAGAGACAGGGTCTCACTGAGTTGCTTAGTGCCTCGCTGTTGCTGAGGCTAGCTTTGAACTCGCGATTCTCCTGTCTCAGCCTCCCAAATTGCTGGGATTACAAGCATGAGCCACTGCGCCCGGCTAGTTATCTTTTAAGGAGATTAAAATTAAGGGAAGAATCTGTCATATTGCTTGCATTTTTACCATTTCTTGAGCTCTATATTTAATTATGTGGATCTGAATTTCCTTCTGGTACCAAACTCTTGCCTGAAGGCATTCTTTAACATCTTTATGGTACCAGTATGTTGGCAATAAATTCTCTCATTTTTTGTTTGAGAAATTCTTCATCTTACCTTCATTTTTAGAAGATATTTTCTCTGTGTATAGAATTCTCCATAGACAGTTTTTTTTCTTTCAGTACTTTAATGATGCCATTTCATTTTCTTCTGCCTTTCATTTTTTCTTTTGAAAAGTCTGATATTCTTAGCTTTGTTCTGTATGTTTCATTGCTCTGGAGGTCTTCAAAATTTTCACTTTGTATTTTAGCAGTTTTTCTGTGATATACCTAAACACACCCCCACTCATTGGGTTTTCTGCAGTTCTTTGAATTGTTCTTTGATGTTTTTCATTAATTTTAGAAAATTCTTGGCTATTATCTTTTCAAATTTCCTGCTTCCTTTTCTCTCTCTTCTGCTTCTGTGATTCCAAATATATCTTATACCATTTCATATCATCATGTAGCTCTTGGATACCCTGTTTTTTTCCCCCATTGTTTTCTTTATTTAGCTTGGATCATTTTGGTTCGCCTATCTTCAAGTTCATAAATCCTTTGTTCTGCTGTTCAGTTTATTGATAAGCTTATTGAAGGAATTCTTTGTGTTATCATACTTATACCTAGCATTTCCATTTTACTTAAAGTTTTCATCTCTCTTATGAAATTACCCATCTGTTCATTCATGATGTCCACTTTTTCTTCTGGATAAAAAATTATTAGCAGTTGTTATTTTCTGATGATTCCAATGTCTTCATTGCATCTGGTTCTAGTGTATTGTTTAACCAAGATTCTTCTGTTTTTTCTCCTTGCTTTTTTTGTCCTATGATTTTTGTTTAAGTGCTAGGCAATGTATATAAAAATATTAGAAACTGAAATAAGTAATACTTATACCTGGAGATAGAGACACTTCTGTTGGGAAGTTAGTGTGGAGCATTGAGTCAATATATTCAGTAACTAAGCTGAATCTCAGTTTTACTCCTTCAGATTCCTCCCATGGTGGTATGGTGCTTCCTTTTACTGAGTAAGGATCCTGGAGATGTGGAGGTTTTTCTCATGTTTCCACTTCTTCCTCACCTTTCAGCAGGTCCCACATTGCCTGTACCAGAAAGCAAGTCTATCTTTATGCTCTTGCCCCTTGGTGAGGACTAGACTGCTGTTGCTTGTTACTCAATGTGAAGCTTGTGGTGGGGTGGGTAGGAGTGGTTTCTCTTTTCTCCTGATCTGATTTTGGTCTTAGGTGGACCCTATGTGTCTGGATCCTAGGCATGACATGTTGTTGTTGTTTATTTATTTATTTTTTTCTGTCTCTCATTAGTAGGGGCTCTTGGGTGGAAGAGCCTTTCTTGTCCTCCTTCCAGTGGTAACAGGACTCTATGTGAGATGCTAGACCCCCAAATATTTTCTACCCCTTCCTCCAGAAGCAGACATATTTTGCTTCTTGGCTTTACTGGAAGTACCTTTTCCTGGGACTATTCCTTCTTAATGGCTTATGATGGTGATGACAGTGACGATGACTCCTTCTCCTCCTTTCTCCTCCTCCTATTTCCTTCTCTTCCTTTTCCTCTAAATGTGAGAGAGGTCTGGGAAGCAGGCAACATTCTGTGCCTGTCCACAGGTTAGGGGGCTTTCTTTGGTCCTTTGATTGGCCTTCATCTTTTTTGTGAGCACCATGGAAAAAAGCTAGCAAGTCCTTGTGTCTGGAACTCTAAGGAATTGTTAACTTTCTTGTTAGCCCATATCCAACATTTACAAATTTGTTAAACTTTCTGCTCTTTTATTTGTATTCACTTTTATAATGGCTTCTTCAACCTGTCTTCTATCAAAGGTGAAACACTTCATGTGTTCTGTCCCTGTAGGGACTAGTCAGGCCTTGGAATTCAGTTCACTATTTGCCTTGTAGCCTCAGATCTCTGATGCGTTGGAGAAAAGTTGTAATGATTTAGAATATCTGATTGTTTTCTTATAGTGGGCGAGTGATGTGCTTTAGTGGTTTTCTATATCCTGAGAAGGAATGGAATTCCTGGGTAACATTTTAAGTGCCATTGATCAGTTGTTGTGTGTATAGGAAGATCAGGAGGATTCTGGAAATCCTATCATCTGGGAAGTAGTAAAAAGATATTTGTCTAAAGAAGAGAAACTTTGCTGAAGAAAGCAATGTGCTGTAGGATCGCCACTACAAATAGCTGTGAGATTGTAGTGGTGATGCATGTATAGAAATTTTTACCTGATGTTTTAAGGGCATTAATCAACTAACTGATCAGTTATTTAGCCTCTCCTTGTTGTAAGGCATTTGGGATGCAAAGACAAATAAGATACTTTCCCTACTCGTAGGGGTTCACAATCTAAAATTATCATAGCCAGTGATGATAATAAGATGGAAGACTACAGTTTAATATCAGGAAGAAAGTGCCATTATTTAAAGCTATTGAGGATGGAATGGACAAAGTGTAAAGCTTTTAGATTTACAGAGACTGAAGTTCAAAACCTGACACTACGGGGCTGGGATTGTGGCTCAGTGGTAGAGCGCCTGCCTCGCATGTGTGAGGCACTGGGTTCGATCCTCAGCACCACATAAAATAAATAAATAAATAAATAAAATAAAGATATTAAAAAAAAAAACAAAAAAAAACCCAAAAAACCTGACACTACCAATTTCTAGCAAAGAAAACATGGCCAAGTTAACATAATTCTCTGAGGCCCAGTTTCCTTGTGTAAACTGGGTTTAATAATATCATCCTTAAAAGATTGTTGAGTAGATGAAAAGAGCTGAAGTATGCTATGTGTCTGAGTCATTTACTTTTATGTCTCCCAAAAGTTGTGTGCTCTGGTCAGCAGGGCTTTTAAGTAGTCTCTTCCATCAGCCAGTGTGGAGGGGATTCTTGCTCTGATGGGCACTGACAGTTGGTCTGGAGAAGCTGGGCTTTCAGAATTCTTGGGTATCTGATGAGGAAGGACAGTCCCTGACCATGATGAGGGGAATTTGGTGGGTCCTGGGCTGTTGGCTGTATATTGCCCTATGAAGCAATTCTAAAAGAAAACTAGGGAACAACTACACTCTTCTTACATGATTACTAAGGTAAAGAGAAGCAGGGGGAGTGGACCCATAGATGGAGGAAAAGGCATAGGGTGATTTCTTTTTTTCTGCAGGTTTTACCTTGAGTACAGTCTTTGGGCTGTGCTATGCAGAAAGGCTAAAACTCAATAGAAAAGCATACATTTTCTTTTTTGTTGTTGCTGGTTTGAATAAGGAGAAAGTTACCAAGGTTCAGGGCAGACTTGGCTGTTGGAAGCATGACCCTTGAAAGGAGCGAGCCAGAAAATGAGGTCCCAAATTCCACATATATAATCTTCCCAATGTACAGCTGGATTCTGAACCACATATGTGGGGTAGATTCCATGCTTGCTAGTTAAGGCTACGGTAATTGAACTGAGATTGGAGTTGCTACCTACCTCAGGGGAGACAGTATTTTGAAATTTGATTTCAGTCAAGTTAACTGCCTTATTAAAAAAAAAAAAAGATTTTCAGAGAAACTTAACAGAACCCACAATGTCTACAACATATCATTCAGAGCCTACAGGATGCAACCTAAAATTTCTCATTGCATGATGAAAAGCAGCCATCAGAGACCAACTCCAAGAATACCCAGAAGATAGAATAGCAAAGATTTTAAAGGAGCTATTATAAATGTTCTCAAGGACATAGAGGGAAATATGCTCACATTCTAGGAAAAGATGGGAAATCTCAGCAGAGAAATATTAAATATTCTAAGTCTGAAAATCATAATATGCAATAAAAATTCACTGGATGAGCTCAGGGTAGAATGGAGATGACAGAGTATGAGTGAGAGAAATGAAAGATTAACAGAAATTATTCTATCTTAAGAACAGAGGAATAAAAGTGGGGCATGGTGGCACATTCCTATAATCTCAGCATTTGGGAGACTGAAGAAGAAGGATCTCAAGTTAAAAGCTAGCCTCAGCAACTTATTGAGGCCTTGTCTCAAAATAAAAAATAAAAAGGGCTGAAGGTATGGCTCAGTGGTTAAACACTTGTGGGTTCAATCCCTGGTTTTTAAAAAAAAAAGAAAAATTGTGTACAGAGATACAGGGAGCTGTGGGACAATATTGAAAACTCTGATATATGCTCAAATACAAGTGCCAACATGTTAGACTTCCAGAAGGAGAAGTGAGAAAATGGGAACAAAACTCAAGAAAAAATGAATGAAAACATCCCCTATTTGGTTAAATGACATACATTTATGGATTTGAGAAGTTTAGTGATTATTAAGAAGGATTAATTTAAAGAAAACTATACCTAGGCACATTCTGGTTAAACTTTCAAAAACCAAAGGAAAGGGGCTGAGGTTGTGGCTCAGTGGTAGGGTGCTTGCCTCGCATGTGTGAGGCACTGGGTTCGATCCTCAGCACCACATACAAATAAATAAACAAAACAAAAACACTGTGTCCATGTATAACTAAAAAATATTAAAAATTAAAGGAAAAATCTTGAAAACAACTAGCAGGAAAAAATGCACATTAATTATAGGGAATAACAACTAGAATTATCTTAATGTCTCAACAGAAACTATGGAGGCCAGAAGGTAGTGGGGCAACATCTTTAAAGAGCTTATAGAAGGGCTAGGATTGTGGCTCAGTGGTAGAGCACTTGCTTAGCATGTGTGAGGCATGGTTTGATTTTCAGCACCACATATAAATAAATGAATTAAATAAAGATCTATCAACTAAAAAATATTTTCAAAAAGAGCTTATAGAAATAAGAAAATAAACAAAAACCCTCTGTAAATGCAGAATTCTCTATCCAGCAAAAATATCCTTCAGGAATAAAGGTGAAATGAAGACATTTTCACACAGAGGAAAACTAAGATAATTAATCACTAGCAGACCTGTGTGTCAAGAAAGGGTAAAGGAAGGTCTTCAGGCTGAAGGATGAAAACCTACCCTTGGGAAGCAGTGAAGAGCATCAAATGTGATAAATATTTTGGTAAGCAAAGACTATTTCTCTCAAACATATATGACTGCTTTGCTCCTGAACTTGAACCTGCAGTATGTGTAGGTGGGGTGTATAACAACTATAGCATAAAGGCTGGGTGTGAGGGTAACACACCTAGCTGGTTGCATGACTATTTTTTTTTCATTTCACATGAAGTGATACAATATTAGTATTAAGCAGATTGTGAAAAATATGACTATGTATTGAAATCCTACAAATTCCTAAAATATAGCACAAAGAGATAGGTAAAAATATAACAGATAAATTAAAATGAAATTCTTAAAAAAAAAACAACAAAAAAAACCTACTCAGTTTTTCCGGAAGAAGTCAGGAAGGAAGAATAAAGGAACCCAAAATATAAGAGGAAAGCAAAGAGCAGAAATAAAATGGTAGACTAAAATCAGTAATTACATCAAATGTTAATAGACTGAATGCCCAATTGAAAGGGAAATAATGAACTTGACTTTTTAGTTTTCAGTGGTTATGGAGGTGCTTTGGGATTTCAGGAGGCAGCATGTCCATGAAATCCATGTTCTAGCCCTGCAAGATTGATATTTATGGATAAGATAAAGGGACATGAACTATGTAGAGCAAACATGAAGTGTGGCTACTGGTGTGTCCAGGTCTTCTGGCCCTGATTCAACACTACGTGCTGTCAGCCGGAGCTAAATCTGGCTCTTCAACACCAAGAGTAAGTGGAGCTGGGATTGAAGTGAGAGGCAAGATTCCTACCATCTTTCTCCTGCTTTGCCTGGCTATGTCTTGTCCACTTTTTTTTTTTTTAAGCAAATGGTTTCTGTTTTCACTAAGCTCTTCTTTCCCCCTCCTTTTAAAGCTGTATAATATATAGAGCTGTGTGCTGATTTTAGTCCAGCTGTCTTCCATCTGGGCCCCCAAGAGAACAAGGTGTTTTGATGTGTCCTTTCAAAATGAGTGCAGGGGGCCTCATCGGAGTGACTTTGCTGTCACTCTCAGGCATAGAAGATACAGCCACAAAAATGTTTTGTAATTTATGGTGAAGAAGGGATATGGGGTGCAGTACTCCATCTGACAGATGCCACTCATACCCCCAGAACCTCCTCCAGAGAAAGGATGGGAAACCATAGTTCATCCACCTTGGACAAAGAAAAGTAAATGAGGTGAGAATTAGTGCTATGATTTGCCTGATTTGCCTAGTCTCTGCTAAACAATTTTTAAAGCACTTCCCTGAAAAGTGGGTTAAGTAGGTAATTGGGGGTTTGTATGACCAAGAGGGTGTTGGCGCTGTGAGAGGAGAATGCTCTTTGCAGGTTCTCTGCCAGGGGAGCAAAACTGTCTATGGGTTTCAATAAAAATTTGCACTGGGTAGCGTGAAGTTAGTCCTCAGTGTATTCACTGACTTGAATCCTGTTTAAGGGCCCACATCCGGTCATTGATTATACTGTTGTCAAGCATGTAACTTTTGCCATAGGTCCTTTTTTGAAATGAGATAGAATATCAAAAAACATCTGTTATCCTGGGAAAGTCACTTAATTTCTCTGGATCTTATAAATAAAATGAGTTAACTGGATGCCTTTGGAGAGTTTGGATCAGTAAGTCCATGGTATGGGGTGAGACCTGGGTGTCTGGATCTTCAACAGGTGTCATAGGTGATCCTTTTGCTGATCTGTAAGGGGCTGTCTAGATTGTAACATTCTTTGATTCCATAATTTTACATAAATGTCAGGAAAATGATTTTTTTTTGGTGTATCAACTTTCTCTTTTAAAATGCAACCATTTAGGCTCATGTGATATTTTGAGTGTTAATATCCTTTGGGGGGGCTGGGATTGTAGCTCAGTGGTAGAGCGCTTGCCTCACATGCGTGAGGCACTGGGTTCGATGCTCAGCACCACATAAAAATAAATAAATAAAAATATTGTATCCATCTACAATTAAAAAAATATTTTAAAAAATATCCTTTGGGTCTTCTTGTTTGGCAATATCTCAGTTACTTATTTAATCTTTCAATTGAGCTATTTGATTGAGTTATTCCAAGGGAAAGGAATAACCCACAGATTTTTCTAGTCAACTCTAGAAGCGGAAGCTCTGGCACCACCTAGGTTCTCCATGCATTTCTTTTCTTACTTTTTAAAAATTTTTGATGATTTGTCCTAATTAGTTATGCATGATATCAGAATGCATTTCAATTTATTGTATACTAATGGAGCACAACTTTTCATTTCTCTGGTTGTACATGATGTACAGTTGCACTGCATGTACAGTCATACATGGACCTAGGGTAATGATGACTGTTCCCATACCCCTCCTTTCCCTCCCTCCCCTTTGCCCAAAGTTTCTACATTCTCAAATATTTGGAACACTTCACAAATTTGCGTGTCATCCTTGCGCAGGGGCCATGCTAACCTCTGTATGGTTCCAATTTTAGTATATGTGCTGCAGAAGCAAGCACCTCCATGCATTTCTGACTTGTCTCAGAACCATCACCTGACCTTGGTGGCTTAGAGATTCTTTGTGGATTTGAGGGGATAGTTTTGTTACTTAGAGTATGTAGAGATGACATAAAAGTTTCTTCAAGAATAGTGTTTGCATTCAACAAAACATGGCTATTGTGAAGTCAATAAGAGCTAGATGTTGTACCACTTCACTGGGACAGCAGGGGTATGTTGTTAGATGTTCCTACAAGGGCTTACCTGAACTTGTTGCGTTCTGCCTCTTAACTGGGTGCCCTTGTGACTGCATCAATGAGTGTGTTGGTTAATCCTTTGCTTAACTTGTTCTTTTTGACACAGCCAGGAGCATTTCCAAAGATAAAATCTGTCAACAGATACTAAATCCTAATCACACAGGTGTGGATAAGTTGGGGGAGGCGTGGAGCTGAAGTATTTGTGAGAATGGCATTGTGGGAGCAACTCTCTAGTTAGGCAGTGTCTTGGAAGGAGTTTGGGGCAACTAGTGGGATGTTTTCCCAGTCAGTGAATAGGATCATGGGGAGTCCATTCATTTTTTTTTTCTTTCTGGTCAACCTTGTTGTCACTACACTTCCTATTTAGCTGTAAATTTTACATTTCTGAGGTCAAGTAAGATTAAAGGACAGAGGAACTGAAATCATACACTGAAACCCCTTACCATACTTATCAAACTCTCAGGACAAGATCTTTACAAATAGCACTGATTATTTCTTCCTCCGAGTCTTAGTTTCCTCAGTGCTCACAGTCTGCGCTGGCCACCGCTTGGCTCATTCCTTCTCTCACACTTTCTCAAAGTTGTTTCCATTCTTGCCTTCACACCGTCACCTCCCATTCACCTCTTATTCTTGATCTAAGTGTGGGTTATGGGTCCGCAGCCTTGACATCCCCTGGGAGCTTGTTAAAAATGCAGAATTGTGGGCCCCATCCCAGACTTAGAGTCAGAATCCTCATTTTCACAAGATCCCTGAGTGATTTATGGCACATTAAAGTCTCAGAATCACTGCTAAGCTGAAAACTTTCTGACCTCACAAGCACAAAATCTGAGGGACAGTTCTCACTCTTCCTTCTCCTTGAGCCTTCTGTCATTTTGACAGCTTTCCTCTTCACTTGTCTCTCTGACTTCTCTAACAAAGCTTCCTCCAGCTTTCCTTTATACCTTGCTGGCCATTTTCCCCAAGGTTTGTCTGTTGTCCCCTTTCCTCTTGTCAACTCCAAAATATAGACTTTTCCATAGTTTGTCTCCAGCCCTACTTTCTCTTTTTCTTTTTTTGGTACCAAGGACTGAACTCAGGAGCACTCAACCACTGAGCCACATCCCCATCCCTGTTTTGTGTTTTATATAGAGACAAGATCTCAGTGAGTTGCTTAGTGCCTTGTTGTTGCTGAGGCTGGCTTTGAACTCACGATTCTCCTGTCTCAGCCTCCCAAAGTGCTGGAATTACAAGCATGTGCCACCATGCCCAGCTCATTTTTGCTTTCTCTAAGGTCCATTTCCCCTGTTCCAGTTAACTTCTGGACAGCTCTGCATCTACTGTCCCTCGGAATCCCAAGCCAAACCAATCTGCCAGGCCCCTGCTCCTTTGGCCTTCCTTCCTTTAGTTAAAGGCACCCCAGAAGGGGCCTCAGCAGCCTCATTGACTTCCTCTCTTGCTTCCTTCCCTGTCCAATCAGTCACCAGATTGTACCTCGATCATTGTCCTATGTTCTTATTTTCTCATTAACTGTTCAATCAGGTTATTTTAACCTCTCTTCTGAACCATTACAAGGGCCTGATCTTTATAATTCTTAGCTGCTGTCTGTTCCTCTCTCTCTTGTCCTCTGCTGTTTTTTCCCCCCTCAGTCATGTTCTTATCATACTCTTCCTCTGCTTTAAAACACTCCTTGTTTCTTTCTGTCTTCAGTCAGGTTTAACCCTGTCAGTGCAGGCTTCAAGGACTTTCACGTTCAGGCTCTGGTCCCTTCCTCCAGCCATGAGACTCTTCTACAAGTGCACTCTGCTTGGCCAAACTGAAGAAGTCCTGTTTCCTCCCTTTGACATTTCCCTACTAACTAAAGATGGCCTCAGAATCTGGAATGAGATTCTAATATAGATTACTGCAAGGATGGATAGTGACACAGCAGTCATTATGAGCATTAAATGTTTGAAGTCGAGGAAGGCATTTGATATGGATTTGGACCAAACAGCTCTACCAAAAGAGGGCACCTAAATGGAACTAAGTGAGTTTGGAGGACTGTTTCTTGGGGTTATCCATGGTGCTTGGTTTTGTGCCTGATTATTGGCAAACATAATTGCTAGTGACTTAGGTGAAGATACAGAAGGCACAAATGTATTTGTGGGGAACAGAGCTGGAAAGGACAGTAGCATCACATAACAGAATCATGGTCTCCTAGTATTTTATCAGGTAGACCATATGGGCCAAATCAGAAGAGATGAAATTTACTCTTGTACTAGGGCTCCCAAATCAACTGTTAAAGTTGAACAGGGATGGTAGGTGTGAAAAAGTTAATTTTTATTTGGCATCTTCTGATATCCAAATGTGAGCATTTTTGGAGCTCCTGAGTTTGTGGGTTCAGTGATACAAGCACATTATCTCGAAAGAGGAGAAAGTCATACCTAGAATATTGTGCTCAGTTCTGGGCCCTCCTTTTTAAGATGGAAACAGACAAATTGGAAACTTTTTGGGGGCAACATGACAAGAACCACTTGGTAGTTGAGCTCCCTGGGTGGTCTTTGAGGTCCTTTTAAATCCAACTTTACTCAGTTATAGTCATCAGAGGGAAATTACTTTCTTATTATAGTTTCTCTGAAGATATTGTGCAGAATAATTTGCTTATCAAGTGTGTTAATAAATACTGTTGAATGAATGTTAGTGTAATGCAGGTTTTGCTTCTGCTCCAGAACAGAATTTCTTTGAGGGCACAAGCCCCATGTTAGGTCTCTTTTTATATCATCCCAGTACCTTGCATAGGGTTGGATTTTCAGCAGGTACATAGTAAATAGTTTGAGTTCATAAAAGTAAATGTTGGGAGAAATTTCTTGAATGCCTTATACTCAATCCCTGAATTTCCCCCTTCATCATTAAACAAAACAAAACAAAACAAAAACAAAAGAAGGAGAAAATATGACAGAGGAACACTGGGAACAACAGGCTAGGAATCAGAAGCCTTGGTTTCTGCAGCTCTGTCTTCCAGAAACTAGTTTGTGTTGGGCAACTATGTGCAGGAACACGTGCAGGATCGGATAGTGAGGAAGAAGTGGATGGAAAGTGTCATGGCTGCTAAAATTTAGGGTCAGGCATTTGAATGCAGCAGCAGCTGGGCTCTCCCAGCCCTTTGGTATTGGTTATGGTAATGAAATGCTTTAAAATGATACAATTAAGATACTTAATCATTTGCAAGTTTAAGTTCCTTTCAATTGGGCCTGGAAGCGGCAGAAATTGCATAGTTTGCTTCCTGGGAGACTGTAGCCCACGACCAATAACTCACTTGTGTCTGTACAGCTGTTATGTGCTATTCACTGGCAGGTGTGACTAATTCCACTGCTGACACCACCTCTTGGATGAATGTGGGCTTCCACAGCAACTCATCCAAGAGAGTCTGTGAGAGCGTTGTTCGAAGGGTGCTGAGCTCTTCTTTGTTGCTACTGGTGGGGCTGAATCCACTTCAGAGACTTGGATTAATGTTGGCACTATTTCTCCAGGGCACGTCTGTTCTCCACAGGGACTCTCCTGGCATATGCCCACAGTTCTTCGTACTCTTTTTCTATTCTATCTTTCTCTATATTGTCATGGTTCTCTGGAATTGGGAGGCACATTTCTGAAAGTTCTGAAAACACAATTATTTGAAAAATGACCAAGTAGTGGCAGCACGAGGTCAAACCTAAAAACATAAGGCCGGGTTTGGATGTGCCACCATGTCAGAAAAAAAGGATAGGATTTTCTAGACAAGAGTGAAGTAGAAAGTAGATTTTAAAAAATTCAGTATCTCCTGTTTAATCCTTATAGACTTAAGTGTTAGAGTGACTTTTACTATTTAAGTGTATTTAGCTTTGTTCTTTTTTTTTTTTTTTTTTTTTAATAGAAGAGAAGAACATAGAAAAAAAAATCAGGTTTCATTAATGTGCCAGCTTGGATTATTTTCCCCTGTCAGTTTAGAAATCAACAGTAATAAAAACCCAGATATAAAATTTTCATACATTTACAGTAGTACAAAAGATATTAAGCAAAAGTCCTTTAAAACATTTTCCATTTTCATGTCACTTAGCAGGTGCTACATATCAAGCTATTATTTACCTAGCTAAAATGAGCTGGAAAGTGATCCAAGTTAGTGGAGTGCCTGTAGACAAATCACACAGTGGTTGCACTTGCCTTCAGATTAGCCCAGACAAAGGGAATGGCTTTGGCATAGATCAGATGGAGGTGGGGCAAAAGTTACTCAGTCTTACTTGGAGACCCTTCAGATGAACTGTGGTCAGCTAGCCTGCAGAAGGCCTTGTCTTTCTGCTTTTGTGGACTGGACAGTTCATGTAGATGGAGGCAATTTGTTTGAAGGCATGGCTATTCTCCAGGCCAGTGGAGGGAAGGAGTGTGGATAGTTGAAAGTGAGCAGATAATCCACAAGGCAGTTATGTTTGCTCTGGAAGGTACACTGGATATAAACAAGAGTTTATGTTTGTACAGCTACATCCAGTCTAAGAGGAGCTGTTGTGGACCACTGGTTTAATTGTGAGAAACCAATGAGGAAACCCAGATATTGGTCCCAATTTTACTCTTTATTAGATCCATGACCTCAGGCAAGTCACTGAGTTATGTTTTCTCATCTATAAAATGGGAATAATAATCATCAAATCAATCCTTCCTAGATGGTTCCAGATTGTGAGCTTGAGATGATAGTTTTGAAAGTAACTTGATAAATTGAAAGCACTACACCCATGTATTTACTTCCATGACTCTCTTTGTCCATGACTTCCTCCTATGAGGAGCTCTGCTGGACCTGCAGACAGTGGTGCACAGGAGAGAAGGCAGAGGATCCCCCTTATTTACCTTACATTATGACATGATTATTTTATTTTTCTTGGGTTAAATTTTTAAAATAGATTGAATTTCTTGAATTTATACTAGTTGAGGAAGATGCAAGAGGATTGTGGAGGAAGTAGAAAAACTGGTATAAAATTATTTCCTCCATCTAAATAATGATATGGCATATCATGACCTCATTGTATTTATCTGAACTATGTTACTAAATGTAATGGTGGATTTTTATTCCAAGTATCCCTAGAGGAGCTCCAGAGGGTTCAGGATCAACCTGAAATTGGATGTACAATTTGGGTCTGTGACTTACCACATAGGTTGAGAACTGTTAAATTAATATATTCTCTCCTGTTCCCAGGACAGTGTGGTAACAGCAATATTTAAAAGGTTCCTTTTGTCAAATTGCCAGCTGTGGTGCCACTGACTTGTACAAAGTCTCATCTGTAAAATGTGGGAGTCATATTAAATACTGTCTTAGAAGTCCCTTTTGGCTCTAAAATTCCATTATCATAACTTCAATTTCTCGTTGTAGAAATGAAAGCATTTAATTCACTTTAGCCAGCCATTTCTACAACCTCTCTCTGATCTGATAATGTTGAAATAATTTGGAAGTGGTAGTTAGTGAAAGGCACATTTCTTTGACATTTCAGCTAATCTGGAAGTGACTATATAGCCTGGAGAGAGAGAATTTTTATAGGGGCATCTGGGAAGCTTTAAATATCTGCATAAATTGACCACAGTTTGGGCTATGCATGGCAAGTGTTCAGCTCTGTTCTCTTTAGGGATTAACTTGGAGGCAGTTGGATGGTCCTGTTTTCCTTATACTTTGGTTATTGAATTAATGAAATAGATACAGATGAGTTAACATGCTGTGGGCTTTGGTTAAAGCAGTTGGACTTACAGCATTAGATTATCATGATGTTCCTTTAAAAAATTTCCAGTGTCATATCCTGCTCCACTGTGTGGAGATATGATCACAGTGTCACATAGTCACCACTGTGTGGTGCATTTTGAGACACATGATGAGTCAGGGCAAACATTATCTTGTGGTCTTCTCAGTAGGCATGTTTTTCTTCCTTTCTGGAAAAGCTGTGATTTTTTCCCCCCTCTCTTGGGTGTCTTCCTTTCTCCACATTACCCACTTTGGAGTGTTAAATCTGGACAGTTTGAAGATCTGTACTGGAATCCTGTTCCCCTTGCCTGTGACTGGTTTAGACATGGGCATGTGACACCAGGCAGGCGAGCACAAGGGAAAATCTGCCAAGAGGCTTCAGGAAAAAGTTTCTTTGTTCTTAAGAAACACAAGTTAGAGGTGATTCCACTTTTACCACTAGATCTTCTTGAGTCTGTAAGTGACTTTTGGGACTGTAGTCATCTTACCATTGTAAGATGTGATCCCTGACACACTGAAAGTGACAGATGGGCAACATGGAGAAATCCTGGAAACTGGACTCCAGCTCCCCTGTATTGATTCCTGAGCCTCTTAATCCTATCTGACCCAAGTGATCCTTGTTGCCTTAGTCTTCAGATATGAAACCCTGAAAATTCACCACTATAGTTATTTAAAAATACTCAATGCCTATTTAAATTTAACATGGAATACAATCCCTAACCTTAGCCCTGTCCTCTTTTTCTGCTTTGTTCTTTCTTATGTGTGAATTATGTGTAAACCAAAGCATGGGCTTTGTTTTACTCATTCTGGCATCCCTGGTCAATCAGACAGTGTCCAGTACACAGGAAAGAGTGACTTTTTTTTTTTTTTAACTAGGTTAGTTGATACATTGCTTTTTCTAGTCATTCCTTTCATACATTTGCAATTTCTGCTGAGTACACTATTTTGTAGGATTTTTTTAAAGCAATGGTTTAGATGTAGGCATTTTCTTACTTTACATGAAAATGTCTTAACTTTGGTTTTCTTGCTGAAGGATAAATGTAATTTGGCTGGGTATAGAATTCTAGCAGATAGTTTTTTTTTCCTAAACACTTTAAATACATTCAGTTATGTGCTGACATGTGTGTCCATCCTCTCTTCAAATTCATAAGTCAAGTCCCTGTCCCTATGTGACTGTATTTAGAATCATGACTATTAGGAAATAATTAAAGTTAAATGAGGCCCTAAGGCTGGGTCTTAAATTCAAAAGAACTAGTGCCCTTATAGGAGGATCTGGACATCTACCTTTGTGAAAACATATTGGAAAGAAGGACCATGTGTCTTTGCATGTCTCTTACATGTGAAGACATGGCAAAGTGCAGTCATTTGTAAGCCAGGAAGATGACCCTCACCAGAAACTGAATTTGTTGGAATCTCAATCATGGTCTTCCAGTCTCCAGAACTGTGAGAAAATAAATGTTGTTCAAGCCATCCAGTCCATGATATTTTGTTATGGCAGCCCAAGCTGGCTAATAACAGATTTCATTGTCTTCTGGAGTTTACTGTTA
>CM053404.1:43092379-43108626 GCA_028644305.1 Xerus rutilus | reverse complement strand
GCCAGCCCCTATACTTGAAGATTTTTTAAAAAATTTTAAAATGTATATAAGAAGGTGTATAAAATTGATTATGTAGAACTTCCTTAGGGTCTCTAATGGTATGTCGCAGTCCTCTGTCCATAGTTCCGTGAGGTTTGCCATGACTAGAACGTTTCATGATCTACTGGTCCAATCTTTGGATAACTTGAATCAGGGAATGATCTAGAATTGCTAACTTTGAATAACAATTGGAATCCAAAGATACTCTGACAGGCTGGAGAGGTGAGTGGTTTCAATCTAACATGAGAGACTGCTGGTTCCTATGGATAGTCATACTTCCACTTGAGTGCCCTCGTTCAATGAGCTCAAGTAGGGAACAGGACTAATTGGTTCCTGTGTGTCCCTTCAGGCTCACTTATTCATCAGGCAATGGGCAGAGCCGGGAACCTTTGAAGAAGCAGTGTGCAATGGATGTTTCTGGTATAATTTTGAAAATCTTGCCCCTAGGGTCTCTTTTTTTACACGACTGAATACTAGCTAAAGAGAAATGGATAATGGATTCTTGCTTATGTTTTCCTAGTGAAAATAGATAGACACTGTTTCCCTTTGATCTTTTTCTTTTGTTCACTGATAATCTCAAGGTAGCACCATCTTGCTGGTCTGGCCACCTGCTGTGAACCCAGCAAGATCTGAGAGAAGGAAGATTGAATGGGGTTAAGAATGAGCTGTGGGATATCAGAGGTGTGAAGTGAGAAAGAATTTGTCCACAGGTAGAAAAGAGTGCTGGGGTTGCATCACTGGGAGGGCTAGAGAAAAGCTAGCTATATAGAGGATATCCAGGAAGTGCAGTAATGGCCAAAGAGAGGAAACGGACCATCAGGGTCTTTATGTCAAAACTGCACTGGGTTTAGCATGTTGTAGGTGATTTGCTGTGGAGCCAAAAATAGATGGAAACTTCCCACTAAATGCCTGCTTGGTCCACGCAAATCCCTTCCCATTCAACATTCAGGGCCTTCTTTTCCCTGTTTAGGGCACATAGATCTGACCAGCTCTGTGTGTGTGTGTGTGTTTATATCTGAACTTTTTGTAGTGCATTATAATTACACACAACAGTGGAATTTGTTATTATATATTCTTATATACACACAATAAAATAATATAATTTAGTCAATTCTATTCCCAAGTTCCTCCTTATTGTTTCTGTCTCTTTTTTTAACCTTTAAAGATATTCTGAGTGGAGGTTTATTATTGTTCTTAATTAATTTCAGTATTTGGTAGGTAATACACCCATATGATTTGAAAACTGAGATGAAAGATTATGAAAAGTTTTCCTTCCATTCTGTTCCTTATCTTGCACCGTTCCCACGGCAACCTCTGAAGGTAACTGTTAGTGGTTTCCCTTGTATTTTCCAGAGTTCTGGATGTTGTATGTATAAGCAAAATTAAATATATAATTAAAAATTAAGGTAAATATAAATAAGTAAACCTTTAAAATGTTTAAATGTATACAGATATATACTCTTAAATATATATTGTATGTTTAAGCAAAATTAACTTGATTGTACATATGAAATGATAGCATATAATATATATTTAATAGGCATCCATATTTTGTTTATATAAAAGAGAGCATTCTTTTTGTATTGTTGCCTTTCGCTTTTTTCACATATGAAAAACACCTTTCCATTTCAGTGCATAGAGCACGTTCTCATTAATTTTTTATGGGAGCATAGTGTTCCATTGGATGGATGCTTCATAATTTGTTTATCTCTGTTGATGGATTTGGTGCTTGTTTTCTTCCTTTCAGTATTACAGAGCTGCAATGAATGATCTTCAACTGTCGTTTTTGAATCCAAGTATATCTGTAGGATAAATTCCCAGAAATAGGCTTCCTGGGTCAAAGGGTATATGCATTTGTAATTTTGATAGCCATTGCCAAATTGTGTTCCTCAGGAGCTGAAGTAATTTATAGTCTCACCGGCAGTGTTAGGAGCATGTCTGTTTTCCCACAGCCACACCAACAGCGTATGTTATTAAACTTTTGGATTTATGCCAATATGGTAGATAAAAAAGGGTTTCTTAGTATTTTAATTTGCATTTCTCTTATTGTGAATGAGGTTAAGCATCCCATTATGCATTTAATAGGCACTGATATTTCCCTCTCTGTGAACTGCATGATTGTGCCCTTTGTCCATTTTTCCGTCAGATTGTTGTCTTGTTATTGATTGTTTTAGAGCTCTTTGTCTATGTGTGTTTTCATGAGTGTATGATTTTATGTGCATGTGTGTACTCTGCATGTAACTAATGCTTTTTCTGTGATAAACTTGCACTTTTCCCCCCACTTAATTTGTCTTCTGGTTTGTTTTTGGTGAGTTTTGTTTAGCTGTGTTTTTTTGTCTTGTGACACAGTTTTTGCTCTATGTGATGCTGATTTTTATGCAGTTGAATTTATTGTCTTCTATGTTATGGCTTTAGATTTTTTCATTTTCTTCTACTATTTTTATAGCCTCCTTAAAAAAATGTTTTCTTATTTGGAATTTATTTTGGCATATGACATCATCTTACCCAACTTTGAAAGCAGTTGGGGAATCAGGCAGGAGATTAGGAGAAATAAATGAAAAGAAATCATGGTGAGGGACATGGAAGAGGGGCAGAGAATTAAAATGCTGGCAGGAGAAGAAAGGTGAGAATTTATGATGAATACCTTTGGAGACTCGTAGCTATTATAATAAGTGGCACTTAATTGTGACAAATATTTGAAAGACCTGATATACCTAATCCTCATAATAACATAGATAAGCAGTCATTTAAAAAAATATTTTTTGGTACTGGGGGATTGAATCTGAGAGTTCCTTACCATTGAGTTACATCTCCAGTCCTTTTAAATTTTGAAATAGAATCTTGCTGAGTTGCTGGGGCTGGCCTTGACCTTGCAGTCCTCTTGACTCAGCCTCGTAAGTCACTGGCATTACTGCCTGGCTCATTTATTTCTATAGTAATTTGGTTTTTTTAAAAACCATTTTTATTAGTTGTTGATGGACTTTTATTTTTTTATTTGTTTATATGTGGTACTGAGAATCGAACCCAGGGCCTCACACATGCTAGGCAAGCGCTCTACCACTGAGCTCCAGCCTCAGCCCTGTTTTTGTTTTTAAAACAAAGTCTAGTACAAATATGGTTCAACATCTTAAGCTTTGATAAATCTGGGGGAGGACATGGATGTTGAAAATTCACTATTTTCAATTTTTATTTCTTTGTATCAATAATTGGACAATAAAAATAGCATCCAAGAACGTGTCCTTTATTTCCTCAAGTGTGCAAATGTGCTCTCAGTTATATCTGGTGGCAGAGGTGGATATGAAGTCCAGGTTTTCTAACTCCTTACTGAAGTTCTTTTATTTAGGTCATGGGCAGCTTCCTTATTTTTGTGCTTTAAACAAACAAAACAAAAATTTCTATGGCTTGTATCACCCTTAATACAAGAGCAGTAACTTAGTCCTGTAAGTTCTTAGAGACACAAAAATAAAGATGTCCCCTCTTTTAAGAGTTCCCACAGTCCTTCCATAATCAAGACTCTTTTTTTTACACTCAGAAACCATTATTTGGGTCTGACAGAGATCTCCAATTTATGTTCATCAGGATATTTTCTTTGGAACTGTGGAATGAGTTTTTTTTTTTTTTGAGTAACTTACTTTTTAAAGTTTGTTCTAGTTATACATGCTGTGGAATAAATATTAAATAATTCATTCAATACTTACAGTGCCAGGTACATGCTAGGTGCTGGAGATGTTGCTCTGAAGACAATCTTTGCCCTCGTGGGGTTCACCTTCTGGTAGAGGAGACAGGTAGTAAATATGTCCGTAAATCCATGAACCATATAATCTCAGGTGATGTAATCATTTGAAATAAGAAGAAGGGCAAAACAAGCAGATGGGGTGGAGTTTAGGTGGTATGCTCAGCAAGGCCTTCCTCTGAGAAAGTGACTAATGTGTGAACAATCAACCAAGTGAAGGGAGGAAAAGCAATCTAGGCACAGGGCATGGCATGGCTCGAGGTCCTGAGGTGGCAAAAAAGGAGAGAGCAGAGTTGGAAGGGCCCTTGGTTCTGCAAGTTTAAAGCAGCTGGAGCTTGGGACAGCAGGGTGCCGCTGGGCATTTGCCCTCCCAGCCCCACCACTGCTCAAGTGGAATGGTGCAGACTGCAGCTGCCTTTCCACTCTACGCTGTGATGCTTTTCTTTGTTTTCTACTTATTCTCATTTTAGAGCAGTGATAGGAGTTAGACCTCATATGCTGCCCAAAGTTATAATAAAGTCTTCAAAGTCTCATTTCCTGTCCTGCTAGGGACATCCAAAGTATAGGCTTTTCTCTGCATAGTCAATATCTGGGACCACAAGGTCACCAACTGCTGCGACAGTGGAGGCGGGGGCTGAGGGAAGAGGGTCTGCCTACTTTGATATTAATTCATCTGTAATGGATATGAAAAGGGGAAAAAAAAAACCATGAAAAAGTATTGGGGCAGCTCTTCTGTAGTCAGGAATAATGGTTTTCCTTTTGGAGCTGTGCTCCTGACACGGCGGGCCTCCCAGGCTCCATCTCGGCTTACCTGTTCCTCAGGCTCAGTAAAATGGCTGTCAATCTATTTTAAGCAAAGAAAATTGAGGATGGTTTTTCAGTGCTATTGCTGGCTTAGTTATGTCAAGCGATTTCTTCGAAGAGTAATAATAGGTGCTGTCTTCAGAAATAGTTTAGTCACAAAATGCCTAGTTCTTAAAGTTTATTCGCTTCCCTCTGTGCTTTTTTCTTCCATCTTCTCTCCTACCCCTGGAAGGTAGTTTCTTCCAGAGATTTCTTCATCTGGAGACTAGCAGGCTGCATTGCACTTCTGGTTTCCTTCCATGATCTTCTCCATCCCTCCTTTTCGTCCCCCTGAACCACCACGCCAAAGCTGCTACCAGGCACACTAGGTCAGTACTGTAGAACACATTGTCAGAAAAACTGAATGATGTCATAAGGAAAATAGTCAACCTGGGGGCAGCAATGTTTAATAAGTCACCTCCTTCCCTTTCCCACCGTGACGTTGGATAATTTATTTTTTAACCAGTCTTTACCAACCAAATGTTAACACATATGCCTGATTGTTAACCTCCTCTGGGCACCAAACCTGTTTTTTCTTGAGTGCAATAAGTGATTATCCAACTCATGCTGCTCTGAAAAAGAGGTTTTGTTTTAATAAGCAGTTTGCAGTTTGGCACACAATGCTGAGGAAAGCAACATTATCTCCAGCAGTAAACTCTGCAGTCATTGCAAAGCTTGACAAGAAAATGATTGAGTCTGTTTGTTATACCTTTGTGGTGCTGCCACTGCTGCTGCTGATGGAAATGTTGCTGTTTATTCAGCAATGCAATAACACTTTCTGTAATTTATGGATGCACATTCCCCAGATTACTAAAGGTAATATTGTTGACTAAAGGAAAGTATACGAATGGATAGTTTCAGTTGTTGCTGTCCTTATAAAAGTGATTGACTGTTCACTTTGCACAGGAAAGAATTTGCACAGGCTTCATCCCCCTTAACAATTACAGATTTTCCTTCCTCTGACAGTTACAAATAACATGGCTTATCCTAAGTGGTAAAAATTTACTGATTCCATGGAAGTTCAAGCCAGAGGCTGTGTGAATCTTCTCACCCTTATTTCCTGGCCAGCTGTCTTGTCTTGCCCCTGGGGGGCGCCAAACAAGCCAAGCCTGGACTCTTGGTGGCCTTTAGCCTGGGAAGGTGGCACCTAATTAAGTGGCTTATGGCTTCAGATGACTTGTCTTGTAAATGGAGGTGAGGAGACCATGAGGGTGATCCTCAGTCCTTTCTGGTGCCTTATGCCATGACATGATCTCAGATAGGAAAATGTCTTTTGACCAGGTATTCTACGGGAAAGATTGCATCGAGTGGGTCCTTTTGTCCCAGTAAATGTAGACAGATCCGCAAGTAGTAGAAACCCAGCCACTCTTTTCAAGGTATTGGTTGGAGGACTGATAATGTCTCAGGTTGTCATGGGCACACCTGTGGATGGGCAGCTGGGAGGGAGGGGGAGAACTAAAACCAGAGGACAGGGAAGCCAGCAATTCTAGAGGTCTAGTGGTTTTCTCAGTAGTAGTTGGGGCTTTCTCCTGGGCTACAAGAAAATACCATTGTGGTTTGAAGCCTCTTTGCCTCCCTGGACTGATAGCTAAAGATGGATAGCTTTCTGAGGTCCCAGTTGGGCCCTTACTGAAATGGAGAAAAAAGCAGCTCCATAAGAGGCCTCTTGGGGTAAAAAAAGAACTTCAGAGGCACTGAAGACCAACACATTTAAAAGCACTGCTTTTTCTTCCTAGGAAACAAATAGTTAAAACATACTCACAAATATAAATACTGACAAGACATCATATGTTCTGCAAGTAGAAGTTTCCTGCTTGTTTTTTTCTGAGTACTCTCCCTGGGCCCCTGTGAGACTTCGCTGACCAGTGCTATACTTGATAATGCCTTTGTCAGCCCTGAAGTTCTCCCCTGAACGATTTGTTATTTCACTGGTCACAGTAGGGGGACCCCAGCATATGTGAGACAGTATTTGTTAAATCTTGGTGATTGATGTCCAAAAGACATTCGTTAGCAGAAATATTTGTTAAGCCAAACACATACTGTTGAAAATTGAATGGTTAACATAGGAAAAATCTCATTTGCTTACTCTGGGTAGATATTGGCTCAAACATAAAATGTATCCCAGATACCTTGTTTTTTTCCTGTCCATGCCTCACCTGCTCCCATATTCACCTTTTATTGATGAAAGATGAAAAAGAAGACTGGTTTAATTAATGTAAATTATTATTATCATCAATTTCATTGTTAGTTGCTTGTTTTCCCTCCATCTCATTTTACAAGGATCGACTGTGCAGTTGTTTTTGGTTTATGCCTTATCAATTATTTTTTATGTGAAAATTTTGATTTTGGCTTCTTAGTATAAAACACAAATCTTTTGAAATTCAAAAATGTTTGTTAAATTCAAACACAGTTGTATTGCTAATGGCCCATCATCAAAACACTTGTTCTTTGTCATACAAATAGTTATAAAATAATAGATTTGCTGATTTCTGTTTCTTGTCGGAGCTGAAATTCAACTGGTTCTTATCAGTCTGACATTAACCAAATCAAGAAGATTAATAATAAGAATACTACATGTTGGGACTCAGTTCAGATAATTGAGATAATTCTACTCTTGGCTATGTTTTAGAGTTCAGCTAATGTTGACAGTGGGCATGGCATCTTATATTCTCCGATTTAAATCTCCCATTAGCCAACTAATACTGACATTAGCTATCTTTTGGGCCAAAGTATTCTCTTTTCTTTACATATTTAATGTCTATTCACATATGAGTATGTATATTATGTGTATAGATTATTTTTCTTACTTGGTAATTTACACATTCATAGTATTTCTGAGTGATAAATGATATTAAGACAATGAAAATTATGTATTTGTAAATTAATACATATTTTCCCAACACATGATGGCTTCATTAGTCATGAGCTCACAAAGAAGCAAGTAGAAAGAGTAGATAAAGAAATTTATTTCAAAAATAGGGTAGGAAAGAAATGCAGTCTGGCCACAAAGATATCTAATCTGTACATTTCAACCAAATAGGTTACAATACTTTCAGGGCTTATTCTTTTCTATCCGCCCCCCTTTTATTACACTGGAAGCTCATGCTCTATGGGAAAAAAGAAATTAGAGTGTCTCTGTATCCATGTGTTCCACATCTTATCGATCTATCCAACTGTGGGTTGAGAGTATTTGAAAAAAATTGTATCTGTACTGAATATGTACACACTTTTTTCCTTGTAATTATTCCCTAAACAACACAGCATAACAACTATGTACACAACATGACATTGTATTCGGTATTACAAGTAATTTAGAGATGATGTGAAGGATGTACCTAGGTCATATGCAAATACTGCACCATTTTATAAAAGGAACTTGAGCATCCATGGATTTTTGTATCTTTAGGTGAGTTCTGATACCAATCCTTGTGGATATCAAGGGATGACTATATTTCTGGAATCTGAAAGAGGGCTAATATTAATAAAACGATAATATAATGATCTGCTTTTTTTCTTTATAGCACATAAAACTTTGTGTAGTTGTGTCTATATGAATGAATAACTGAAAAGATTGTTTATTGTGAACTTTTCACAGGCATTTAGTCGTCCTACTCTGAGGCAGATATGATCATGATCTCTGCTTTATAGGTGGTGAAACTGAAGTATAGAGAAAGTGTACATATAATTCACCCAAAGTGAACACAACTCCTACGTGGAAAAGCTAGGATTTGAAGCTAAAACACCCGTCCTCTTCATCTGTGCTCATCACTGTTAGTTTTGTCTGCCCTCTGCAAAAGAGGGAGGTGACTTGCACTGTGACTTTGCCGGCACCCTTGTTGCTTCCGAGTTCTGCCTGTTGGGGGAGGGTCTCTTACTCTACTCTCAGCCTTGGTCCATGTCTTCTCCCTGAGATTCACCTTACCAGCATCCCCCTTTAATATGTGCTTACACAAAACCCTCAAAGGCAAAATCGAGTCAATTTTTCTGCTCACGAGTTGTGCCGGGAGATTTTACGTGAGCAATGTGATGCATGAGAAATTGTGCCAAACACTTTTCACATACACCTTTTTGTACACTACATGGAACTGGAAGGGCTTGACTAGTAGTCATTAAGAGAGGTTTTTCTTAAACTTCTCTTTCCTGTTTAAGCACTTTTGTGCTTTAATTTCTCTCTCTTTTCTTCGAGTCCCTTGTTCCTTATTTTGCTCAATTTTTTTTCTTCAGGGTTCTACCTGATTGTAAAACCACACCTAAAGATGAAGTCCAAATTCTCAACTCCCATTTTCTTTCATATTTAAGATGTGGTGATGAGATAATATGATATACAGTTCCATCATTTTAATAAGAAAATGGGTGGGATGAATGGGCCCACAGAGACACGAGGGCTTTTGTTTGGGAGGAATCTTGGGGTAGTTAAAACAATGGCCAACGGCTTGGACCTTTGCCTCAGCCTCCCATCAGTCCGAACAACTTGCCCTGGCAGCAGGACTAGCCCCAGGTGAGCCAGGAGGGTCCTGGGAGGCTCAGTCCCTGCAATCTGGGATATTGTTTAAATACCGTAAAAAGCCTCCATCATTTACTCCTTCTGAGCACTGGAGAGAAAAACGGTGTGGTAATCCTGGCATAGCAGGTGGTGTGACTTTCATATCAGTAGAAAATGAAATTGTGTGGATGTTTTCCCCCCCTCTTTGCCGCTCACTCTTTTTAATCTTTAAATAAGACGATTGGTAGCCTGTTGGCAAGAAAATGGGCCCTGAATTTTTATTCAAAGTTATACAAGGATGATAGTTGGAATTTTTGGCAGGAGGCACGCCATTGCTTTTCAGAAAGTGCCGTCAAGGGAAGCTTTTTCTGAATTACCTGCTGGGCCTGGGCGCTTTTATGTTGTTGTTGTGACAGGTAGATTTATAAGGCTTGAAATTTGTACAAATCAGTTGTCATTCAGTGCGAGCTGTCAATGTGTCAAGCTGTCAGCCTGCTGCGAGGGGACGCCTGAGGGGGAGTACAAGGGGGCAACCATGGAGAAAGGAAATGAGTTCAAACAGACCTGAAATGGAGCTTCGTTCTCGGGGTTTGCTGCCCCCGTAGAGCCGGCATTGATTTTTCTTGATGTTGAGCAACAGCAAACCTTAAATGACACGTTGTTAGCAATCTAAAGTTGCTGTTTATTGTCTTTTAAATGGCAGCAAATCATGCAGAAGAGAATACAGTGTGTATTTTCGAATTGTGCATGTTTAGCAGCATCCTGTTCATGTCACTTTTCTGGCCTGGCTGGTTTCAACCAAGGGACCTGCTGCTTCACTGATGAGTCCAACTTTCTGTAGCATTTTGCAGACGCAGCGTGAAAGGAAGTTGTGAGCTCGTCTCTCCCTGGGCTATGGATCACTAATAAACACGGTATTAAAGGAGCAGAGAGTTGACACTGCTGTTTAGCCTACAAAAAAGAGCCATGTCCCCAGACTGGCTTTAGCTGCCTTTTAAGACCTAAGGCTTCAGCAGAGAGGGCTTTCCTGGACAGTGCAGGACAACACAGTCTCTGGCATAGCATTCAACTCCAAGCTCTCCCCCTATTTCAAATCGGTTATTGAAAGAAAACAATTTAGCCTGCAAAAAGCACCAGCAAAATGCCCTGTTACTGCCTAATATGATCTGGCGAGTGTCTCCTTGTTTGAAAGCCTCTTCATTCCTTTTCCCTTCATAAATATTTGGTGTGGTTCAGATTACCACTGCCTGCCTTGTGTGGCCCCTGGGAGCCTTCAAGTATAACTCCTTTCCTTGTCCTCCTCCTTCCTCTCTTCCTCACACACTCCCAGGACACAGAGAAATTCGCACCTTTTTCTAAGAGGTTTTCAGGGAGGAAAAAAGCTTATTCCTGAAAGATAAAATCATAGGTGCAAAGGGCCACACTTTCTCAGTGTGTGGCATTTAGCAAAGAGGCCTGGCTTTTATCCAAATGTGTAAGCCTTTTCACCTCTGGATGGAGTGTCCTGGTTTTAATCAGTTATATGCTTTGGACCTATTTCACTCATCCCCTGTCCATCAGGCAGCATAGAAGAGAGGAGGTAGGTGAGGGGAGGAAGAGGGCACGAAAGGGAGAGGTGGCTTGGGATGGAAGCCGGGAAGGTGACACTTGAGGAACACTCACCACCAAGAGGTAAAAAAAATTAATCAAAGATTTCCATCTAGCCATTACCGGCTGGCGTGCACGGCCTCTGAGCCTCTGAGCTGAAAAGTCTGCAGAGAGTCTCCTGGCGCTACAGAGTTTGTCTTGTAAAAGTGCAGCTGTCCAAAACATGACAGCTACAGCATTAGCAGGGCCATTAAGAGGTGTAGAACATTTCCAGGGAAATGATTTGAAAAATGACAATGCTGGCTCCTGTGTGATATTAATTATACCCTGTACTCGTGGCAAATAAGCTAAAATAGTTGGCAAGAAAGACAAAGTGAGGTGTCCTGGTTCTGACCGTCATTCTCATCAAACAGTCGCCAACCTGGTAGGGTTTTGTGGTCGGCAGGTAATTGTAAAGGTGAGAGGGATGTGTTCAGAAACATCTGTCAGGGCTGTATATGGAGGATGATCCTAGGGTGGGTATAGAATGCAAGAACCTGGGGTGAAGCCGATGGCCACAGAGAGGATGAAAGCTTGGCAGGTTTGTCCTTCACCTGGAGCAGGTAGCTTTTAGCTGTACTGCCCGGTGGAACATTTTATGATGATGTGAATGTTCTGTATTTCCATTGTCCAATATGGGGGTGATCAGCCATGGGTAGCCCTTGAGCACTGGAAATGTAGCTACTGTGACTGAGGGACTGGATTTTAAATTTCAATTAACCTCCGTTTACTAAAATTCAAATAGCCTCATGTAGCTGCCTTAGTGGTTTTTCCATGAGAATCTGGGGCTGGAGTAAGACGTGAATGTGAATGGTGATCAGTGAGGACTTCTTCTCCCAAGGCCTTCCTGGTGTGAAATAACATGCTGCTTTTCCTGGTGCTATTTTCTTTTTTTCTCCTTTCTTTCAGAAGTAAGCAAGATGGAATATGAGCCCATTTTGCAAACAGGAAAACCAAAGCCTAGATAGTTCACAAAGTCTCAAAGCAAGTCAGGCACTAGGTCTTCCACTGCCAAGTTCTAAGCCTCTTCCTCCTTTCCAAGGACTGACTCTGCGCCCTGGGAGGTCTGGGTCCTATGCTCCCTCTGTGCTTGTTCTCAGGCTCCAGCACCTTCTTTCACAGAGTTCTTAGTCTTAATGCCCTGTGTGTGTGAAGGGTGTGCCCATGTCTGAAACAGTTGAGAGGACGCACTGGTTCTAGTTTCTGGAAGGCAGTCAGCTCCTTGGCCCTGTCCCCTAGGGAGCCCTCCCTTAAACCTGTCGGCCCTGCTCATCTGAATTGTGCTTTTGACCTGTGGACCAGATACATCATCCTTCTCTGGCTGCTGATCCTGTAGCTAAATTACCCTATATAAACAAGCCTTTGTTGTTCTTGACTGTGAGAGATGTGCTGCTGGCTCTTGTTGAAGAAGAAAATAGACCTGGGAAGGAAGAGGTCATGAGCAGGTCAAAGTGTCAGAAGAAAAGGCTTCTGGGCTTAAGTTTCCAGATTTGGGGTGTGTGTGGGGTGTGGGGCATGCTGCTGGGGGTTCATCCATAAGTGTGCATTTATACCTTGTATGTGGCCACCTATTTGTCTTGGCGGAACCAACTCATGAGATGCATTAAATAAAAAATAAAAAAAGAAAGCTTCTGCTGAGATCAGCCCAGACCTTTGAACAACTGCTGAAACGTTGCTGGGCTGTTATCTGCTAATCCCCCAAGTGTGCTGAACACAAGAAATAACATTCAGTGTTAAACCACCAAGTACAGAGAAAATGTCTGGAAATTATAGTGTTTGGTAAATTAGAGATTGCTTGTATTTCTCCCCTTCCAGAGCTGAGGCCAGGCCGCTTTCCCTCTTTCCTTGTTTACCTTGAAAACGCACTTTACTGCCAGTGGTGTCTCTGTTAACCTCCCTGAACCCTTGCGATTTCATTCATGTGATTTGTTATTGAATGACCTTTTGAGGATTTTACAAAACATGACCTTTTCTTGTCAAACATTCAAGGGTTTGTAAAGTGAAGCTGTCACGGGGACTCTGTGTGTTTGCTAATTATAACTAATATGTTTCCCCACATCCTTGGAAATGCAAATCATTTATTTGTTCCATGAATGGCTGCTCTTTCTTGCCTGTTGGTTCGAGATGCCTCTGAGCTGCTCAAAGGGATGCTTTTGGCCTGGGAATTCTGATTCCTTCTTAAAGTTTCGGGAACAGGAATGCTGATTTTGTTGTAAGTTAATTTGACCCCTTGGGAACAACAATGGAAGATGGGGGTGGGGGCGGGAATGAAAAAGTTCAGAACAATCCAATTCCAGAGAAAGTAAAGGGAATAATGGGCACTTTCAAAATGGTCTGTGCATTTGCAATGCCTCCCCCAGGGGAAAGAGATTTTTGTTTGTTGGAGGAAACACAGGCACACATAAGGGAATCTTTGTATACAGGACTAGAATTACAAGGAAGGAAAAATTAGGACCTTGCTTTCCTAATTTGTTGATTTTGATCATTAAACACCTAGTAATAATAATAGCTAAATTGACATAAGTGCTTGCTATGTGCTAGGCACTGAGTTCAGTGTTCTACACTCATTATCTCATTTAATTATTTCAGCACTGTGAGTTAGGTATTACTATCATCATCATTATGAGTGTACAAGTGGTGAAACTGAGCTTCAGATAAAGTAAATTGCCTGGGATCTATTGGCCAAGTTAAAATTTGACCTAGGGTCTTTCTGACTGGAGTGTGTTACACCATCTCCTCTGTGAAGGTATGAATTTTGACTTAGGCAGTGTGGGTGATCATCTCTACTTCAAAAGCTTATTTTCTCCATGAGAAAAATGCTCTGTGTGCTGTCTTTTCTCTTCCAGAATATTATCTTGAGTGATTGATAATCACTCAATTGAGCTATTGTCAGCTTTCCCAAATCCTGGTTTCGGGAACTCATTGCTAGCTCAAATCATGCCTAGTGTTTGCTGCTGATGGAAGAGGTGTTGAACAGTGCTGCGGAGACACTTTTCAAAATACATCCAGTCAAGTTTCTTATTGGGAGGAAGAAATAATCCCTAAACATTCCAAATGACTCACAGTTACTGCCACTAATGATTTGAGGTTAACGGAGATTGGATTTTGATCTTGAGTGACTTAAGAAATGGCTGCTTGTCTCGAAGTTCTATTCGCAAAAAAGGAAGGACTTGGAATAGCATATGGAGTGAATAAACTTCAAATACTCTGAGCCTGGAGAAATTCTGTTTGAGTTGTGTGTAAATTGCTTGAAGATATTGTTTTGTTTTGGTTTCCTTCCACTCAAGGTAAGACTGTGTCTTAGAGAGGTCGGCCAGCCATAAAGGAGCTGCACATTGGAGGCTCTCTCTAGGGGCTAATATGGAGTCTCCTTTATAACATTCAAATGCCTGGCCCTGCTCCACTGTTGATCCCCTTAGTCATTTGGAAAACTCCACTTATCTAGGTAGGGGGACGACTGGGTTTTTCCAGCTTCCAAGCCTAACTCCTAGGAGATGTCTTTCAAATGACTTTCATGTGTTTTCCTTCTTCCTTCAGTTGATAGACATAGATGCTCAAGAGTCATTTGTATCTCTGAAACAATGGAAATTTTTGAAGTGTTGGCTCATATTGTTTGGAAAGGGTCATTACAACTTTATATATTTAAAAAAAAAGTTCAGATTCAGGATAGAAAATATATTTCACTTCTTTTATGAGTCTGTTCTCAAGAGCCAAGCAATTTGTTGTAAAAGAACATAAGAAATACTGAGAATGAGAAAAGTTATTCATTCTATAAAGCCTTGTCCCTCTTCATACTTCTTTTTCCCACTACAGCCTTTGATCGCTTCATAAATGACCCTCAGTGTGAGAGAAGCTGTCCACCCTGCTATTTCAAATGTATTGAAGGTGTTTATGATGGATAGTTAGTTTCAACTATACAGTTACCCAGCTTTCTACTAAAGAGGACCCTTATATCTTAGTGCTTAATGGCCATAGCGTATATATCTCAGAATCTTACCATCCTGGATATAGTCAGCCTGACCTTAAAGTTTTTTAAAAGTCACTATTTCATAAAGTGGATTTTAAGCGAAGAAGGAAAATCATGAAAATTTCATCTTTGGAGCTCCTCTTTTAAATCGAGTTCAATTTAGGGCCTGTTTCATGATTAAGAATGTACTTTTAAAAAAAGAACTCTGTCAACCACAGTCAGTAGCAATACCCAGGGCCACCTTGATACTTGATACTAGCCAGGGCCTGCAGCGTTAGGGTTGGAGTCTGGGTGTTCAAAAAAATCTTCCCAAATATTACTGAATCAATTCTAATATCACATAAAGCACTTTATGGATTCTAATATCAAATCAATTCTAATATCACATAAAGGAGAATGGAGGTAAAGAGGGTGTTGTGAAATTCAAAAGACAAAATCTCAGAAAGTAATTATATTAGATTAGGGATTCCTAGTATTTTAGGATGAAATATTTGAGAATCCAATGAAAACTATGATTGTTTGTCTCACAAAAATGAATATTCATGTAAAATTTAAATGAGCCAACATGGAACACTTTGGAATATATCCAGATGGAGAACACAAGATTGATGAATCCCCTCAACATTGTCCTTGGAACCTCAGGTTAATTCCCTTATATTAAGAGTGTCCCCCCATACTCCACCCTTAGGGGATTGTGCCGACTGAGGATATGTATTCAGCAACAGATGTGTATTCTGTTTTTTAAAAATCAAGGTGTAATTTTGCTTTTTTGATCATAAAATTTCATTGTCTCTTGTGCACCAGTACTATGTCACTGGTGCTGGATTTGTGAGGACAGCCAAGGATCTTGATACTTATCAGCTGAGCTATTAGAAATCCAGCCAGGAAATTTTGGATTTTGGTGTGGCATGGTGTAATAGGAGAAAAACAATGAATTTAGAGCCAGAAGATTTGGGTTCTTGCCTTCTCCCATGCAGTGTAATAATGAGCAATTCACTCAACCTCTGTGGTCCTCAATTTCATACTAATTGGATTGTGACCCCCTCCATGTGCTTTCAGTTTTTCAATTTTAAAATACAATCATTTAATTTTTGTTGTTGTTGTTTGTATTTCATCAGATCAAGCCCATTCATTGCCCAGAAAGAGGAGGTCAAGACAAATTTTGTTTCTTGAGAGAGGATCATATTTAGTTTGGGGATTTCAGAGCATCAGGAAGAAGTAATACAGATTATCTGTTACAATAGAAATGCTGAGCTTCCTTGGGGTGAAATACAGTGAAAGATATGAAATTTGGGGAATATTAGAATGGGGCCAGAACTGCTTTTCAGACCCATTGGGATACAGAAATTCAATTTATTTGTCAGCGTTCATGTTTATCATTATTACTGCCATCTCCCAGCTACTCCTTTCCACTGCCTTCCTAGGTAGAGTCAGAGAGTTCTCTGCAGCCATCTGGAAGTTTATCCTTGAAATGAGTCCTGGGGAACTGAAACGAGACACAATGCTTGCAGACATTTGTGGTATTGCATAGAAAAGGAGAAATTCATTGAAACAAC
>CM053404.1:43027584-43091879 GCA_028644305.1 Xerus rutilus | reverse complement strand
TAAGTAGGACCTGAGCTTGAAGAGCAGGGCATAGTCTGGATCTCAGTCCCCATCTGTCCTTTGGGCCAAATACTGTTGGTTAGTGAACAACCTGAATCACTGTGTCAGTCGTTCCTGTTTATTGGGCCATCAAAGAGATTTCCTATTGCCTTGGAACCCCTGACAGGCTGTTCTCTGTTTGTATTTTTGAGTCCCCTTCTCCTTTTACCTGGTTCCCTCTACTGTCTTGGTGTTCAAGTTGATTGATTCTCCTCAGAAGGGGATTTCCCAAGAATAAAAGCCTTCAGGGACCATCAGAGCAGGTAAATGAGCCTCTAGGAACAACCTCTAACATTCAAATGCCATTTGGTGGGAACTAAGTGCAAATGACTTCTGTGGATTACTTTTCCTTTGGAAGTACTCAGGTACTTAAAAACTAAGAGGGAAAATGTGTAGAAAAACAAGTGCGAGGTTTCATTTCTGCGATGTCTTTGAAAACTAGTTGAAATATTTAGCAAACTGAAAACGCAACTGGTTGAATGTGCTCTGAACCATGCTGGGCCCTTTTGCCCTACCTCTTTTAATAAACCCGTGGCTGAATTGAAAGCAATCTAAGCAATAATGAATACTCTTGTAAATCTCTCCAGTTGAGAAACTAAAAATATGGCCAGGGTCCAAGCAGTACCTATTTCCTCTTAATTCTACTATAATACTTGAATGATCTTTTATAAGACATTAAACTTTAATTGATGCCATTTTACTAAGCAGATTTTAAAAGCAGCAATGATAGTAATTGAACTGATTAAGATGACTTGTTTATTATATATGATATGAAAAGAGGTTTCATCTAAAATGTTGATAATTTTGTTCTGATTTCCAAAGAGTTTGCTTACTTATTTGCTCCTTGTGTACATATTTGTGTACATATGTATGTATATTTCTGAAGTGGCAGATAAAAACCAATAAGAGATTTTTATGTCTTCTCACTGTGAAATTATTGTAGAAGATATTGATGCAGAACAAGGAAAAAGATGTGTAAAAAAAAAGTCTAAAATGAAACAAACCTGGGTAAGATCGTCTAGAGGAGGCATTTTTCCGCGTGTTAACTTTGGTGGAAAAAAATGAAGATGGAGATTTGCACATGGCAAGCTTTGGCCCAGCCTTTTAACTTTGCTTATGCTTTTTGTTGGTTTGCAGTGCTAAGAACATGACTCAAACTTATGCTATTGCGGTTGAACTTCTTCTTTACCCTTCCTTCATTTGACATTCCTGGGCAAGGCTGGCTTCACTCAGGACAGGCCTGTTCCACAGTGGGGAAAACTGCAGACTTGAAAACCTGGCCAAATGTTTGCTTGCAGCCGATGGCTGTGGCTGGGGATTACACAGTGAGAGAGTGCTATCTGCTTTCTTTCTCCCCTCATCTGGAGTACCCCCTGCTTGTTTGGTCATTAATTGTGCTGCCTTTGGAGTTTTAAAAAGTTGGATTGTTTCTCTGTTATAAAAATAACACATACATCAGACTTGCAGATAGCTACTAGGCAGGAAGGGAGGCGTTTTGGGGCAGTGTATGTATGTGTTGGAGGTCGGGTGCAGGGTTAGGAACTGGACAATGAGTGGAGAACAGAGACTTCACTTATTTTATGACCAGTGTCCTAAGAAACAGAGTGGATAGAAGGGAACAATGTTGTGTGGATGGGTTAAATTTAAAATATTTATGGATTGGACTGTCTCTCTAAATCTCTCTCCTCCTCATCCACATATCACGTTCTCCTTTTTCATCCCCTACCCCTGGGGCAGCTGTCCCATTTTCTGGGTAAAGAAAAACGAGAGGATTCGGTGGCACCTTTAAGTGTGATTGCTGAGGCTCTGGCGTTTGCAGAGTTCTTCAGCTCTCTCCTTGTTTTTCATAAAAACAAGATTTCTTATGCAAAATGGGTCACTTGCAAGCACCAAACAATTTCTCCAGTGCAACAGCCAGTGCTTCATGCCAGGGAGATGTTAGCAAGCCACTGACATATGGATGTGATCTCTGTTACTTTGACCAGATTTGGTTTCTACAGAGTGCGTGAGAAGGGAAGATAAATTTTGTCCTAGTAATACTATAGCGACTCAAAAATAAATGGTTACCCTTTGGTGCTTGCAGTTTTCATTAAAGCCGCCTGAGCTTTGTTATTGACACCATAGGTTGCCTATTCAGGGAAATGCAGTAAAATTTATCAGTGTGCTTTCTACACCTAATAAATCATCTAAACAGGGAACCATATGGCAGATAAGACCTTGAAAATGTGGCTTCAGCATGTGAGGAGTCAAGTTGCTGAAATCTTGAATGATTACAGCCTGCACATTTTCCCCTGGAATATCTTAGAGTTATTTTACATGCCATTTTCTTGTTCACCCTATCACCTCTTTGTCTCTCTCCCTCTCTCCTCCTCTCTCCCTCCTTCCTCTCCTGCCCTCCTCCAGCGCCATCCTTTCTTGGCCGGTTCTTGCTCACTCTTTGTTTGTCTTTTGGGTGGGGGTCTTGCTGTGATTTCAGCTTTAAAATAAGCGTCTGGAGCAGATAAGACGTTTTCATAATGCCTTGCTGGTAGGAGGAAGAGGGGCAGGGAGGAGCAGAGACTGACGGGAAGGGATGATGTATGTGGCGGCTGTGTCCCTGCTCTCCTACAGCCCATTGTCATTAATCACGGCCATTAGTTTTTTTCAGAGCTGCCTTGTCTGCACAGTGCCTCAGAAAAGCCATTGTTTTTTCATGCCACAGACTAGGCGGGAGAAGGGAAGAAAGAAGCCTTAGTACTTTTTTTTTTTTCGTCCCTCATGCTCCCTCTCAGTATCTTCCTTCTGTCCTGTCTTTTCCTTCCTCTCCTCCCCAGGTCAACTGCTTTTTCTCCCCTTAGAAGCCATGCTGATGGTGGTGACAACTGAACCCCAGGCTCTCCTTGCTTCTTCAGAACCTGTTTTGGACTTTCATCTGACAACACGACACAGGGCACCCCGTTGTGTTGGGGTCACTGAATAGCAGCTGTGCTGCTCGTAACACACTGCTTAACTTACAAGGTGGCTTGGTGGACATTAGCGTTGCTTTTACATTCTTCCTCTTTAGGAATCACTTGTTATAACCTGAGGACAGCAGCGACACAGGAGAAGAATGTCCACAGTGGAGCGTCCATGTTCAGCGTTGGGGAAAGGGAGGCTGGCTGCTCTCTGGGGAGCTGTGTGGAGGAGCTCACTAAGCCTTGACCTTGCCTTGGGGACCTTCCCCTGCTGAGTGCAACTCTTTAGAAGCCACGGCAGCTTGTGATCGGGTGATGCCACCCAGTCAGTTTGGGTGAATCTTGGTGACTGACAGGGGTGTGATCACTGCCCTTTCCTCCCTCTCTGCTAATTAAGGACTTGGGCTTGAGGAAAGAGACCCCGAAGACTGTAGTGGCTTTCTCACTCTCAATGTGAATCATAAATGAGTCACTCACGATGTCTGACTGCTCAAGATACTGATGTCTTAAAAATATGCATAGCATTTTGCACAACACAAGAGCCAGCCTCAAAAAAAGAACATGTGTTATTTTAAATGTAGTTTTATGAAATTTGTTGTGAAAACAGAGAATTGTTGGAGTAAAGGGAAACATAGGAATTAATGAAAAGTCTGTGACAACTATATTTAAAAAGAAAAAACCCTTATTTATGTTCAGAGATAAACAAAGCTGTTTGAAGTAGGCTCCCTTAATGTTGCCTAGTAGAGATACTTAGGGTACTTATTTTAATGAAAATATGACAGTGATTTGCTATTAAGGTATCAACTGAATATTCATAATACAGGAAATAGCATTACTGAGCAAGGACTTGGGAGACCAGAGGTGTGCTTGCCTTTTTAATTTTATTTTATTTTTGTACTGGGGATTGAACCTAGGGGCACTCAACTGCTGAGCCACATCCCCAGCCCTTTTTCTTTTTGGGGGGGGGGACACTGAGGATTGAACTCAGGGGCACTGGACCACTGAGCCACATCCCCAGCCCTATTTTGTATTTTATTTAGAGACAGGGTCTTGATGAGTTGCTTAGGGCCTCCCTAAGTTGCTGAGGCTGGCTTTGAACTCGCGATCTGCCTGACCCAGCCTCCCAAGTTGCTAGATTACAGGCATGCACCTCTATACCCGGCTCAGAGGTGTGCTTCTTAGGAGCAGTGTGACCTTGGTCAAATTACTTTACTTCTCAGAACACTCATTTCCTCTTTTGGCAAATGAGGTGGTTAGTTCTAGATTACGTTTTCCCAAGTGTTGGGTCATCTGTGGTATAGGAAATGACTTCCTATGACACACAGAATGGACTTTTTAAATGATAGTAACTGTGCCTATGTCTACAATTGGCTTCTGTTTGTTAAATAATATTCTATTCATTTATGACAATGTTATAACTTTCATATTGTAATTTCTGAATTAGTAGGAAAAGTGAGTCAAGCAGAGGAAAAAATTAAGTACATAATAGTACAATTGTTATAGAGATAAGGCAAACATATGGCATGGTACCTGGGTGAGCAAAAGTTGTTCATTTGCAGACCAGATGGTTGGGGTCTCTGAGTTAAATGACAGTTTATGCCTAATATGTACATGGAGTTTCCCCCAGAATTCGAAACTCATTCATGATCATCTTCTTTACTATGTTTAGCTCCTTTCTGGTTAAGAGAGCAAATTTAATTTTAGCATGGTTCATGTCTGAGTTATCTCAAGTTCTGCTTTCATGAGCTCTTTATGAAGATAGTTATATGTATATAAATCTGCTGACTTTGTAGTATGACCTTGGTGAAATATGAACATCTGCAAAGTAGTGCTCGAACTCCACAGAGCCCCTCTTGTGTGGTTTCATTTGAAGGATCTGGATAGGCTAGACAATGCCACCATACTATTTCTATCAGGGCATCTGAAATTCCTGTTTTCCTCGTTGGAATTTCAGTGGTTTCAAATCTGGTGAAACATCAGAGTCACTTGGAGAGCATTCTACAACGCACATACCTGGGTCCTATCCCTGATCCATTAAGCAGCCTGTCTGGGATGATCTAGGCCAGCTCTGTGATCAGGAACCACAGAGTTAGGCTGGAGGTCTCTGTGAAAGAGCATCTCCGGGGAAGGGACACCCCATGGCTTCAGCAGCCATTGTGTTCTTGGCTTGAGTTATTTTACTACACTAGCTGAAGTCACCTGTAAGGCACCTGTATTCTGATACCGAGAGGCATCCAGGTAAGATGCTGTCTCTTGGGTAAGATAGCACAGTGGAAAGGAGAAGTCAGGGGATGCCAGAGCAGAGCCATCATAAGGACAGGTAGGGAAGGTTGCCAAGTTTCTTCCAGTCACAGTCTCTAAGTGGAAGGAGTAAGCCTGTATCATTCAGCAAGTGGCTAATTGGGGGTTACCTGGTAGTAGCCTGTGTCCCAAACTTATTGGAAGATTTGGCCAATTCGGTATTTTGAATGTCCTATGTTAAATGGTGGCACTGAATTAGATCTCTAATGGCGTAATTTGAGTCCGGCCAGTATATACTTTCTATTATGCCCATCTCCTTAAATTCATTTCATGGCTCCCACTGACTTACGAAGGCAAGTGTAGTCTCCTTTGCTTGGCATCAACCACTCCCGGTCTTCTTTCTCTTGATTCCTCTCTTGCTACGCTTCTGTCTTTATACTCTGCTGCAGCCAAACCAGCTGTGCCACCTCACAGCCATAACTTGTTCATGCCCATTTTACATGACCGTGTTCCATCTCCCTGAATTGCTTCATGGATCCTCTTCACCCTCAGTCATACACAATTCTTGAGGTCAAGCACCAATCCTGTTTCCTCCACCACATCTCACACCATAGTTCATCCACATCTGAACTTCTGGCTCCTTTGGAAGAGACGGCACCAGGATGGAGAAGGTGTCAGAAGGCCTGGGACTACTGAAGACTGTGTGGACCCTTGGTCAGGTCAACCTCCCTTGGGCTTCCATTGCCTCAGCCAGAAGATGAGAACATTAAGAATAAGCATCTTTCCCCTCTCCTGGGAAGATCTGATGAGATGATGAATGGAGAAGAGCTTTGTGAATAGCCACACACTGTACTCTTCTAAGGGCTATTCTTTGGGAATCAATCATGGACTGACTTTGAGTGCTCTTGTGTTGTTGTCTCATAATGTAATTCACCTGTTATATTGTTGTTTAACATTTCCTGCATCTGTCCCAAGTCTAAGTTGGCATTTTCTTTCCTTTGTAACTAATTACCAGCTTATGAAGATGCTCTTCATTGTGAAATAACACTACAAAAAATGATGGAAAAATTGCTTCATAGTCATCGTCTTTAATTTTCTTTTCTTCCCCCTTTCCCCATAATATGCGGGCATCTTAACCAGAGCCCGTGGTCCTGTATACATAGACTACTTTGTGTGTGCATGTGTGTGTGTGTGTGTGTCTGCTAGATACCCTAAAAAGGAGGCTGCCTGCAGGTGTTAGGGAGATTTCCCCCCAAGAGCCTGTAGTTTGTAGCCCACCCAGATTGCATTGCTGGCTTCTCAGTGCATGCTACTGGTTTTAATCAGTGTCAGCAGTCGTGGCTCGTTGCTGTGTGAGGGATTGCATGCTCAAGGGTGGTGGTGGTGGGGTGAATGCACAGAGCCCTCAAGGATGTTCTGTTCTTGTTTGGGACCGAGAGAAAAAGGTTCCTTTTCCATCTTTTACTTTTACCTCGTTTTCTTAATTTTTTCTAGCATTATAATGGATCGCTTATGAAAGCAATCCCGTGCATTGTGTCACTGTCACAAGTAGGGGGAGATACCATCTCCTTCAGAATTGGGGAGCTTTGAGTTCACAGTGGCCTCTACAAACCTAATAGCCATAGGACCCTTGAATGCAAATTGCTTAGCTGGAGTCTTAGTGTCCTCATCTATAAATAAAGTAGCGTATGTTCGAGGGTCTAATCTAGTGCACTCAATAATTTTGAATTTTTTTCTCCTTTTTTTCCTCAGTCATGTTTTGTTCTAATATCATTATTCTACCTTTCCTACCATGTTATTCCATCCACACTCATCTTAGGTGCAGGACCTGCTCTTATTGCAGCTGGCCAGAGTCCTGGGCCAGCACACACTCACAGCAGGCCATGCAGAAGTGTTACTGTCCTGCAGAAGTATCACCCTGTAAAGGCTGACAGTATGTGTTGCCTCCACCCAGACAGCTACTACATTTACAGAATAGGCCTGCTCATATTTTCACCAGCAGGACCAGTCACTATTTAACTCTACCTCAAACTTGGTTAATTGTACCAGATAAGGAAAATACTCAATGAGATATATCTGTTGCAAAGTAAAAGGTATGAACTTCAGGCCTGTAGATAAGGAACAAGTGCACTTTCCTTTGTGACTTAATGTAGGCAGAATATTGCATTTAGAAATATCAGCCTGATAGCCTAAACCCATGTAAGTGAGCCTCAGATTGAGGAGTTCACTGGTTGTTGTTCTGCTGTGGGTTTGGTTGGGGTTGGATTTCTAAAGTGGGAGTACAGGCTGGTGCTCTTCCATGTGCCTGTGTGTGTGATCATGGTTGTGCAGGGGTAGTTCTTGAGTCTGGTGCCTTGTGGTCCTGCTCCTCTAATCTTTGCCACACATAATCTTGCTCATGGTGAATGTACTTCTATTTCTTTTCCATCACTCCAATTTTGAATTGGTTTTCACGATCTAGTTTAGATCCCATCTCTTCTCTAAATCTTTCCCTATGTGCCCCATCTTAATGAATTACTCATTCCATGATTGCTGGATGGATATTTCAATTTTTTTTCATTTGGAAATTAATTCTTATGACTTTGTTGCCTCTTGTTATGGTTTGGATATAACCCCCCGCCCCCCATCCTTTGTTAATACAGGGATGTTCAGAGGTAAAATGATTGGTTTGTAACCAAACCAGAGCTGTAACCAAACCAGTCCGTCCTAGTTTGAATAGACTAACCGGGTGGTAACTATAGGTAAGTGGGGCATGGCTGGAGAAGGTGGGGTATGAGGCATACACTGGAAAGGTTTGTCTTCTCTGGAGCCTCTTCTCACCTCTCTCTGCTTCCTGGCTACCATGAGCTAAGTAGATTTCCTCCTCTGCTGTCCTTCGGCCATGATGTTCTGCCTCACCTGGAGCCCGGAGCTATGAAGTTGGCTGACCCTGGACTGAACCTCTGAAACTGAGTCAAAATCAAATTTTCCTCCACTGGCTGTTCTTGTCAGGTATTTTGGCCACAATGATGAAAAGCTGACTAACACAACTCTCATCTCTAATGATTTTGAATGGAGACTTTGAACTTTGTGGTTATCTTTTCTCAAAGGTATCTGTCTTACACTGTTTTCTCCACAGGGTCTAGTGAGTGCTTAGCACAGAGTGGGTACTCAAGAACTGTTCTCTTCATGGGCTGGAATGAATGCTTGTCCTCCCCTAACCCCCTCACCCAGGAGAGCATCCCTTTCCCATTCCTGGGTGAGCTGCCATGCCCACTGCTAGTTGGTACGTACTGTGGCAGACACTGGGCACATGAACAGATAGCTGCTTCTTCCTGGTGGTGGAAGCAGATCTGTGCTGCCTCAGAAGAGGAGGCTGAGTGGACCACTGGCATTTACATGTCGTCTCTGGCCATAGAAGGCCATCAGGAATTTGTAAACTCTGAAGACCTGTGGGCATGGCTTCAACTTTGGCCACAGTGGACTGAGGTAGAGGCTCCTCTGAGGTTTTGCTGGGCCCCCGAAATGAGATGGCCTCACCAGGGGCCATGGAAGGAGAAGTCTGAGCTGCCACTGAGTAGGAAGAGAGAGAAGCAGAAGATGGAAAAGGCCTGGGCTATTGTCCTTCTGTGCAGATTGAGGGGTCATTTCCTGGCATTGCATGCCTATTTCACCTCACTCTGCTTCTCCTCTCCGGAGTTATTAAGGGGTTCTATGCATTTATCTGAAAGTCAGAATCTAGGGACCATAGCATATTTAAAAGCATCATTCAGATAGTGCTTGATAGTGCTAGCAATTGCCTACAGTTCAGGCAAAAATCACCTGCTTTGTTTTATAAGTGAGTGAATTGATTTTCTGAAAAATGAACTCTGTGTGTGTGTGTGTGTGTGTGTGTGTTTATGGGAATAGGTGTTGACTTTTTAGGGGGATTTGCTTTCTTTAGGGGTGATGGCATAGGAAGACAGAAGGTGCATACAGAGTTTTCTGTGAGCTTGAGAAGGAAAGAATAAATTCAGACCTGGAAAAAGACAAGAGAAATAAGAAATTAGTGTTGTTTTCCAGTGAATAAAGAACAATGAAAAAGTGTAAGGTGGCCCCGAGATAAAAGGTAGAGACAGATTGAGTGCTCATACATACAAAACAATGTGCACATGTGTTTAGTTACCTTCTTTCCCATCCTTCTGCCAGTGCCTGTTTGGAGCGGGTATCCAGGCTATTGTGCATGTAGCCTTGTCTACAGATTTCACTTTCTGCAAAGTCATATGTTTTGAGCTGTGATTGCAGTCACTACCAAGTGGCTCACCTTGTCTTGAGTAATGAGAATAAACAACTGGTCACTGCACTGACCACTGAAACTAATAAAGATATATAGTGCTGGGCTGGCTTAGGGAGTCACAGACGCATTCTTAAACTCTATGTGACATTTATACCAAAGGAACATGATTCCAAACTCACTCACTGCTTACCCATTCTGAGAAAGAACAAACTATTTGACTGATGGTTTGCTAAATTTAATATGCTTAGCAAGTAAAATTATTGCCTACTCTAATGCTGTGTAATTATTAAGATACACTGCTTTTAAAAATACCAAGTGAATAATATTGATTTAGTGAACTGCTATTTAGAAAAATGCCAGCAAAGGAGGAATATTTTATTTTAGCTGCCTTAGAGCTGTAATGGGTCTGGGCTGAGATATGCATGTGGAAATAAATTATGTACAAGGTAAACTATTTTGTTATACAGTACCCATAATATTAATTAAGCCGTAATTTTACCAACAATGCTTTAATTTAACAAATAAACAGGAATCATCTGTACCATTCTTTCAAATATATAACTTTGGGACTGTAATAAAACATGCAGAAGCACCTGCAGTTAATTGTAAAGCAAACAGTGAGACTAGCAACTTTAAAGGGTAATTGTAATTTATAATTTATTTATTTGACTTATGCTGGATATAATTACTGTTATAATGCGTTATTATTTTCAGTCCAGCATTAGATCTATCTGATTCCAATTTAACACAGGCAGCCTGGTGGAGCTTTCCACATGTACCCCTTGAAAGTATGCTGTGCCCCCTCTCTTGCCTGGATTGGGAGCTTGTAAAAGAAGGAAGAATGGATGAGCTGCTGTCATAGACAGTCCTTGCTTAACGCTATAAGAATACTTCCATTTCCATTAAAGCCAAATTTTTTTCTGCCCTCTTGGTCCTTTAAATAGCAGATTTGGAGAGACCATGGCACGGCCTGCGCACAGACTGCGCCATGGGTGAGTGGGCTGGGCTGACGATTCTGTAGGGAAGGGAGTGAAGAGAGCAGCGTGGCCACAGGAGGCCAGCTCTCCCTTCAGTTCTTGTCTGAGAGTTGCTAGTGTTTATTGTTATGGTGCTTTTTGGCTTTGTTGTTGTTATTTTCCAGAGTAGCCTGGAAGGAGCAGCACAAGGAGGAAAAAATACCACCGTGGAAGAAAAGAAGCAATTATAGCGGGCCGTTTGTTTGTGGCTAACAGAATGCTGAAATGGCAGATTTGCAAATTTGTAAGGGAGGGAAGCTTAGTGTTCATCTTTATCAGCCAAAGTGGTTTCTTGTTAGCTGAGCAGCAAGCTAGAAAGCGACCGATTTTGACAACATAATTTACATCTTTGTATAAAACTATTGCTGGCAGCCGAACTAATTTGTGCTGGATTAGGTTGTTTGTCTCTGCTGCTGACTAACCATGCAATCTATCAGAGGCCGTTTTCAAATATCACTTTTCAACTGTGCCCTTGAGAGGGGGAATTGATCGGGAATATACGGAGCAAAATTACTCCAATAACTTTATAGAAGAAACAATTACAGAATCATACAGATGTGAATAATTCTGAAAGGGAGAAACAAATATATAATGAATTTATCTCTGTTTCCATCTTTCATGTGTGCATGGAATTTATAAATAATACAATAACGTATTATTGGCCCTGTTTCCTCTCTCTTTCTGGATCTTGGTGGATGATGGAATTAGGAGAAAGATGAGGAGAGTATTCGGTGGAAAAATTTCTTAGAGACCACATTTGAGGGTTTCAGATGCAGGTTACATGAATGTCACGAGGTGTTGAAGATAATAGTTCATATATACATATCCCTTAGGATGTGTCTTTTTATCCAGTGTGGGTTTTATAAGTTTTGAAGTCAAATACGGTGATAGAGGAAGAGACACATCAGTCAGGCAAGTATATTTGTGTTACCAACACAGGCGATAAACACACGCATATATTTTATCATGTATTTCTATATTAATAATTTTTTCTGTGCAGGAGAGAAATGAAATTTTTCTTCTGCTTTTAAGAGAATATTTTAGACATTTCTTTCTGTCCTCAAGGGAGATATGGGATGATAGAATAATATAAAGGAGGGATAGAGGAGGGGGTGTGATTCACAACTGATATGCAAGCTGGAGTTGTTTATAAGATGCCTGAGATTAGCCAGCAAACAAAAAACCATTAAGCACCTATTATTTTAAAGCGGTGGGCACATTTTTCATCACTTTCCTCTGATAAATTTTTACTTGTGCATCCTGCTGCAGGTAATTAATTGCTTGCAGTTCAGAGGAGTAATAATGCAATAAATTATGCCAGTATTTCTAGTCAGCGGATCATATTGCAGCTTCCTAACCAAGGCAACACTAATAACAATCTGGGAGACTTGTGGACCACAGGAAAAAAAAAGTCCCATTATTATAAATTGGTTATATAAAGAGTTGAAGGACCAAATTCTCAAGATTGCTTTCAAGTGATCTCATTGAGGGAAGTTTGTACATTCATAGGTTTGGACATGACTATACTGTGGTAGGAAGACATCACTGTTCTCAGCCCTGGGGGCTTTGCAGAACCCAGCACCACTGCAGTGATGGGGGCCACCTCCACTGTGGGTAAGATTTGAGTGGGAAGGACCTTCGTAAGATGGCAGTGGTGCCAACATGATGATAGTTCCTGGTGTGTAGAATGCTTGCCACCTGTAGGGACTATTCTGAGTCCTTTACTTGGATCAGTCATGTTTGATCCTCTTAATGACCCTACCAGAGAGGACTGTCCTATTTTTATTTTAAAGTTGAGGAAATCGAGGCACACAGAGTTAAATGACTTGTCTAGCAGAAGGAATTTGAATCCAGGCAGAAAACTCTGGAGTCCTTGTTCTTGCCCACTGCACCTTGAAGGAGGTTTCAACCCCCTGACTTTGGGCTGGATTACAGTAGATTGTGATAAGGGGCTGGAGGCGGGCCAAGGGGTGCTGCCTAGTTTAAAGAAGGGTGTTATATCTTCCCTTGGTTAATTTTCTTGCTATAGTGTGTTGATTTCTCTTCTTAGAGTTAAAGACAAACACACGTCTCTGCTTGTTCTCGTTTGTGGAAAAGACTAGCATAGTTACTTCTCTCTCATTCCGTCTTCCCCTATGCTTTTCCCTCTCAAGTTCCAACTTTAAGAAAAGCATCATGTCTTTTTTTTTTTTAATCACATGATGTACTTTGAATTTCTCTTCTATGGATGGCTTCTGAGGAGGGCACTCCCTCCCTCACCATGCACTGGTGTGGCTCAGTCCCACAACCAGCATCAACAATAAGAGAACCAGTTGACCTGGTCTCCAGCTGCTCCTGGAATGTCATTCCTCCCCTTTGACAAGCTAAAGGCTTTCTTGCTGCTTTTACTTTTGAGTGACTTTTGTGTGTGTGTGCTGAGGGAGCGCAAGAAATGCTCTTAGGCAGAGCAGCTGGGCTGAAGACCAAGTAGAGGTAGAGCTGGGAAAGAGACTGTCAACTGGGAAGGAGAGCGCTGCTGGACTTCAACCTGAGGCTGGGTAGGGAGCCTCTTACTAAGTTAGGAAGAAAGGTCCCCTTGGAAAGAGTTTAAAGAATAGTAGCCTTTATCAAGTTTTGATGCCTGCTTCTGTTTAAAGACATGTCCTGAGACCTACCACTTGACAGATTTGTTCCACTGTCTGTCCATGGCTTTCCTTAGATACCCACTGCCAGGGGAGAAGGGGCAAAATATACAGTGGTTTATGTGATGGCAAAACCATCCATATTCTGCATTTGTGGCTTCATGGTTGCTGGGCTGTGTTGACTGACGGGGACACACATAGATGAGGCTGAAGGGCTTGCTCTTCTGTGTTAGTAATAATAGTGCCATCTTGGGTGGACATCCTACTTGCGGCTCCGGCCTTTGGGTTTTGAGCCTAATTTACTGCCACTCATGCTGTACCTTGAACTGAGGTGATGGTTTCCTCATAACTGGATGCTTCACTTACGGGTCTCACCTGTTAAGCCCTCCAGAGGCAGGACCGCACCAGTCATGCCATAGTCTTCAAGGACTATTTTAGGGTTTGGCCTGACAGATGGTCAGTGCTTACCTTGGCAAACATCCTCTCCATTGCCACCTCCAGTGACCTGCCAGGTTGAGCTTGTATTTTATTTTCTGTGTGTTTTACCTACCAATGAGGTCTTATATTCACCCTCAGATATAGCCATTTGCACATTCTTGCCCTCAAACATACAATTGTTATTTTTGTGTTGTTCCTGAACCAGAAATTGAATTTCCTAAAAGGAATGAAGACAGTGAGGATTTTTCTCAGAACCTTTCTACCGTCTATCAGTCTTCTCTATGTTCTTCTGTATTCTCCAGATATTGGAAGGTGTAGAGAGAAGGTGATTTTTTAAAAAAGATCCAAGGTCTTTAAAGAAGATGATTTGTGGCAGTTTTGATTCATGTTTGGAACTGATGGAAAGTCAGGAGTGGGGAAGGTTTGGGTCATGGGTGGGATGGATCACTGACTGAGTCTGGAGATTTAAGTACAGCCAGTAGACTCTGGAGATCAGTGGGCCCCAGTTATTGCTGTGGGGAATTCTCAGTGAAAAGCATACTGTGAGGGTGGAGAGGACACCAGTACCATTTACCCAAATACTTGGATCTTGATTGACAAAAAATTCGCCTCTGCATGGCAAGAAGAAAACAGTGATCTCTCAAGCCCCAGGCACTTGCTATGCTTCCCGTTGGGGAAGAGAGAAACATTCTAAATTGGGACGTTTCAGTCTTACTCAAGACCTGGGAAAGATGTGTAGAATTCTCATTAAGTAGGATAAAGTTTTTACAAATACTGACTTTTTAAAAAATCACAAAATAATCATCTTTTCAATTACTTGCTTGTTTCTCTATCTCCTATTAGTTTCTTTCATGGAGAGGGCAGGGACCTTGATTGTCTTGGTCATGGCCTTTCCAGTGGCCTGCCTTACTGCTGGCCAATGGTTGGCTCTCAGTAAACATTTCTTTTGTGGAAGAATGGTCCTTGTGAAATTTTAGAAAATACATCAAAGCACAAAGAAGGCAATAAAGTCTCACCTAGAGCCAGACTACTGAGTCACCTGCCACTGCAGACTTTCTTATACTTCTCTCCAGTCTCCTTTCTGTGCATTTTCCCTCTTGCACAACTACTCACAGTGACAACTGTAATTTCCCTCTCCCAGAGTAGGATCATAATGCTTAAAGTTTTAACTTATTAATCATTATTGTTTTTTAATTTGTAAATTTCCATAGCTCACAACAACATGATATGATGCCTACTGGTCTGTGACTTGAGCTTTGGATTATGGTAAATGTTAAGATGCTGAGGTTGAGGGTGGAAGTCGGGGAGAGGATAATAGGATTGCATTTTCTCCTTTTTATATTGTTTCGTTTGGGTCACAGCAGAACAATTGCAATATATTTTCTGTTGGTCCATATACTATTTATTTTATAGCTCCGAACCTGATCAGACTGAGGATCAAATGTACTCCAGAGTGAAGATGGGAGTATGATCTGAAGAAAAAAGAAGAGCCAGTATTGCACATATTAACACACTCTATCAAAACAAGTCAGTCTTTTTCATAAAGACAATCAAAGCTTAATTCTGCTTGCTAGAAGCCCAGTGAATGTCTGTGGATCACTTGTGTTCCCTACTACAAGCCAAACCATGGTCCTGACAAGCACTGTCCGGCTGCTCCATGCATGGGGACTTGTGGTTGACATGACCAGAACCCCACTGCACCTGCCCATCAGAACTACCGCTTCTCTTCCATGGTGTTGATGGCAGACATGCAAGCTGGCTTCTAGAAGCCCACCTGAGTAATGCTTAAAAGGTGCCAGCCAGGGCAGTTAGAAAGTTATTCATTCTATCACCCTCCCTTTTGGCATTATATCCTGAACCACCTGAGCAAGCAAGCAGCTGCCTCATTGCCCAAACAGCCATGGAGCCCGAGATGGGTCAGATCGCTCTCATTACATTTTTAGTGTCACCCATTCTTTAAGGTTTAGCTGCTTGTCCAGACAAGTAACTCACATCTCTGTGACAAACCTTTGACTTCACTTCCTGTCCAAATCATTAGACCCAGGAGCAGAATGCTCTGAACCTCACTGTGACTCTCCAGAGAGCTGCCCTGACCTGAAGAATTCCTCTTACTTGGAGAGGAAAGCTGGGAGGCAGAGGTGTCATTCTACAGGAAAAAGCTTCTGCAGCTGTCTCTAAGTAGGAGGAAGTGCTCAGCAATTTAGCCTGGAAGTTTCCTATTTATATAAATGATGAGTTGTAGGGTCCCCCCCCCATCTTTCTCTCTTTTCCTTTCTCTTCTTCCCCCTCTTCTCCTTTCTGGACCTAAGAAAGGATCCTCAACTTTGTCATTTCAAGACACATTCTCCTATACATGTCATTGTTCTTTTTAATAGGATCTGCCAGAACCTCTCAGCATAGAGCCCTGCATCTTCACATTATTATCTCATTGTCTATCCTGAATGTTATAGCCTTACTGCGACTTCCTAACTAATCAGCTATTTCAACTTTCATTCCATAAGCTTTATGTCTGAGTGTAATTAAATGAGCATTAAGTCCTTTTTTTTTTTTTTTTACTAGCAAAGCCTGAAAGTTCTGATATTACAGTAATAAGTGTGAAGTGAATTTTGAATGGCATTTATATCTGTTCATGGGCTCTAAATGTTTGATTTGCATAACTAGTTAAAATGATATCAGAGCAGCATATTGATTTAATTCCATCTTAGAAAACTGTTAATTAATAATGATAATAAATGTGTCAGTCCTTTATTATCTGCTTTGAATTGGTGATGATAGCTATATTAATACCACTTCAGTAATAGACCTCTGCTGGCTATTGTTGGCAAAGCTTTCAAGGCCGGAATCACCTGCAATCAGAATTTAGAAAATTTATTGCAGATCAGTTTTAAAAAGAACAGCCATTCCATCATATATGTAATTTTATTAACACCTTCATTTTAATTTAACATTTTATTTACATAAATCATTGTGATCAGAAACTTCAGGAGGTTTTTAAACAAAGGCACTTTTTCATTTTTATGTGCCAAGTTAAAAGTTACCTGATGGAAAGACTGGGCCCAGGGTGATCCCTCTTTGTGGGCTTGGCAGACCTGCTGCCCCCTGGTGCATTTTCTTCCTGCCTGGCTGGCCACTCTCTGGCTCCAATCATTATGGCAGATTTGGCTGATTCTAATGTGATGCTCAGGGGCCTGTGTGCATGTGGGAGCCACTGGACTCTCAGAGATTTGCTTCTCCATCATTTCCAGCAGCCATGACTGATGGTGAATGTGTGTTGGACTTTTTCTGATCTCTCTCTGAGCTTTAGTTTCTTGATCTATTAAATGGGTGACTAGAAAGATGAAATGAAATTTTGTGGACACACATGCACATATCTCAGTTCTTAGCTCCCAGAAGATAATGTCCATCTCTTCTTTGTCCTTTTAGTTACAAGCACACAATCATTCTTTGCCCAGCCATGGACTGAACAATGATTGGACAGCCTTCATCCTTGGAATCATTAATTTCAGTAATTGTTGAGTCTCTCACAAGGTGCCTGAAGAATTGTCTGCTTTCTGTACTGGGAGTTTGCCTCTCGGTCTGACTATGTGGCTATGAATGGAGTTTGTTCACTTGGGACTGGCTTCCCTCTTATTCCCTTGTGTTTTGTTTATACTCATAGCTGCCAATGACTGTGGCTTCTTTGGAATCTGCATAAGATCCACTTCTTTGTTTTCCTGCCTCAGAACTGGGCTTGAACTTGCTTGTATCTTTTGATTTCCCTGCTGACTTCTAGTGGAATACATTTCCATCCCTGACACCATGTTTCTGCAGAATCTGCTCATTGGCTATAACTGAGCCATGGCCTGGAAAGTTTGTGACATGCCAAAGATCTCAGACTCCTGAATGTAAGTCATATATCTCTTCTCCATCACCTGTCATTTCACTTGAGTAGCTCATGGGACCTCAGAACAACTTGGAGAAATAATACCGTTTCTTTCCTTGGGTGTCCATCCCTTTCAGTTTCTACTTTTTAATATTTTTAATATTCTAGTTCCATGAGGCAGTGATCCTCACTGCACCCTTGCCCATGTCCCCAACACATCTCCAAGAGTGGAGTGCCTTGGCCTTAAGAACAGGTCCATGTTCTTCCCTATGGACTATCTTGTCACTGTTCCTTTCCTTCCCACCTCCATTTTTTTCTTTTATTAAGAAGGTATCTCTCTATGTTACTCAGGCTGGCCTTGAACTCCTGGACTAGAGCAGTCCTCCTGCCTCAGCCTTCCTGGTAGCTGGGTCTGTAAGTGTGCTCTATGGTGCCCAGTTAGTCCTTTCCATTCCTTGAGTAGGGTGGGGGCACGTCTTTTGTTTAAGCCTGTCATTGATTAGCATGGTGTGGAAGGAGTGCTGGTTTTTCAAACTCCTGTGGGTGTGTCTCCAGCTGAGCGTTCCTCTCTGACTTTGATTTCTCTCTTGGTGTGTGGGGGTATAATTTGCCTTGACATCGCTGGCCATCAGTGCTACAGTGAAGTGGGCCTTCTTTGACTCGAAGTGACAGCCCTTGGCCCCTATGACATTGTTTCCATAGATTTGCAGTGAAACAATTTTATATTTTGCAAAATAGAGTGATCTCCTCTGACTGGCATTGAAGTGGTTTTTGCCATGGTCTTCTTGAGGGTAAAGCTGTTTATATTGACCTGCCCTAAACTGATTCCCCTTATTCTGGTGTCTGGACGCACTGCTTTCAGGTTGCTTGGGTTTATTTGGCTTTGTAATTAGTGTTAGGTGCCATAATGCTGTAATGTTTTATCTCCTGTGTGGATGCTTCCCCTCTTATTGAGTTAGCCCCTAATATTCTAAGGCAACCTTTCTACTCTGCCCTTCCAATCATGACAGCAGTCAGTAACCTGGAGAAGAGCTAACAGGGCCTCTTACTGTGGAAGGTCAGTTACTCCAGTGCCTTTTACACATTGAGACAGTTTGAGATAGAGTAGGAGGGAACATCAGCCTCTTAAACTAGTGCAAGATGTGGAATCTTTGGAGATTAGTTGGGGAAGAAATTGGGCTGTTTTCTGGAGATCCTTACCTTTCAGAGAAGCTGAAATCATGATATAATTACTCCCAGCATTTTCTGTGGAGGCAGACAAATAAGGACGTTTATTCATTCTGTTTAAAAAGAGAATGAGGTTGGGGAGGGGAAGGGGAAGGGGAGTAGCAAAAATGGTGGAATGAGATAGACATCACTACCCTATGTACATGTTTGAAGATATAAATGGTGTGACTCTATCTTGTTTGCAACCAGAGAGATGGAAAATTGTGCTCCGTATATGTACTATGACTTGAAATGCATTCTTGTTTTAAAAATAAAAATAAAAAAAGAAGAGAATGGTCTAATGTCTTTTTTTTTTCTAGAAGGCTCTAACCTTTGGTCTTTGAAATTTACCATCTTAAGCTAGCCAAAATCTAGTATGGGGATGATTATACTAAAACTCCTAGACTTTTTAGAAATATAATGTTTACAGAAATGTTTTAATATTCTGTGTGAGCTTACACTCCCCAGACTCCCCCTGGAGCTACACTGGCGGTGTATTCCTTATCCAAAATGCTTGAAACCAGAAGTGTTTCAGACTTTGGATTTCTTTTTTATTTTAGATTTTGGAATACTGTTGATATATACATAGGAGTTATCTTAGGGATGGGACCAAATCTTAACATGAAACTCATTTATGTTTTTTAAACACCTTTTACACAAGGTCTGAAGGTAATTCTCGACAATATTTTTAGTGCACTTGTGTTTTGATTGTGATTTATCACATGAGGTCAGGTGTGAAATTTCCCACTTTTAGGATCATGTCAGTACTCAAAAGTTTTGAATTTTGGAGCATTTTTTTATTTTGGATTTTTGAATTGGGAATACTTAATCTGTTATGTTAAAGTATTCTGGGGATTAGGGATTAGATTTTTCTTTTTTGTAACCACATATGCTTGTGGAGTGAGAACCAGGTTAACTTAAAATCGGCTGAAGGGAGAGCCATTGTCTTCAATCACAGAATTGCTAACGGGGTCCCTGAGGAATGAAATCAATGCTATTTTTGTCCCTCCTCCCCCAAATATTTTTCCCCAGTGTCACAGGGTCAGGGAGCCATTTCTACCTGGAATTGTCTGGTTTAGGGTTTGGGCTTTTGCCACGTCACTGGCTCTATTGGTGAGAATTTTCTGAACAATTGTGCGAGTGTGAAGCTGGTGCCTCTCCAAGGGTGGGAATGGGGTCCTGGGAGAACAGACTCCTGGCAGAATATATGGTGAGTGCTGGAGTATGTGTGTGAGAGGAGATGGGATGTCAGGCTCCAGGAGGTTCTCTGGAACCTTCTACCAAGACAGTGAGACTATTTACATATTTTGGGGAAAAAGAAAAAAGAAAAATTAAGAGCACACTTCTCAGAGTGAGGGCTTTTCTTTTCCCAGCCTGTGTGTGCACATTCTTTTCAATTCTGGCCTAGTTCTTTTCCTCTGGTGGCCACAAACCTTATGGCTTAACTTTCCAAATGGGAAGAATTATTTCCAATTCAATGCCTGCGCATAGAAACCTGGGAATAGTTGGCTTGAGCGTTTGGTGGAGGTGGGTGACCCACTGTGTAGGTGTCAAAATTGTTCTGCGGAAGAAGTTGAGTGGAAACATCTTCTTGGATGGTCTGACTGTACTTTTTCCCACCCCTACCCACTCCCTGTGTGGGTTTGTATTCTTTAGCCCCAGCTGTTTGTGATATTTCACTGTCAAGTACATAATTAACAATTTTGTAAGCCAAGTTTAGTGATGTTTTTACATTCATGCATTGAATGTCTTTTCTGTTTTAAGCCAATTGCATCTTTTTTATTTAATGTCCTCCCAGCCTCTGCCCCCAAGAAAAAACCTGTTTCCAGAAAATTTGTCATTCTAACATCTTTCCAAAGAGTGAATTGTATCAAAATGGACTTGGGAAACTGTATCAAAGTGGATTTGGGGATACAGATGTGGATTGTGGTGTGGAATTGCTTTGGAATCCAAAACTGGTTGTGTAGACTGAGTTGATGATGGATCCAGTTGTGAAGAATTTTTTTGAAACAGATGATGTCAGTGACAGTTTTATAACCTGGATTTTACTAGGCTAGAATAAATTGCTGGAATATGAGTGAGAAAGCAAGTCACCACCAAGTGTTGAGTCAATAAAATAAAACCAAGGAGTTAAAAAAGTTAGGAAAGATCTGTTCACATTTTTTTTCTTTGAAAGCTCGAATTATAGTAACTTCTCCCACAGTGTGGTGTTTTAAGTATTCTCTTTTATTTTTCTTTTGCAGTATTAGGAAATTTATGAATATAAATTATCATATAGGGTCAAACAAGAAAAACAAATTATATAATGAAATTCAAAATTTCTTTTTAATAAAATATTTCTAGTAAACTAGTGTTAGAGACTGAACATAATGCACACTTGTCTTCAAGTCAAAAGAGAACATCTTTAGTGGCCCCATATTAGAGGAAGTCAGGGATGAAGTGAATATGTCCACTTCTATTATGACTTAAATTCAGTACTTTTTTAAATTCTGGAAGATCTTGCCTAGAGATTGTTGGCTATTCTTAGGCTCAATCTGACCATTAGGTATTCTATATTTTGGTCTTCCCTGGGTTTGCAATTTAAAAAAAATTAGTTGCTAACTTCTAATGAACTGGTGGTCTCACATACACACAAAAATATCTATATCTCTTGCCTTCTTTTGAAAATTTGGCAAGCCTGTGCTCCTGGGTCTAAGGATGGAGCAGAGGTGCAGCTGTCACCTGTGGATACACAGTGTTATTCTTGAGGTCTCTGATTCTTACCTGGCTCAGTTCACCCAGCTCTGTTGCCTGTTGGCCCAGTGGGCATTTGAGTTTGTGATCACTACCTTAGCTCATGTAGTAAGAAAAGAAATAGAAAACAGAGATGTAAGTAATGAAAAGAAAATAATAAAAATATTGTTTGAGTGAAGTAATTGCTAATCTGGAAACTCCAACCAAATCAACTGAAAAACTGTTATGTCAATTAGAGTTATACAAGGTAGTTAAAAATGTGGAAAAAATCCATAAATATAATGGGAATGGGAAAGGAAATCTCATTTCAAATGAATGATACAGATTAATTTAGGAATCATGCGTGACTCACGTGGGAAAAAACCTCACCCTGTAAAACAGGACAGCAAAAGGTAAATCAAGATGAGTAAATGATGAAAAGGACCCTATGCCCAAATAGTTTACACTGATCAAATTGGAAACTCATTAATAGGTAGTCTTCTCAGCCAGGAGTTCATGAGACTCCTTGCCACACTTTTTAGAGAAAGGTGAGAATTTGTTGGCTTGCTTTGCTCTGGGTGCCTAAGGAATTGGGACCAGTTTGGGGAATTTCCCAGGAAACGGGAAAGAGGGACAAAGGCTCTGATGACCTTTGCATAACCCTTGTGTTTTGAGTTGGCAAACTTAGTAATTGATAAACGACAGGCTGGATCTCTGCTGTCTTTGAGGAACTCCTTGCCAGCTGTTGTTATTATTTAACTTTCTCAGGAACCAGCTTCAGGCCAGGGTGGATGGGAGCCCAGGGAATTGTGCCTGAATGAGTGTAGGATTTGGCCCTTCATGGCGGATGATGGCCTTGTTTACCCCTTTCCTATTTTATGACTTTTTTTTTTTCTTTTTGTGGTACTGAAGATAGAACCCAGGGCCTTATACATGCTAGACAAGTGCTCCACTACTGAGCTTCATCCCAGCCCTTTTACTTGCTGCATAGTTTCTATTTTCAAAGTCTCAGTTTTTGGAGGGATTTGAATCTATCTGCTAGCCTTGGAGCAGAATTCACGGTTCAGGCCTTAAGAATGGGTGCCAGATGAGCCTAATTTCTGTCCATAATTAAGGCTACCACTAGCACTTCCAAGGAGAGGAGGAAGAATGGACCCAGAATGGCATGTTTCTGGTCCTACCATTATATGAATTGATTGTAGAATTGAAAAAAGATGCATTTGACTTGAAGGATTAAAAGAATTGGCCATTCCTGACATTTAAAAGTATGCCCCAAGTTGCTTTTCCTGATTCAAATGTTTGTGCAGAAACTCCTACCCCTGCATGTTTCAAGTTTGCATTCTTTTTCCTTCCTATTTTTCTTTAACGTTTGGTCTTTGTTGCCCTGGATTTTCTCAGAAGCCCCTGGGTTGTGGTTGTGGGCTTATGTTGCAGTCTTTTTCCTCATTCTTATGAAGCCTTATCCAAAGACCAATGGTTGAAACTGGCATGGAAAGTACTTGTGCTTGAGAGTTGTAAAACTATCCATGCAGAAACTCTTATTTAAGAAATTCAAGGTTCACAGGACTGAAGATTTTGTACCTGAATCAAATATTTAATATAGTAGTATTTTTATCAATGGGTCCTATGTAATAATTTAATTCAATGAGAATTTTTTTTGCATATGTCTACCTGTTTATAGGCTTAAGAATAAGTTGAAGAAATATATCAAAGTGTGATCTTAAGTTATTTCTGGGAGGCAGTTTTGCAGTAACTGCAGTAAGCTTTGAATTTAGGCCTGGGTTCAGATCTTCCTGTCACTTCAGAGTGAGTGTAAGGATTTCACCTGGAGCAAATTACTTAACCATTTTAAGCGTCAATTGCCAACATGGAAGAGTAGCGAGTAGTATCTTAGGTACTGTAGTAAAATGATTCCCATATTTTTGCTATATAATAAGTTTTTAGTAAAATATTTTAGTACTTTAATTATCATCATCTGGGCTGTAGGATTATGGGTGATTTTCATTGCCTTTATTTTTTAATGAAATATATTATTTATAAAATGAGAAATACATTATAAAAATTTATTAAACTTCGGTGTGATAAAAATTTATATAAAAATTTCTAAATTGATAATGATATTTTAAATTAAGTGGTTAAAATTCAGGCAGGGTATTAGCCCTGCTGCCTCTCTGGGTGACAGCCCAGTAGCACCACCAACCCTGATTTCACCTGCAGTTCAGCAACACCAAGATTTCACCTTATACAGACTCCATCCAGCCCCTAAAAGCTCTTCTTCCTAGGACCAAAGCCAATAAGGCTTTTCCATTTTTTAACTTGTTTGTTAGGAACCTATAACACATCTAAGAAATCTGAGAGAAACAAGAACAACCAACCAACCAAAAACAGTTAAATGAAGAGGAAATATGTATCTTTTTACACATTAAGCACTTACACTACACTCCATTTTCATTTTGCTTGCATTAATTCATTTGGTTTTCACAGGTGAGACCTATTATGCCCTCCCTATTGGAGGAGACAGTTGCTGAATTTAGCAATTTGAGTGTCTACAGAAAGAGAATGGTAGAGTGGAGATTTGGATTTGTTTTCCTCTGATTTCAAAGCTTGCAAAGGTAGCTGGTGGGCTTTCCAGCTTTCCTTTCTTTTGAGGTCAGAGCCAAGACTCACACTGATTCAGTCCATCTTTATGTGTGACTATGAATAGTTCACTGCCAGCTTCTGTTCTGATTGGCCCATGTCTTTGACTTATCCATAAAATACAGGCATCCATTAGTATCTGGTGGGGGCAAGGGAGAGTCGGTTCCAGGCCTCAATACGAAAATACAAGATACTCAAGTCCCATCTACTCAATGGTGTAGTACTTGCCTATAACGTGAGAATACCCCTCCATATATTTTAGATCATTTGTGAATTTCTTACAAAACCTGATATGATATAGATGCTATGTAGTTATTATGCTGCATTATTGAGGAAAAAAGTGTCCATATTTATGGTAGAAATAATTTTTTAAAAAGTATTTTTGACCCACTGTTGGTTGAACAGAAGAACATGGAATCTGTGAAGAGCCAAGTGTCCTGTGCATATTACGTCTGGCAGGGAAAGGCTGTCATGTTGTGGGAAGGCAGGTGTGCTTTATTTGGGCAGCTATTAACAGTGCACAGAAGAGTGGAGACAGAGATGGGCAGGGGTATAGAGTAGCAGCCTCAGAACTGAGTGAGAGATGGGGTGCAGAAAGGAGGAGGCATGGGGAGCATTACTTGCTTCACAGGTCCATCTCTTCTTGACTTCCTCCTTGAACCCACGGGCAGCATGTTGTAATACTGTGTACTTTTCTGGGGAAGCTGCACCAGGACCTTGAGCTACAGAGTTGCTCAGCCTTCTTCAGAAAATGTGGGAAAATTGGAATGGCTTTTTTTAAGCTTTCAGAAACGTGGATCTTTTTAGGCTTATTTTACATTGAGCAAGGAAGTGCTTGTCACATGCTGATTTTCCCCCTCCCCTCTGGGTCTCAGCTGTCTTCCTAATGGGCAGCTGCCTGGAGTGGAGTGTGGCATTGTTAACACGAAGGGTGACTGGCCTGTCAGCTCGTCTGGGTGGAACCTGGACACTGGAGATGCCTGACAGCAACCCCATTTGCATCGTGCCCAGAGAGCACCTGAATCCTCTCTCATTAAGTGAAGAGTTATCCCAAAACGCCACAAATAGTGACGACCAACTGGCGACCCTCAAATAACTTCCTTCAGATCTCATCCCTCATGATGACAGCATCAGGAAGTGGTAGTTGCCAAATCTTTTTTTTTTTTTTTTCCTGTTTTCAACCTTTACAACTGTTTTTCCAAGTAAGACCCCCTCCCCTCCACAGAGCCCCAACAGAGGAAATAGATCAAAGGGAAACTGTTCTGGTTAAAGAATGAGTAGGATGCCTGAATGCCACCTGCTTTGCCCAGGATGCAATCCTCAGGCTCCTAGACATACAGTTTCAGAACTGCTGTACATGAAGAGGTAGTGTTGATTGTGTAATGGTTGTTTTCTTGGTTTTTACTTATACTTTAACGGAGCAACTCCTGGAGTTTGTTCCCAGGATTGCTTCTTAAACAGCTTTCAGAGTAATAGGCAGAGGGTTGAGAATATCATCAAAAATTAAACCAGGACCTTTTGCAGGACAATTTGTGAACACTGTGTTTTGAATGGCTTTGGGGAAGGGGATGTGACATTGTTTGATGACTTCTTGGAAAATTTGTTACTTTTCTCCATTTCTTTATCTCCATCCTCCCTCCTCTCACTCTTCTTCCCCCAGCCCGTCCCTGATTTGATAAAACTGTTTGTGATGTCCAGCATATATTTTCCTGCTCACTGTGTGTTGTTGTACTTTAGCAATTTATAACTATGATCAATGTTGTGACCTTAGGGAAATTGCTTATATAATTATAGAAAGTTTACAGTCATAAGACAAGGAATGGGGAAAATATATCACTGTAAAATATAAATATGTTTAAATTACATTTAGGATTTGGAATAGTTCCTTGCTTGTGTTTTACAGAGTAATCTGTGATTTAAATCAGGTTTAGTTGTGTTTTTTCCCCCCTAAATTGGGTATTATAAATCAAGAGTAGATGCTGGATATAGCACACAAGAGGATTTCTTATACATTTTAATGTTGCATAAGTAAGAAATACCAGTAGTTCAGCAGTAAAATTGCAAATGTAAGCAAAAGTGAAGATTTTTCCAAATTTAACTAGGTTGCATTTGTTTAGTAAACTCCAGCAATAATTTACTGTTTTATTACGTTTGCCTTTGAGATCTGGGCTGACTTTTTTGTTCCCTTTCTTAAGAAAAGGGAGGTACTTTGCTATAATTGCTTGGAGCTAGAGAAGAACACGAGAGTACCATTTTGCTTCCCCCCCCTGTGAAATGTTACTTAAAGAGGGAGAAGGGGAGATGGAGTCTCATTAGATCATATGGATTTGTGCATGTGTTGGGTACACAAGCAAGGCATTGGGGGTGGGGTCGGGGTTTCCATTTGTGCTGTCTGTGGTGAGACTGAGTGCTTTTGTGCAAAAGAAAAGTAAAATATGGTAGGCCCAATTTTGCCAGTGTGAGGGGAACCACATGGGCTGGGAAGGTGAAGGGGGAGAAGCTTGCTATTGCAGTGTGGTTGTGTAGGCCCCCATGGCTTCCTTCAGGCTCTTCTGGGGCCTCTAGAAGACAGGTAGGTTTCACTCAGGATCAATCGGTGTTACGCCATACAGGTGAATTTCAGTGCGCGAAGAGATGTTGCACGCTCCAGAACCAATGTTGGCATTGGAGAGAGGCTGGGCGGAGGGAGGGAAGGGCTCCTGGTTGGGCAATGTGCCTTGGCGTGCTGTGCTCCTGTCGTGGCTGAGTGTTACCCACCACCCCTCCTCCCGCCTGGTGCTTCAGATGGTGAATGTGGACCCCGGTGTGGTTTAGCTGTGGTTTGAGAGAAGTGAACTCTGGGATTGGGTTGGATGATGTTGATTAATAGGATTGAGAGGGTGAGAGACTCCAGGGCCAAGCAGTAGGTCCATCTTGGTGGCATCTGATGTTGATTGGCTTTGTCCTGCGCGGCTGCGCTCGGAGAGCGGACATTAAGATTAAGTGATGCTGTCGTGTTGAGGAGCACGGCACTGCATCATTCTGGGAAGAGACAGCTGGGGTGGTTAATCCTTCATCACCAAGGGAGCTCTGCCAGCAGAAAGATATACAGCCAAAGATAACCCTCCATAACTTGTGCTAAAGATCAGAAAACTTTGAATTCACATCCATCTGCTTAGTCCGGGGTGAAGATGAAAGATAGGCAGAATAGGAAATAAAAAACTCCTGAGGGATTAATCTTAGGCACGGTATGTAGCCCACAGAGTGAGCGGGCGGGAGAGAAACTTTTACGTGGTGTTTAAAAAGGGAATTAAATGCACCCGAGTTCGTAGCAACATCTTAAAGTAAAATTAAATGGTGCACACTCTGATTTTTTCATTGCATTGCCCTCATTTCACCCCCAAAATGCTTCCCCCTCCACTGGAACCGTGGACGCGTTCCTTTTTAAGAAGGTACTCTTAATTCTGTACTTAGGGGCAAAGCGTGCAGATGGGAACAGTGGAAACACTAATCAGTGGAAAGAACAGCTTTTTGTTTTTTCCTTCTCCCTTTGTGATCCTAGCAGGATATTCTCAAAGTCTTACTGTGAGTCTGTACGTCTGTCTGAGTGTGTATCTGAAATTCTCTTGCTATGAATATTTCTGAACAGCTGCAATAATTTTATATATCATGTGTAATTGAATTATGCATTGTTGTCATACCAAAGTGATGTGGGGGGGGTGGATAAATCTGAGAGGGAAATAAATTAGTGGCCTCTCACATCTGTAGCTTCTCTGTTTGCACCGTGGTCAGGCTGCAGAATGTCTGTTGCAAGGTGAGAGTGTTAGGGAAGGTGAAACACTGCTCTGTCCTCAAGTGACTTTCTAAGTTCAAAGGGAAACTTTGGTGTTTGTATTTCCCGTCTCTCTTCTTCTGTTTTCCAAATCTGCAAGGGATATTGTAGCCTTTTGTTCCCTTGCCAGTTTGGTATGTGAGAATCTGAGTGGGGAGTTCTCAATTTGGGGCCTGAGCCATTTGCATTGGTGTACGGGAGTGGAAGATTCTTCTGCCAGGCTCTGCACCCCTGGACTTGATTGCTCTCTAGTCACTGTTTCAGGCCTGAGTGAAGAGGACTGCCACAGCAGAACACCCTCATTAAGCTAAGCAAGGAAGCGGAGGTGACAAGAACCGTCTATCCAGAGTCCGAGACCTGGGTTAAATTCCCACCAATTCTGTGAACTTGAGCTTGGTGTCACTGTATCGCCTTTGGTGTGTTACAAAGGAAAAACTATGGTTGAAAGAGATGAGGCAACTTGTCTAAGGCAGAAGAAAGGGCCAATGTACCCTTCAGAGGCCAAAGAGAAAATGTACGATATTTTGCAGGGGTTAATGGGAGGAGAGGCCATTTTTCTTCCTCTGATCTGCCATGATCTGTCTGTATGGCGAGTTTGCTTCTCAGATTGTCCAGGATGGTCTTGATTTTCTGAACATAAATAATATATTAAAATGTGTGTATGTGAGTATATAACATATGTACATATCTTATTAAAGTTTATTGTTTGGTTTTTATTTTCAATACAGATGTTCATTAAGTGAATGACTAAATGTGATTTAGTTTTTATGCTTTCTCCTCACTTCATTTAAATATACTTACAAAAAAAGAGAAATATACTTGGTCAGACCATGAGGTTTAATTTTGTATCTGAAAAAAATTATGATAAATTGGGGGAGAAAGTACATTATAATTCCTCATGTGGTAAGCATGAAGTGCATATTCTCAACCACTAAGGAGAGTCTCATCCAAGAGTCTCTCTTCCTGAGAGACCATGACATTGGGTTCTCTTATCTGAGAAAGTGGTGAAGAAGCACCTGAAAGTCTACTAGTGCAAGGGAGGATATGAAAAGAATAAGTAATAGAATTGTTTCATCTTTTTGAACCTCAGTCTCAAATCCTGAATCTCCTAGGAGTAGACGTTTCCCTGCTGGATGTATGCTGCGTATCCAGATCTGAGTCACTGGCCCAGAAGTCTAGGGGACCAAGATGGGGGATTATTGACGCTCTCCTAGCTTGAAGTACAATGGGATTTGTGGGCAAGGTGATATAAGGGCTTCCATTTGGGGTAGTGATTGCTTTTCAGGGAATTTTATACTTGGGAACAAATCACTGGGCCCGTGAATGTCAGTGACTGCTGGGTGGTATATATATTTTTTCTATTTAGATGCCCAGATCCCCAGCTTTTGCTGTTCTGGTGAATGACAGTTTTCCTTTGTCTGGTTCTTTGGGAAATTTGACTAGTCTTAAGGGCAGTGGAAACTCGGCTGACTCCCTGTGCCTTTGATGAGTGTTTGGCTACACTCCTCTCAGTTCCTGCATTACCTGCTGGTATGGTCAGCTGGCGTATGTTTCACAGGTGTGCTCTGCTTTATTCAAAAGCTGCGGAAGGGTGATAAAGGAGGAATAGTGCTAGCTGGAGAATCAGCAGAGCTGGGCTCTGGTTCACATTTGGCTGTTACACCCCCAGGCAGCATCAGTGTTCCTATGATGCATTATCTCAAAATTGAAGGACATGAAACAACCATTTTATATGCTCATGGATTCTGTGGGTCAGGAATTCAGACAGGGCTTGGTAGAATGGCTTCTCTGGCTCACAAGTCTGGATCTTGGGCGGCAAAAACTTAACGGTTAGAGGTAACTTGATACTGGGGCCTGGAACCATCTGAAAGCTGGTTCACAGACGTCTAGCATCTGGGCTAGGATGACTTGAAGACTTAAGCTGACAACTGGAACTCTTGTACATGACTTCTCCATGTGGCTTGGCTTTGTAGCATAGCTACCTCAGAGTAGTAAGGCTTTTCCCCTTGGTGGCACAGGGCTCTGGATGTGAGTGCTCTGGAGAACTAGATAGAAGCTGTATCATATTTGTGACCCAGTCTCAGAAGTCACAGAGTGCAACTTCTATCCACGTCCTCTGTCAGTGAAAGTAACACATGCCTGCCCAGATTCAAGAGGAGGGGAATTATTCTGCTTCTGGATGAGGAAATGGCAAGGTCACATTGGAAGTGTGTGTTGATAGGAGATGTGTTGTAGCCCTGTTTGGAACATATGCCACACACATCCAGATTTTTTTTTTTTTTGCTGTGAAATGAAGAAAAATGAGTTGGGCCTGAAGCTAATTGGTAAGACCTCTTCCAACATAAAAATGATGTGATTCTTTAAAATTAAAATCCAATTTTCTTTAAAAAGGTGACAATTTGCTAAGTGATGATGTGCTTTATTAGGGAATCTACTGTAAGATATCTTTAGAAAAGTGCCCTGGAAAAATGAAAAATAATCTCTTATGCAACATGAAAGATACGAGTGATAAAAGTCCTGTTTTTCTCTCCAAAGTTATTTTAGCAGGACCTTATACTGAATGATTCCTTTTTCATCTGGCTTTATGTCTTGTGAGTAATTAAGTGGCATGCCAATATCTCACTATGATTGCCATGAGTGTTAATTTGAACATGAGTTCAGTGTTTGATGTGTAGGATTCAGGACTAGAATGTAAGTGGTAGAAATAGGACCCATGGACACCTGTGGCTTATGTTCTTGTCCTGAGATAGATATTAGGGTAGAGTGGATGGTGACACTTCTGGAGAAAGCTTTTTCCTTGCTTAACCACCACCTTCAGCATTGGCACAGATCTGATGCCAGATGTGAAGTTTGAAGAATGAGTGTGGGGCATGTGTCCCCGAGGCATCACAACGAAGGAAGGAAGGGGTTAATGTACTGACTAATGTTTCAGTTTACATGCACTGGCCCTTCTCTTTGTTCTGTTTTATCATACACATTCATCATGTTCAACCTGGCAACCCAACCAAATAGCTATTTAAGTTGTAAAAATGAATCATAGCACAATTTCATGAACGATGTGATATAACTGAATCTAATCACATTATACCATGGGCCCTTTGCCAGTCTGGTGTACCTGGTTCTGGGCTTCCTTGGAATAAGTAAATAAATAAACAGGCCTCATTAAATACAATAACAGCTGGATGACTGAGCCGGTTGGGTTGTGGATCTAGGGCAGGATGCTTTCAGATGTGGCATGCTAGACCGTGGTGCCTTTGCACACTAGCTCCTCCCTGCAAGGCCTACAAATCATGTTGGGCACTTTCTGGCTTCTGTATGCAGCTGACCAGTTCTCTAGTTTATTCAAGAGATAACTAAAGAGGTCTTGGGAAGGAGGTAAACTTCATAAATGAGATCTGCAAAGAAGGGCTCTACTATAGTTCAGTTCCACAGAATTCCAGTGTTTGGGTACTTTTGTGCTGAAAAAAAAAAAGATGAATAAAACACAAAACTTCTATCCCAAGGACCACTCTTGGGAGTAGTGCCTACTCTTGAGTCCAACATCCTTCTAGGTGCTTCTTGTATGTTTATTTTACTCTTAATGATAAATCTAGGGCTATAAGTTATGTTAGTCTGCCTGTTAAAGATGAAGATGTGAAGGCTCAGAGAGGTCCAATAACTTACTCAAGGTCACCAGCTAATAAATGTCAGGGAAGGGATTTGTCCTTCTTTGTGGGTGGTGGAAGAAGCCAGAGGGAAGAGTGGGTTGGAGATGGGGAGGAATGATGAGCTATGAATGTGCAACAGCCTGGTGGTGAAAGGCCCCAAGTGGAGTACTGCAGTTGGACTTGAAGTTGTGGGTCATGAGGAGCCCATGGTTGGGGGAGTGGCGGTGGTAGAGCTGTGTGTTAGAAACAAAGTCCGGGGGATGGGAACTTGACTTGTGGGGTGGAGGCAGCACGAGACACCTGTATGGAACTTGGTATTTTCTGGTAGGAGAGGAGAATGACTTGGGCCAGAGCACTGGCCAGGGGAATGGAGAGCTGAAGCTGGATATTCCTGGGGGTAGAACCACCCCTGGCAAGAGCCTCCCCTTTGCCAGCCACTTGTAGTTAATCCCCTTCCCCTTTCTCCCCATTTTGCCTGTCTCCTCCTTCCCCCCATTTTCCATTCCCCTTTCTTTATCTTCATCGTCTTCATTCTTTTCCTCTGTTCCCTTTCTCATTTCCCTTCACTGCCCTGGTTTCCCCCTTGGTCTTTCTCCACTCTTGAATATTTTGTAGTCCATTCTCACCTTCACCTGTCTCCTGCTTGAGTCTCTGCCCCTCCCTGCTCATTCTTTTCCTATGGAAAACATATATGTGTATAAACAAATATTGTGTGTATGTTATATATATGTTTTAAATCTTTTTCTCTTTGTTGGGAACACACACACACGTGTGTGTTTTAAATCTGTTTTTCTCTTGGTTGTGTCAGCATATTTTAGACTGCTGGGCTTTGCATGTTTTGCAGCTGGTTTTGATGCAGTTGTCAGTGGGTGATGGATGACTATCATCATTTAAAGTGTAAAAGAAAATGCCTTGGCACAGGGAGACATGATCAACTGCCGTCTGCCAGCCTGGATAGGCGCGGCCACCATTTTCTTCTCCCCTCTTCTGCCTCTCTCTCTGCTCACACTGCCCTTGCCAGAATCTACAAAAGTCATCGCGAGCTGTGCAGCACTGGGCTCTTGCCTTCTATAATATCACTTTGGTAGTTGTCAGATCATATGAAACGTCAAAATTCATGTGGCCTCTGCGAAGAGATATATTTAGTACAGCTGCTGCATACCTACACGCTACCCCTGACACTGACATATTAGTTATGCTGTCTTTTGCAATCTGATATCTTTAAATTTGCCACCTTGTTAAGTTTTGATTAATGTGATTCCATTTCACTAAAGTAATTGGCTTGGCCTGTTGTAAAAAATAATCAGCCCCCTCTACGGAACAAATGCTAGAACATGCTAATGAGGGAGTGAGTTCGTTACATTGATGGCGTGGACTGACAGTTATTAATGATTGTTATGATAAACAGACGAGTGCGAATTGGGATGAGTTGGGCAAAAGTGACAGTTTAAAAATAACGTATATTGGAAAGTACTAACGAAGTAATATACTGTTAGGAAAACAATCATGCAAGTTGTCAAGGAAAGAAGTGTAATTATACAGCCGCACGGGCTGCTTAGGAGGACAGGGACCTGCCTGATAATGGACACATTTTTTGTTGGCAAGAGGGAAATATGTTATGGCAGGAAGAGGTGCAGATTGATAAATTAATTGGTCCTTCTCACAGCTCAGAGAGCAAACTTGGCCGGCAGTCATTGTGCAGATTAGGGAGATGGAGTTTGCCCAGTGCCTCTTTTCCCCAGGACCTCCCTGGTCCTGGCTGCCAGACTTCTCTGAGGCCTCACTCGTCTCCTCTCCTCACTCTTCCTCACCAGCTGCAACAAGTCGTAGCACGTGCATCCAGAGGCAGTCGGTGCAAAATGCAGCTGAGCTGGAATGCTTGCAGCCATATCCATTTTTTTTAAAGACCCTTAAGACTTAAATGTCCTATTGTTGTTAAAATCTTTGGCCATAATGGAGGTAATTATGGATGGTTTCCAGCTCCATGAGGGAGACTGTGAGGACTCACACAGGCTGGGGACCCTGTAGGAGGGAGGTGCCAATTCTATGTTTCTAATGCCAGTTGCTGTTGGCTGTTTGCATAATTAGCCAAGATGGAAGTGTGTAGTGGGGTGTGTGTGTGTGTGCACGCGCATGTGCGCACACACATGTTTGTGTAGGGGATGGTACTTGTCTCAAAAAAACAGACTAAAAGGACTATGGGGAAGGAACAGGCAACTGGAAGTGTGGAGGGAGAGGGAGGCTCTCGAGGGAAGAACTGGATGAGCAGCATGGCTCATGGTCATCTTGTTAGAGTTTGCTGACTTGACAACAAAGGGAGGCAGGTAGCAGAGGTGGAGAAAAGAACATGTGGTGACGGCAACATAGGGGTGGGTTCTGGATTTGAGACTTGGTAAGAACCTTGATGGCATTAAGCCAGTAACCATTTTGAGGTAGTGTAAGCACAAGTGAAGGTGACAAGGACACAGACACCTTGTGGAATCAAGTAGCTGGGCCTCCCGGTGAGGGGGAACCAGAATTGGAGAGAGACCCAGTAGACCGGTCTCAGTCTCCGTTGGTCTCTCTCTGCTCCCCACACCCTTGTTCCTCTCATCCATCCTCTCCCCACCAAGCCACGAGAACCAGGAAAGTGAAAGAAAGTCCTGGGGCTTTGAAGGTTTGTCTGAAGGTGGGGTGTGGAAAGGAATCATTTCTACTCCATCTCCAAATGTTAGACTGTCCAGGGAGGGAGCTGGGCCTTGACTGGCTCCACCGCTGTGGTTCAGGGATGGAGCAAGGAGCCTGCTGATGTACAGACGGTGATATTTTATCCTCTACCAATCATATCGGGATGTGCGTTAGCTCAGTTCATCTTCCCAACCGCCCTGTTGGGCAGATGCGGCTGTCTTCCTTTAACAGATGAGGGAAATGGTTGAGCATTTGAGAACTTGCCCTGGATGGTGGGAAGAGGCAGAGCAGGAGCCTTAATCAGGCCTCTCTGTCTCTGAGGCTGGGTGCTTTCCACTTGACCAAGCCACCTCTTACTAGGATGCTGTGCATCTCTCCTCAGCTCAGGCTAGTCCAAGGAGTGGAGTTATCTGCTGGAGAATCAAAGAAAACAAATCAAAGGAAACCCAGGGAAAATATTTCTGCCTGTGTCTTATTTGGTCTCTTTAAGTAGAGACTGTGCAGGGGGTTCTTATAGGAAATTTATTATTTGCATTCAGCTTTTCTGCTGCTCCACATATGCAAATACGTGACCACGTGGGTCTCGGTCCTGGTCTGTGTGGGGATGTGAGCAGAAATACAGTCTCATTATCTGGCCATCAAGCCATACAAAGGCTCTGGAGCCTCCCTGTGCAAAACATCTAGAGCAATCCTAAAATCAAAGGAAGCTGCCAATTACCTCACAGCAAACCTGACAATTAAGAAAGAAAGAAGTTTCACTTTTCTAAGTTGGAAACAGCAAGTATTTGCTCTGGGGAAGGAACAGGCAACTAGAATTTAGTGAATGCCTAACATGTGTTAGGGGTGATACCAGGATTCCCTGGTGCTCTGTTTCAGTTGGGTGGTGGTGGCCACATCCCCATTTCACAGATGAGGAAACAGATGTTCTGAGTGGTTGAGAGCTCACCTTTCAGAGGGCTGGGCTGCAGATATAGTTGTTGGTTTGTCCTGTAAGAAGGCTATGGTCTTGTGTAACCCATTTTTTTTTAAAAAAAGCATTTCAGCATTTTCTTTCTTTTTTAAAAATTTTTTATTTTTTATCATTTTAACCAAGTCTAGAGTTCAGTGGCATGAGGTACGTTTACATTTTGCAACCATCACCACCATTTGTCTCCAGAGCTTTTTTCATTTTGCACAACTGAAACTCTATACTTGTTAAATAGTAACTCCCCATTCCTCCCTCTCTTGGCTCCTACCAACCATCATCTACTTTCTAGTCTGTCTGAAGTTGACTACCCTAAGTACCACTAAGTCCTCCTATGGGTGATCCACATGGTGTTTGACCTTTTTACTGTTGTGACCAGAAGATCTGACAACAACAGTTTTAGAGGAGGAAAGGTTTATTTGGGGGCTCCTGGTTTCAGAGGTCTCAATCCATAGAAGGCTGGCTCCATTGCTACTTGGCCCGAGGTGAGGAAGAACATGGCAGAAGGGCATAGCAGAGGGAAGCCGCTCAGAACAGGGCACCGGGCAGCAAAGAGCTGCTCCTCTCACCAAGGACAAAATATATACCCCAAAGGGACACCCTGATGACCCACCTCCTCCAGCCTCACCCTACCTGCCTACAGCTAATTCCTATCAGGGGATTAATGCACTGATTAGGTTAAAACTCTCATAACCCAATCATTTCTTCTCTGAACTTTCTTGCTTTGTCTCACACATGAGCTTTTGGGAGAGACCTCATATCTAAACCATAGTAGTCCTTTTGTGTCTGGCTTCTTTGACATAGTATAATCAAGGTTCATCTGTGCTGTAGCACATGTCAGAATTTTTTTTTTCTTTTTTAGGTTGAATAACATTCCATTGCATGTAAACACCACATTTGACTTATTTGTTCATCTGACACTGGATACTTGGATGGCTATCGTAGACAATACTGCTCTAAATATAAGTGTACATATGTCTCGTTACCATTTCATTCTTTTAACCTAACACTTGTGCATTCATCTGTTAATGGCCATTTGGGTTTTTCCGGTTTTTGACTGTTACAACTAATAACATCATATGTATAAACCATCCCACTGTTTATCTGTTCATCTGTTGATAGACACTCTGATTGCTTCCGCCTTTTGGCTATTGTGAATAATGCTGCTATAAACCAGGTGCACAAAACTCTAACTTTGTCCCTGCTTTCAGTTCTTTTGGACATAGACCTAGAAGGAGAATTGCTGGATCATTTTGTAATTGTATTTTAAATTTTTTGAGGAACGGTCTTACTGTTATGCCATTTTACATTATGGTTGTGCCATTTTACATTCCCACCAGCAGTGCAAAAAAGGTTCCAACTTTCTCACATTCTCCACATCCATGCCTCCTTCCCTCCTTCTTTCCTTCCTTCTTTCCTTTCCTTCCTTCCTTTGAAGGTGCTATCTTAGTGGTTTTTATTTGCAAGTGTTTTGCTTAGTGGCTTTTACTTCCTAAGGAAGAGTGATGTTAAAACTTTTTCATGTGCTTATTGGCCATTTGTATAACCCCTTTAGAGAAATGTCTGGTATAGGCCTTTGCCTATTTTCAAATTGTTTTTTTTTATTGTCATTGTTCCTGTTGAGTTTGAGTTCTCTATGTATTTTGAGTATGGATCCCTGATCAGATATGTGATTTGCAAATATTTTCTCCCATTCCATAGGATGTCTTTTTCCTCTGTTCGTAGCGTCCTTTGATGTTTTAATTTTGATGAAAGCCTAATTTGTCTATTTTTACATTGATTGCCTGTGCTTTTGGTGCCCTATCCAAGAAACCATTGCCAAATCTAATATAACGAAGATTTCCTCTTCTTTTCTTCTAAAAGTTGTGTAGTTTTAAGTCTTAAATGTTTATGTCTTTGATCCATTTTGAGTGAATTTTGTATATGGCCTTAGGTAAGGGTCCAGCTCATTCTTTTGCATGTACATGTCCAGTTTCCTCAGCCCTGTTTATTATCCATCGAATGGTGTTGGCAGCCTTGTTGAAATCATTTGACCATATATCTAAAAATTTATTTCTAGGCTCTCTGTTCTAGTCCATTGATAACTCGATTTTTTAAATCTCTCTCATGAAATTACTATCTTTTTTCATTATAAGGTTTGGAGATAGAGTTTAAGAGTTTAGCCTTCTGGGCAAGGTCTTAGGACATGGGGTCTAGTCCTGGCTGTGGTCCTAGAAGGTGACAGTACCTCTCAGTGTTTGAAGAAAAAAGGTAATAATGTTGGCAGTTCTAAACAAACTTGAATTTTGAAAGAAAGGGAAGGGGGGTGGCCCTTCTGCCTAGAAGGCTTAGATTTCTGGTGGTGTGAGGGCCACATCTTCCTGACTCTCAGACAGCCCTTCTTCCTGAGGTCCCATGACTAAACTGGAGTCCTCCCAAAGGTATGGATGCTGTCAGAGAACAAGCCCCGAAAGCAGGCAAACAGGGCCAGGGACAGCTCCTCTCAGCATTATAGATGGTCACCCCAGCATCCAAGGGCAGCCTATTTACTTTCTCCTCCGGGCAAGGGAGCCTCTTTGGGTCATTCCCACTGTTGTGAAAAGAGGAAAAAGAGCCACTTAATCCAAAAATTTATCTCTACCATTTCTACCTGATCTTTTCTGTCCCTTTCTCTCCTTACCTCTGAAAAGTCCCAGATCTACTCTCTCCCTTGCCTTGTGAATATTTTCACGATGGGATTTCTGTGCTGTGTGTACCTTTGACCCCAAATGCTGATTTATAGCAAGAACAAGACCCACTTCTGAGAATCAGCTATGTGCTTGTATATACCAGGTATGTCGTGTTTCTGACATACCAGTGAGCTTCAAGGTAAATCCATGGGCTCCCAAACCTGGGCTCATGAACGGATCTACTTCCCTGTAATATAGTATGGGTGGACAGTGTGAATGTGGTCCTCAGGGATTGTGAGTGAGGGTATTGCTCACCTCTTAGGTCTGTGCATGCCATTATAAAACTATGAGTATTCTTCGATTCAGGAACTTCTTCTGATTTCAGCCGTGTCAGGGTGCATCTAGAAGTTAGTTGATATGCAGTTTTGTAGTCTCTTACAGAAAGCTCAATTTTTTGTCCACTCTTTGGTCCCTCAAGGACAAATATTAACTCCTCTTTGGATCTGTGAGGAGTTGGAAGATGTTGGCTTAGGCATGGATGGGAGAATTCTCAAGCTCCATCAGAACAAAGGGACCTTATTCTTCCAAGCTGATGGTTAGTTGAGAGCCCTAATGCTATGAGCAGCACCTTCTGGTGGCACAAATCTGATCCTGTTCAGCATTCCATGGGCAAAGTCATTGTAGGCTCTGATGATGGGGGATTTTGAGCTGCGTGATAGTGGGTTTTTACTTTGCTTAGGGTTTTGATGAAAGATATTGGTGTGTGCCCCCAAAGCACTAAAGGGTCTCCATATACTTGACCCTTCCCCATATCCATCACACAACATTGCTATGAAAATGCAATCAATCCAGCTTCTGACATCTTCCTTCTCCCACTCTCAAGAGCACCTACTGTATCAACATGACATTTTTTAATCTTGGCTTGTTTTCCAGGCCATGAATTTAATTTCTCAATTCTCCACTGTTCAGCTTTTATGTTCTCAGAGTGGAAAGTTGTCCAACAATAGTTACCGCCATCTTGTTAGTCACATCCTCTTTCTTGGGCATCCTACAACCAGATAATTTGTAAAAATTCATTGCAAGCTGTGGTCACTCAGCCTTGCGCTAATAGCCACCAAGTTCTGACAAAGCAGGTCCGACATCCCTCGATAAGTAAAATCCAAACCTCCTGATGTTGTGTAGCAGTAAGCAGATTGGCATGTCTCTGGATTAGTGGAGGCACTGAAGCAAAATGCTCAATCCTTAGTGACCTTTGGCAAATGGATGGGGATGTGGAGCCATTGTAGGTTATCTTTATGTTCACTGTGTGAACATGCAACCTCTGCCAGGCCAAGACAGAAGCTGTCAGGGCAGATAAACCTAGCTGGGAACTAGCTCTTTTCCTTACTATATCACAGTGCTTTGTGGAACTATTTTGTCTGATAACTTGCTTCATCTTTAAACTTGTCAGTGAATAGTGCAGAGAAACATTAAGCCTTTGCTCTTGGGGTTTGAGCCTCCTGTATTTTGTTTTAATTGTTGGACCTAGGACTTTCCTTCTAGTAAAATGTATGATCAGCAGTTGTCTGTTGCCCAGACTTCTGGCAAGTTCCTTTTAAGGAATCTGTGGGAGATGCCTTACCTGGTTCTTACAGGAGCATGTTTTCTTCCCCCCACCCCCTCTCTTTCTGTGTGTGTTCCTTCCATTGGTCCAGGAAGCATTCTGTGGAAGTGAGGTTCCCTTTGATCACTTCTTTCTGGGCCCATTAATGCCTGCCTCTAGTTGAAATGTCATTCATGTGTTGATTTAGAATTGTGTGGGTACCTAGAGAAAAATTTTGATCACTTGGAGTAAAGCCCCCGTTTCCACTTCCCTCTTGTACTGGAGCAGTGGTGAGCCAGGTCCAGGGATGGAGGTTCTGAAGGCTATTTTTGTGACTCTAGGCCAGTTGCTTAACTTCTCTGGGCTGAGGTCTGCTCCCCTTTAAAATGTGGTCACATTAGGTGATTTCTCAGAGCCATCCCAGCTTTAATGGACTCCAAGCTTCCTAAGCCAAGAATAGGAAGGAAGCAGAGTGCATTTTTGGGAAAGTGGCTGAACTGTTGGGCTTTTCTTCTTTCATTCCTGTTCCAGGTGAAGATAAAAGACTTTGCTCTCTCTTGAGCTGACATGAATTCAGAATTCATTAGTGTTCAGGCTTCCTTTTAAGCTTCAGACAGGATTGTGAAGGGAAAAGCCTGCCCTCGATTCCTTTGCCTTATTAGTTCTCATATAATGTGCTGCAGAAACTGCTAATTGTCACTTGAGGTGATGGGTGAGGGTCTGGTTTCTTGAAGGAAAAGTCACATTTTTCAGTGTCTGTCCCCTTCTTGCTTAAGTAGAGGTCTGTTCAGGTCTGATAGAAGAGGAACCAAAAATAAATCTATATTACAATTAATTAAATTTGCCCCTTTGCCAAACAAGAAGTAGGAGTGGGGGAGAGTTGTATGGGAACAATGTAAATATGCATCTGTGTACAAGGTGCCATAACACTGAAAACAGCGTTCTTTGGGCATTCTCAGGAGAATGTAGGCTGCCCTTGCTTGTGTGGCTTGTGGGAGAGGCATAAACATACAAGAGCATATCCTTTGCTTAAGGGGCTCTCTGGAAATAATTTCGACTTGTTATGAGCTCTTTCCTTGCTAATCTTCTAAAGGGAGTTTCCTTTAGTTTCAGTCTGTATCAAAGTATTTTACATTTGTATGTGAAAGTGTGCTGCTTGCAACTTGAGCCAGTGAACCTTGTTTGTACATCAACTTCCCAAAATATCAAGTTTAAAATGTAAACACTGTTTAAAACAATAAATCATAGCATTTCTTTTTGAATCCTTGGTATCTGCCGAATGACAGCATTTTGTCCCCAACTCTGTTACTCAGTTATCTCTAAGTCTGTAAAGAAATTTGCAATTGTCCAGTATTTGCTTAGTAAAGCCCCTGCTGGCCTTCCTAGGGGTGTTTACTCCCCAGGGCTGGAGTCACACTAGCAGTCAGTGCACTTTTCTTTGGTGAAGGGATATAACTAATATAAGGCTGGAAAGTGGACCTGGGATTGAAAGATGTCTCCCCTGGCCATACAATAATTATAGTTTGGGATTACAGCATTTCAACAAGATGCGGCTGAAGAATCTACTTCTTAGCTTTGTCACTTTGGGTTGTGTGACTGTGGGCAGGTGTCTTAATGTCTCTGAGCCTTATTTATACATTGGAGATATTATATCTTCACAGAGTTGTCTTGGAGGGTGACTCAGGTAATGTTAGACCACTCAGTTCATGTACATTGAGCCACAAACAGTTCTCACCTAGGACTAGATTAAAATTAGCTAATTGAAATTTATGCATGGGACTTCAAGATATATAGGGAGATAGAGCAACCAGATTTAGCTTTCAGCTCTATTAGTGGAAAATTTGGAATCATTTTTATTTTCCTTACTACCAAGATTATTTCATTACTTGGCTTTTGTCCTTTCTCTTCTCATCTCCTCTCCTTCTCTCTTTCTGTCTGTCCATCCATTCATCCATCTATCTCTCTATATAGTTCTTGTGGTGCTGGGGACTAAACCCATGGCCTCATACATGCTGGGCAAGCACTCTACCACTGAGCCACATCCCCAGCCCCTATTTATTCTTTAAAGATTTACTGGCATGAAGATTTGCCAGCTCATTTGTCTCATGGTAAGTTCAGCCCAAGAGGTAAAAACCACACCATGATAGCTCTTCCCCATAGTAATGCAACTTAAACCCAAGTTGCCAAAATGAGAAATCTTACAATGTCTTGTAAGCGCTTTCAAGGGAAAAATAGTGGGAGTTTCATGTATTTGAATCAATGAAAGCAAGAGTGAAAAAGGCATGTATTTGAGGAGAAGACAGGACAGGGAAATGAAAAGAAGTCCTTATAGCTCAGGGATTTGAACTCACAAAGCCACTCTTTCATGTGATTCTTTTCTTGTTTTGGAGGCTAAACAGTAGAATTAACTTTGCTCTAGTTTTTATGGACTTCTTTTGAGTTATTGCGTATAAGTAACAAATTTCTGGCAAGTGTACTGTATTTCCGAAACTCTTCCCCACAGAGTCAAGAGGAGAAATCTCTAAAGAGTTATGTGTGTTTGTCATCATGAAAATATTAATAATATTAGAATTTGGCTAGAGCCAATTTTCCCTTTGAAAACCTCGACATTTTAATGGGTACATGTAACTGATAAATCTTTTTTTTTTTTTGTGGTTGTCAAAACAAGCAAAGCTAACTTTGTACATTTCCTATTATAACTAAAAGCACTTTGACAATCTGCAATCGAGTGTATCAATATGGAGAGCAAACAGCCTATTCATTTTATCACTACACTTCTCTAAGGATTTTGACATTTCTGAAATAGATATCACTTCCCAAAAGTGAACCACAAAGTTGATAAAGAGGCTGACGGCCGTGCTTGCCGGAGGTTGACCATCTCGTTGGGATTGCTGGTTCCCTCTGCAGGTACTTTGCTAGGCCAGCTTACTGTGCATCTGATGACAAAGAGACCATCCATGTCCTGGAGGTCCACCTGCTTGTTTTGGTGTCCCAGGGTTTCCAGCCATGCCAGAGTCTGGGGGAGTCTGTGTGTGTTCAGGTGAGTCCTGGCAAGGAGTGTCTGATGGTGTTGCCCTGATGTTAGAGTCAGTTATGGTAGAATCGGAGTTGGTGGGATCTTGGCTCTGTGGAGAGTGGAGCCTGGAAGAGTAGTGATCATTTTCAGAGGAGGGGAAATGCCTGTTGGTGTTGTATGCCGACTGGTAGCCCACCCTCAAGGGTATGCATGCAATATCTTTGTGGTTGGGAGTTTCATTTGCTGGTAAGTGACATTGTTTAGTAGTCAGTTGGCCAGTTTATCCATGGGGTTTGGATATGAATGCTTTGTTCAAATATAGTATGGAACCTGTTCACCTCCACCTTGTTCCACTGTCTTTTCAACCTGTCTCCTTCATGATGCCAGCCGTTAGCTTCCCTCCCCGGAGCTCCCCATGTGTAACCCTCCTTTTGGCATTTTAATGACCTTCTCCTGATTTCTTATTTGCCTCATTTCTTCTTCTAACTGTGAACTTTTGGAGGACAGTGTGTATATTATCTTTTTAGTGTTGATTATTTTATCCCAAGGAGCTTGTAAGGTCTTCCAGGGTTTAGCCTGGAAACTAGTCTGATGGCCAGTGTTTTGTGTGGGAGGATTAGCAGAGTGGGTAGAGGCTAAGAACCCACACAGGCACAGCGCTGCTATGTACTGGGTGTATGACCTTGAATCAGTTAAACTAACCTTCTGAGCCTTAGTTTCTTCCTCTGTACCATGGGGATATAATTTCAGGTACTTCCTATGCTCGCATTATTTGAGGTCACCATTGCCACCATTCTTGTTGTTCTGTTACCTGAAGACTTGGAGGAAGAAGCGGTAGCAAGCAGCTGTGCTTTGAGTTACTGAAATTTTAGCTGTTTCGTGAGGCTGATTTAGTGAAGGAGTCTTTGCTTAGAGGTAAGAAGGTGACTTTTGCCCCTCTGAATCCTCCTTTCCATGCACCAGCACTGGCAGGCCCTAAACTCATTTTCTTATTGCAGGAGACAACGAGGATGCCTTTTACACACACAGGCTCCTCTGAGCTGTTTGCTTTTGTGAGCGGGCATCTCCTCTGTTAAGAGATTAGAGTCTTAATCCTAAATGATATTTCATGGCCTAAGACTTAAATTTATACATCACCATCCCATATAATGTATTGGATTGCATTAAACAGATTATAGATTAACATCCAACTATAAAACAAGTCGTCAATGCATTGTTGACAGCTCTAAGTGCAAGTTCATATATTCACCTACATTTGGGGAATATTGAAGTGTTTAAAGCAGCTTAACGGGCTGATGTAAAATTAAGCATCATGTTCTATTTCAATTTGTGGGCCAGCCTGAGAGACAATGAAATGGAAGCTTAGGCTTCAGAGGAAGGGAATGTGGAAGAAAATTTGGAAGCATGCTTGGCACCAGGGAATCCTGGCACAGATGAGGCGTTGGGCAACAGTAGAAGGATGTCATTTATTTAGCTCATTAGCAGTTATTTAAAGCAGAAAGAGTTTACCGACTAGTTGAAAAAAAGCAACCGACACACTGACAACAGTGGTGAAAATGAGGGACATAATGTCCTTAGCAGGCATCTGGGTGACAAAGCCACATGCTGGGCAACCACACAGGAAAGGACAGTAGGCTTGGAGCAGTAGGACAGATCTTAGAGATGGTGATGGGGGGCTCCTGGGAAGGGGGTTAGGGACGAGGATGAAAAGGTGAGGTTGGAAGAAAGCATGACGGACTGTGGCAGTGGTACTCTGTGACCGTGGAGAGCTGCTGTTGCTCAGCTGGGCAGGGACAGGTAATGGATAGCCATGGTGGCCAGAAAGCTGCGATGGTGGAGCAGGGAACCAGACTGCCCGTGACCCCAGCTCCCTCACTTTCTAACCATGTGACCTTGGGCAGGTGGCTTAACTGCTTTGACTCTCAGTTTACTTGACTATAAAATAGGGAATAATAACAGTATCTATTTCTTAGGATTGTTATGAAGATAAACAGGAAGAGTGTAGTGGGAGTGGCATTTGCCCAGGAATGGCACTTAAGTTTGATACTAGGGTGAGAGACTGGTGTTAGAAGACTAGGAAGTCTGTTTAAGCAATGTGGATGCTGGGTAATGAGACCTAGACTCAGAATGGGTTGTAATAAAGAAGAATGTGCATGTGTGTGTATGAGTGTATGTGTGTGTGTGTATACATATATATACACATATAACACACATATTCTCTTTAAATAAATATAAATATATTTAAATAAATATAAATATTAAATATTTAATGTGAATATATTTTCTTGATTTTTATCCACCTACTGTCTTTGCTTGGACGATGGAGAACATCAGTGCCACACACTCTGTCATAGTAATTCTTAAAGAGTACATCTCAGGAGAGGTGTGCGTGAGCTTGGAGTGTGCACCTGGCCTAATGTGGGCATTTGCTTCCCTTCTCTCTCTTTCAGTGTTTAGACTTTTTTGTACCTGTTCCAAAAACGGATCCTAATTGACTTAGAGTAAATTAAAAAATGGATATGTATTCTCTGGAGGCAGACTGTAGGTTGTACTTGCCACTAATGTGGGGTGACTAAGAAAAACACCAGTGTAATCCAGAGTTGTATTAAAGGGAATGCGATGTGCAAAGCGTGTTTCACTTCATGCTGTGTGAATGAGATCCTTGTTGGAGCTCTGGAGTTGCTTTCCAGAGTTCAAAGAGAATGTGAGAATGCGGGAGGAGGGGCAGGCTGGAGAAAGAATGATCCAAGGGGTAGGAAATAGGTCTCTGAAGGAAAATCCTGTAAGACCTGTGTGTTTGGGTTAGAGAAGGAAAAAGATAGAGGGTAAATTAATCACTACTTTCAGATAGCAAGGAATTTTTAAATGTAGATCTTTGTTTCTCAAAGAAAGTTCCATGGAACCCACGTTCTGGGGAGGGGAGTTGGGCTTCTGAGGTGAAATCAGCTTGAGAAATGAGGTGCAGTATCCCCAGTGGATGATTCAAAGAGCACACTGGCATCTAAAAGGGACTGAGAATTTCTGCAGGAAAGAACTTCATTGCGCTTTGAGTGACCTCGTGTATTTCAGACATTTTTATTTCTGGAAATTTTATTTTTCTAAGACCTTTGGAAAAAGACTGATCACAGAATTACTAAGGTGGTGTTCAGTATAAAAATGAAAATGTTTGAGATGTGAGGCCAAACACTGGTGACAGTGTTTTAATTTTCTGCTGGGGGAAGCTTAGGATTCTCTCCTTTCCTGTTGGTGGTGAAAGAGAATACAGCGTGCTACCTGTTCTCAAGGTCACTCACCTACCCGGGTGCTGGGGCCAGTGCTGTGGTCTTGTCTAGTCCTGGGGCAGATGAACAGAGTGATGGGGACTCGGGTGGGGAGTATGCAGTGTTGCCCGTCAGGAGTGCAGAAGCATGGTGGGACAAGTCCCCGTGGCAGGAGGCAGATGATTAGCCCTTGGGGCTGGTGAGGAAGGGCAGACACTAGGCTGGCCGAGGTCACCTGGGGAAGTGAAGGGCATCTTGCTGACCCAAAGTGTACATTTGCCCTGCTAAGGGCACAAGTGGCCCAGGGCTATTGACTGTGTCCTTTAGGAAGATCAAGGCTGGAGTTCAGGAGAGGCATTGTGCCATGAGCCTTCTTCATCAAGGTTGCCAGTTCTTTCCATTTTGGTTTAAGACATCACTTCTCTTTCTTTTGCTTTCCTACCCTTCTCTCCCTTTCTTTTTCCTTCTTTGTCCCTGCCTTTTTTCCCTTCCTCCATCTTCCTCTTTCTCCTTTCAACATAGAAGGAGAAAACTTAGGCTCCCTGCTCTGTCGCTGCCCTATTGTCTTGCTTTCCTAAGTGGGACACCTACGTACTGTTGATCCTCGTACAATCTTTTTGTTTTCTTGCGTTATAAATGACCTTCTCTTTCTCTCCCCCACCCTTTAGGAATACGTGCGTCTGAGTGTCTCTTTCTTTGTTTTTCTCTTTCTTTCTGCACATACACACACACACAGTCTTGAAGGTACAGGATACACCTTTTGTGTTCCATTTATTGTAAAATATTGCACACATCTGTAATTATATTACTCTTAAAATAAAGCCTTCATCTACTCTTAACATCTTTTGATGTCCCTTCCCCACTGACTCTATTTTTTCTTGTTCCCACTTTACGTTAATGTGAAGAGACAGTTGAGTAAATGCACAATGAACTTCAAAACCTAGTAATTGTTTTTCAGAAAGAATGAAACTTGCGAATTAGATATGGATTGTAAAAGAACACCAGGGCTGATTAGTGTTTGAGAGGGGCGCCCGCCGGACGGCTCTGACACCTGCCTGCCAGCACTCTCCAGAAATGCCACCATTGATGCCTCTGTTCTGCCCATCACGGGCGGGGGGAGAAGCGGTGGGTGGGAGTTAAAAGGCTCCACAGTGAACCACCTTGTCAGGCTCGCCAATTCACGGGACGCCTGACATAAAAGGCGGTGGGAAACAAAGATGAGTCGCATCCATTTTTACAAGCAAACTCTAGTTATCTGTAAAAGTAAAATAAAATAAAATAATAAGGGTTTTTAAAAAGAGAGAATGAGCGTGTGTTGAAGGGGTTCACCGCAGTTGGGTTTTTTTTTTTTTTAGGTTGTGGAGATAATGAGTTTTTTGAGACTTGGGGGGAGGAAGGGAATTCACAAGTCAAGTTTCAAGCTGCTGAAAAATTGCTTTTAGGAAAGGAAAAAAAAATAAAAAACCTTTTCCATGCTAACCATCTGCTTGCGTCTTGTTTACTGCTGAGAGTGCCTGTGTGTGCTTATTAATCATGCTTACACAAGTATCTTAATTACTCCCTATGTAGCTGCTCTGTCTTGAACTCAGAAGTTGACCTTTCTCTTTTTATTCCTTTAAATCATTAATCATACACAATCAACGCCAGCGGGGCAGAGCCACGGAGAAGGCTACCCAGATTCTCACACCTCACGCCAGTCCCAGGCAGGCAGGGAACGCCAGAGTGACTGCGGATCTTAATTAATGGCTCTGCTGTGTTGGGGGAGGCTGCTCCCGCCACCGCCCTTCTCGCTTCCCCCTGCTTCCTCCACTTGCTGCCTGGCCTGAGGAGGGACTGCTCCACTCATTTGAAAACCGTGAAGGCCTCTGCTTGTGTTCTACAGACTGCGCACCTGGACTCCAGAAGGACTGAGAGAGAAGCTGAATGACCTTCTGAGAGAAGATGTTGTTTCTTATCATGGGCAGGAGCTTGTACTAGACCTGTGCTTCTCACACCTGGCCATGCATGTGAAGCTGCTGAGGATCCTCTTAAAGATGTAGACTTCTGATTCTGGGGGGCATCTCATGAGGCCTGAGAATTTGCATCTCTAACAAGCTCCCAGGTGATGCTGATGCTGCTCATGGTCCAAGGATCATACTTTGGAGTAGCAAGGAGTTGGATGATGGATATAGCTAAGAGATATCATAAGGGACTCTCACCCTTGGGAATATTATTCATTCATTCATTCCCTTTGACTAGATCTGCAAGATTTTGATGAGTGGGGACAGAAAGAATTTTCATACTGGTGATATATACACATGGATAAATGTGGCACCCCTGTCTGGGTAAAGGGAATATACACGGTGTACACTGACCATTCCCATGGAAATCGAGACTTTTCTTTTTAATCTTTTCATTGAACTTTGAAATAGTTGCTTAAAGCCACTGAAAAAATTTCTAGTCCTTAAAAAAAAATTAAGTGCTCAAAAACTAAAATAATAATAAAAGGATTGAGGTTTGGGTTTCATAAGAACCCTTCTCAGTTCCAGTATACCAGGCAAATTACAGGATGTGAAAGTAATCTTTTTTTCCTTCTACTCTTTCTTCCAGCCTCCTAACTACTTAGGATGAGAAACCTAGAGTTGAGAAAGAGGGGAAAAGACAGACTGAGGACCTTTTCTTTGGGTCTGGTTGAGTGTCTACCTTTAAAGGGGAGGAATTTAGCTTCTCTGGAAGCATAGCTGGAATGTTCTACCTATTGTCATTAATTTTACATTTTAAAGTGCAAACTTCAATGTGTACAGTTATATGGAAGTAATACACAAATTTAGAATTTCAGTTGACACATATGGTGGTGCTGTAGGAATAAAATACTTCTGAAACACATTCTCATGGGGCTTGGGATTTCCATCCTGCCCCCCCTTTGGGATGCTGATAGATCACATTCGGATGCCATGCAATTTGTCATTGGTAACCCTTTGGAGAGAAACGCAGATGGGAACGTATTACCAACCTCCTCTGCTTTCTATTTCATCTAAACAGTGGGGTGAGGGTAAAGGTGGGAAAGGATTTTATTAAAAACTGAGCTTTAACTAAAAGCAACAAATCTGTATTAGTGAAAAATCACCTAATTAACTCAGATAAAAACTTTGTCGTTCCTCATGCAATAAGAATACACGGTTAACTGGCTTTATTATTTACATTAAAAATTACTTGTTCGTGAATGCTAAAAAAAATCAATTACTCTGAATGAGGTGAATTAAAAAAATATTTCATCAGTGTAGCTTGCCTTTTCAACCGGCTGCCTTTTTGGAATTTGTTGATTTATGAAGTGAAAATTCTGTCTTGTCTCTGGTGAGGACGTCTTGTAGCCTTCTCACATAGTTTTGGTATTTGGGTATGTGTGTGTTTTTTGGCAGCCTGGAGAACATCCTGGCTGAAATGACAGAGGGACATAACTCACTTTTCGTTTGGTAAAGTAATAATTAATGTGAACTTCTGCATATGAAGCACTGGAGAACCAAGCTGGCGTCTTGCATAACCACGGTCTGCTGTCAAACTCCTCATAGAGGACATTGCTTGTTCTTGGAGCTTTGTGTGGATTTCAGGTCAGGCTGATTTAAGTGTGGAGAGCCTGGTTTGGCAAGAGTTGTGTTTATGCTTTTGTCTGTAAAGGCCATGGATCTGACCCTTAGAAGGAAGCCAGGCTATTTTTAGGAAAAGGGTGAAATGGTATTTTCTGGACGAAATCTGTAGCATTTTTTCACAGAGAACTCTTAGAGCCCGGGTAGCATGGAGCAGCAGCCTCATTGAGACCCTGTGTCTCTCAGCAATTTGCCTCATCCCCATCTATGATGAACATGGGCTGTCCTTCTCTTAGTGTATTCTAGGGTTGCTATGATGGGAAATCAGCTTATCAACCTTTCTTATAAGAAGTATATGAAATTCTAGCAAAGAGGGATTCACTGAATACCGGTATCTAATTTAATTGGTTTAAGGTGGGAACTGAGGGCATCTGTGGTTTCTAGCCCTCTGCCTCTATTATAATTCTAATGTTCAGCCAGGGTTGAGAGCCATACTGTAAGGCCTTGGGTCTGTTCTGCTCCGCTTGGTCCATGTTGTCCTAGCTGCTGTGGATATCTGGGAACCTCTCAGGTCAGACTGTTGTGTTCAAGTCTTGGAGACAGAGGGAGGACCTAGCTGGGTGTCTGTCTTTGAGATACCCATTGTCTGTGGAGTAGGACACTGTTTATCATGTGTTAACCTCTCTGGTCTTGACTGTGCCCTCATCCTGTCTTTGGCCTTCTTGTCTGTCGCCTGGTTTGTCATTTAGTGCTTGCCTGCACTTTTTATCCACACGTTCCTCATGTAGATCTAACTCTGCATTTAGTTTTGACTCACATTCCTGATAGCATGGTGTTACAGATGTCATAAACTGGGCAGGTTCCATGGTGAGGGCTACTTGTGAAGCCCAGGTAGAATAGGGCTCAATCTTGACTATAGGGCTCTTCAGAATATACTCGGGTGCATGTGTATATATATCCAAGAGGAAAGTAGGGGGACAGTCTTTCCCACTTATTTGTTCTCCTGAACTCTTTTTATTGGCGCCTTTTTGTGGGTCTAATAGTCCATGAAGTGTACTTTGGCCAGTGCTGCTCCAGCCTCTGGGACTGAGGCCAGCCTCCACTCTTGATAATGGAGCTGTTTTTATGCTTGGCCTAGACTACTGATGCATGTGTTCTGCCTCTGGGCTGCCTGGCTTCCATGTGTCTCCTCTTTTTGTACCAGTGCTGGCCCTCTCTCACTGGGATCCAAAATTCTGTGCCACCTCTCTAATACCGACAACAGCAAATCCCAAGGGACGGAAACCTCCCTATTTCCTTCCTTGTGTGGTCAGGTGGTAGCATCATGAATCCAGGTACCATGGGCAAATCTCTGTAGTAGGTGATTAGAAAGGAGTGGAATTCAGTTCTGCAAAAATTTACATTGAACACCAACTACATGCCAGGCACTGGGTTTGGTGCCTGGGATACAAAAAATTGAGTGCTATTCTTTCTGACTCTGCATAGAGGAACTCATGTTCTGATAGAGAGCACAGTGATTTTGAACCAATGTGACTGAGTTCTATAATGGAGAGGGAGGGAAAGGAGGACCAGGAGCTACAGGTGCACCAACCTGCCTGAGGGCACCCAGGAAGTCTATATGACATGCGATTCCTGGACTGAAGTGTGGAGGATGAATTAGAAAGGGAGAAGGAGGTTTGTCTGAGCTGAAAGACATCATTGGTGGTCTGATGAAAAAGAATTGAAGGCGTGGTAACTGAATTTGAGGAAAATGAGATGCACACCCTGACCATCTACCTGAATATCTGGGAAAAATTATGTTCAACTATAAATCTTAGGTTACCCACTGTCTACAGCATTTTTGAGGGGGTGATGTCATAATGGAATCCCGGGAAGAGAAAGTTAAGGAAATGTAGAAATTGAATAGACCCAGCATGTCTTTGAGATTTAAATGTTATTTTCCACCTCTAGATGTGGAAGTTGAGGCTCAGAGAAGGTTAGTAACTTGCTCAGGATCACCCAGCCACTATTTGTTGGAGCTGGGATTTGAATTCAGGTCTGGTTTTACTAAAGAAGTTTCCATAGAAGAAAGATTTTGTGCTGGGATCTGACAGAAGACAGGGGTCTGCAGGATTTTAGGCATCTAATGGAATAGTTTCTTCCAGAGGTTCCTGCTGTTGGTGGTGCCTTCTGGCCTTTTAGAATTTGAAAGACCTTTGAGACTGTTTTACAGATGAGGAAGCTGAGGCCTCCAGCCCACTTGTAGTTTGTCCCAGCTGAGTAATGGGCCAGGTGCAGCTGGAGCCCTGATGCTGACCCTGCACACCCACGAGCTTTTGATTCTGACTTGCCATTATATCAGCAGGAAGTGTTGTCTTCCTTCATTAATGTCTGCCTCCTTAAAACTATTGCTTCCTTGTAGTGGAGCCATTGGAAGATACCATGGTCAGTGTGAAAAGAAGGCCTGTTTACCTTCTTCATGAGAAATTGACCCAAATTTCAAAGTTCTGAAAACAGATTAAAAAAAAAAATACACTTGTTTTATGATGGACTCACTTGACCCGAAGTGATGTGAAACTACAACTTTTTTTTGATAGTAATTTGGTAATGTCAGGAAAAATTGGGAAAAAGAGTTCTAAATTGCCAGAAAAGGTTCCTGGGTGTCCTGTGTAGCGCTTCCTCCCTGACTATGGGTGCCCTCTGTAGCCTTTCAGCTATTTTACAGCTCTGTAAGTTGTAGGCAATTGATAGAAAGCCACACAATTCTTGCCCATGGAAATGGAAATGAATTGTGTCCTGTATTAAGCAGTTATTTCTTGCCCCGTGGATAGCTATTTTGTATCTATTTGTAAGTTCATCTTAGCATTCCTGCTGGCCTACACACATGTGCTTGGTACTTGGAGTTGCTCTTTGAACTGATGCAACATCTTATTAGCTCTCTCATTTATGAATGGATTCAGTAAAATCTTTCATGTGTTCATTTTATATTTGTATGAGAGTAATGATTTTACCTTATTTGAAAAAAAATTATCCTTTAACAGTATGAATGTTCCTGGAAAAATATGAATACCTGCTAGGGATGTTACCTTATAAGTAAGTTGCCTACCACTTAGTATAGTATATAAATTATATTACCTTTCTAAAATCTGAAAAAAAAATCCCTGAATTGCATTATGCCTGGATGACCCCAAGGTATTATGGGCCTGTGGCTCTTCACTTCTCGTATTATTGTTTTCTTATGTTAATCACAATCTATGAAATAGTTTGGGAAAACACAAGCCTAATTTAAATGAAAAAAACCTTTTAATTTTGAGTTTTGGGGGTAAAAGGACAGTTTGGTAAGAGTTCAGGGTTTGGGTAAGTCATTTGGATGCTCAATAGTCCAACATGCTGAGTGGCACCTAAAAATAAGACAAGTACCAGAACAGGGACCAGAAACTGCACAGAAGTATTTTCTGGTAAGGTGTCCTTTTTTTTGGCCAGATACACCCAGAATTATTTACTTGAAAATTTTATTCATTAGGACCTTACACCTGAAATCATAAGATTCTCAACTCTGTAGATTTCAAAGGGTATAGCCACAGACCTTGGTTTGAGAAATAAGTACTGGCTTAATCCACACAAGTTCACTATGGTTAACTGGATCTTTTCCATGTGGAAAGAGGATGGTATGGTAGATGTGGGTGTCTGCAGAGCTTCATTTTCCAGAAGACAGAAAATCTCAAGGTGAATGTTCTGTTTGTTAAGCTGTATGCTATAATAAAACATAACTTTCTATATAAATAAGTATATTGGATTAATTCCATCTATATTATCACCTTCCTTTTCCCACTTCTGTATTTGGTAGCATTTACTCTTTCCCAATGATTTTATAACCCCACTAAGAATACATGTTTAAGAATGCAGGTTAAAGTGGCTGTGTCCTTTGGATGAGACTTAGTTTTAATTCAAATGAAAGCCTCCTCTGCCTCCTCTGCCTGGCTTTTCCTTTGTGGGGCAGGATGTTTGCTTTTGAGCCTTCATGCTTTGGACTTCTTATATTTCTTAGGAGCGTAGAGCTGGAAGAAACCATAGATACAATCTGGTGTGAACCCTATTTATTGATTGACTATACTAGGGATAGAACCCAGGGATGCTTTACCATAGCTATCCCCCATGCCCTTTTTATTTTGAGACAGGATCTCGCTAAGTTGCTGAGGCTGGTCTCAAACTTGTAATCCTCCTACCTCAGCCGATATATGGATGTGTGCAGCTGTGACTGGTGAGAACTCTTTATTTTAACTCTAGATAATGAAATTTACTTTTATTTATATTTAGCATGCCACCTTAGTCATTCTTTTTTTTTTTTTTAAATATTTTTTTAGTTGTAGATGGACACAATGTCTTTATTTTATTGCTTTGTATGTGGTGCTGAGGATCGAACCCAGGGCCTCATGCATGCGAGGCAAGCGCTCTACCGCTGAGCCACAATCCCAGCCCCCTTAGTCATTCTTAAAAGTAGGATTTTTCAAGACATTTGCTCTTAATTCTGGGAGTAGGATAATTGTGAATAGATAACTCAGAAGAAAGCCCATGCTTAGTCTTTAAAAAGTGTACCATTGGTAACAGCCCTCATTAACACCACCACCCATATACTGCATTTCCTTTGTTAATTCCAAAACCAAAATCAAATATTCAGAATATCTGGGGCCTCTCCAAGGGCCCTGTAAGCAACTGGTGCAAATGACATTGTGCCTGGAAACCAAGCGTTGCAATAGCTTTACGGCAAACCAAATCCTGCCCATAATCGTGTGGTCTGTACCATCCTTCCCTTGATTGCTTTTGCTGGTTTTGACCAGCACGATGCTGCATCAGAAGCTTCGTGGTTTTTCTTGTTTTTGTTTTTTTGTTTTTCTGTGAAAGGTTCTCATTTCAAACTGGAGCTAATAGTGGGCTAAATATGGGACTTCATGGTTTTTGAGTCCCAAAGTATCTTGGTAGACATGTTCCCTTTTGGTCAGTGACTGTGGTGCATTGGAGGTGGCTACCTGGGGATATTCTGGTGAGAATTCTCAGGCCTGCCTCAGTGAAAGTGTGCCTGAGGTGATGATCAGGGTCTGCCCTGAGCATAGGTGCAGGAAGCATGACTGAGTTTTCCGTGTCTGCCAGTCCTGTACTGGCTGTCCAGGAACATTCTCTGATTAGGTCATTGATTTTTTCAGGTTGAGAATCCTGTATCCAAAATGTATGGGACCAGAAGTGTTTCAGATTTCAGAGTTCTTTGAATTTTGAAATATTTACTTAGACTTTGCTAGTTAAGATCCCTAATCCAAAAATCAAAAATCTGAAACTGGACATGCTCTAAAAATTTTGGATTTTGAGTTTTCGAATTTGAGATAATCAGCTTGTAGTTCCACTCTCTGGTCTGTCCTCAGGTGTGAACCAGGCAGGTGAGGACTTTTTGTCTTTTTTCCTCCTTTCATAATATATCCCAATCTCCCAGAGCAATGTCTCCCATAGAGTAGGTGCTCAACAAAGCAGCATTTCTAAAAATGAATTAATTCCTGAAGGGAACAGGAGCCTTTGTACATTTAAATTTAAAAATTTAAAGTTCATTTAAATTTAAACCTGAATTTTAAGGCTGAGAATGTAGCTCGGTGGTTGAGTGCCTGACGTACAGGAGGCCCTGGGCTCAATCTCCAGCACCACAAAAAATAAATAAGACTTTTAAATAGCGATCTAGCCATACATAGTTAATAAGTAGATTATTTCAAGTTTCGTAAAGCATTCTAGCATGAAGTTTGTAATAATGAGGAACTGTGGAAACTCCAAAGAATGAATTAATTGGAAATTTCTGCTTTGTTAATTTATTCAACAAATATGTATAATGCATCTATTATGTGCTGGACACTCCCTACTCTGATGGAGTTAAATGCTGGTAGATTCTCTCTTTCCCATTCTGTGGTTGGGTCTGTAAGTGCCTTAACCCAGTAAGTCCCAGGTTTTTAATTCTGTGGACATTTCAGTGACATCGACACAGGTGCAATAAGGTAGGTTGGAAATCATAATCTAGAACTTATATTATTTAATATTATTATAATTTATAATCATAGTTTTATAATCACATTATGTATCCTAGCATTGTATTGTATATAATGTACTATCTTTAAGTTTTTATAGGTGTTCCACATCTGAGACAATGGGACAAAATGGGATAAGGCACAGAAGCACTTCAGCAATGTGCTGACTCTGAAGAACTTCCGTTTTGCTGTCAGATGTTGACAGATAGCATGCTGTTGTCCACCATCATTCTCTTCTTCACCCTGTCAGCCCCTTGTTGGCACTGGGACTCCTACAAAGCTACCTTCTGCTTGGCAGGTCCTTTTGACTATGCACCAATGTCACTCCCATATCCAAGGGTAGACATTTGCTCTCACTGGGGCACACTTTTGGTATTGAGATCTGTGCTTGGAAATGATAAGGGACAGAACAATGCTTTATTTCTTTGAGGTTCTAGGGGGATGTGTGTAAGGGAATGGAGCTGTGGGAATCCCCTTGTCCTGACCCTTTAACCTGAGCCTGTTTTAGGCTAGGTTTCCAGGAAGGCTGGAGAAGCCACATCTGTGTTCAACACCAAGGGTTGCTTCCTGAGTCACACAGTATTATGTCTATTATGTAAAGCCAAATTATTTTGTGAATTATCACAAACATTGATCTGCCCTTGACAGTACTTTAGAGTTTTGCAGTAAATCTGCAGGCTGATAGCGTTAGCTGGGTGTCAGCTCTTGTCAGTTGTAAGCTTCTTCCAGTCAACTGCAGTTTGAAAGGAGTCCAGAGTAACAAAGCATTGCTATCTCTTAAACTTGGTTTTAACCTTCAAACACTACTAATTTATTATTCGGTGTTATGCTTCAGTACTTTCTGGTGACAATATATCATTTTTAATGTTGGTAACTTGATTTTGGTAATATAAAGACATATAAATAGGAGAAAAAGAAAATGATGGCTAAGTACTTTTATGGGTAGCAATCTGAATAGTGTTCTTGATGCAATTCATCCAACATTTATCTGCATAAATTATGGTAGTTAAAAAAGAGGAGCAGATGAGAAGTACACTTAAGGCCCTTTTTTATAGCAACATAAAATAGAGCAAAAATTACATTCATTACTTTTTAAAATATTACAACTCTTTATTATAGTTTTCATTCATTGAAAGCAAATGTCTTGTTAGCTAATGAAACATTGTTTGATGTTAAGTAGATTTGGTGTGATAGCAGAAGTAACGTTTGCCTCCTCACAAAGCCTTGTCCGTAATGCCCCTATTTTGTCACTGGCTACTTGTTCTTAGCACATTAATAAAAATGACCTTTAGGAAGAAAAATGAAATCCCCTTCATGAGCAAAAATGAACATCTTGCAATGTGTATTTACTTTATAAGCTCTAAAGTGACTTTGAAATTCACAGGATCTCTTTTTATAGAAGCCAGAGAGGTCCAAGGCATGAAAGAAGGAAGAAATCATTAAGATATGTTGTCACTTTTCCTCCACCGCTTTCCCCAAACATACATACAAACATACATACGTACATTTATTTATTTATTTCCTTCCTTCCCTTCTTCTCTAAGCTTAAAGTAAATAGAGGTCTGGGGGTATAGCTCAGTGGTAGTGTGCTTGCCTAGCACTTGTGAGGCACTGGGTTTGATCCTCAGCAGCACACAAAAATAAATAAATAAAATAAAGGTATTGTGTCCATCTATAACTAAAAAAAGAAAACCAGAAAAAAAGTAAGTAGAGAAATATTCTAGCTTTTCTTTTCCATTCACTGCAGAAATTTTCCTTCTAGATTCTGCAGAGAAAGTGTGTCATGAAAAAAGCAAAGAGGTTTGAACTAGGTTCAAATGTGGATGGAAAGAAGATGCCTGTTGAAAACTGGCCATCTCCCTCCTATCTGTCTTTTGATCTGGGGACCTTTGGGCAGAAGGCATACCTTTCTGTTGGTGCTGATTTCTCCAACTTCGTGTACCTTGCCTGCTTGGTTAGGTCTCTCTCCTCCCTTCCATCTTGGCTAGGGCTTGTTTTCTTTGTGAGAAGTTAAAATCTGGTTAAGGGAGAGGAGGGAGGGACAAGATAGGAGTGAGTAAAGGGGTGTCTTATAGTTCCCAAGGGCAGGACTCCTGAGGGGTGGGACCCAGACTGGCCAGCCAGGTGAGACCCTGCTCCTTTATCTTGAGGGGACTTGGGGGGCTAGAATCTCTCTTGGCTCACACTTCGGCCCTCTTTGTCCCTCTGCCTCTTCCTTGCTTCCCTTTAGACCACCATGTCCCTAGTCTGTCCTTCCATGACTGCTGTCCATCCATGGAGACAACCTGGAGTTGGAACTTGATTCAAATTCCTCAGGGCAGCAAATCCCACTGGTCCAGGTTGGGCAAGATGTTCCCCCACCCCCTGGCTTCTCTTACTGTGACATTGACTGGCTGAGGGAGTGATGAAGTCTTATAGGGTTTCTAGATCTGAGGCTTCCAGGAGTACTTTGTCCAAGAAGAAAGGAAAGTTCAAACATTTAAAAAGTTTTAAATTTAAATTTATTATAGGAATCTTCAAACATAGAATGAGGTAGAGAGAGCTGTGTGATGAAAGCCCAGGTTCCCACCACCTACCTTGGATGCTTGTGGATCTTTCAGCTCCTCAATTTTGATGTCATTGCCCTGCCTAAGACATGGATGGGAGTGTCCAATATCTCAGGTCTTTAGTTGTTGCAATTCTTCTTCCTGAGTTTCCTTTGTTGCCCTGTTGTCCTCGGCCATTTTTCAGGAAACATGCCTGTAAGCAGCTCAGGCTTCTGCTCCTCCTCTCTCAAATATCCCCATCTCACTGTCCTTTCAGGACAAAGGTGCACATTCATTAATTGTACAGTAAAGCGATGGGAAAGGTTTAAGGAGTAAATCACTCCCATAAAAGGACTCCCCCTCCCCCCAGTGACAACCTTGGATTCTTCCTCTAGTTAATTTTTTGCTTTTCATGAGGAAGAACTTTCTTACCTACTCTCTTCTTTTAAGGCCTTGGTAGACAGACCCCTTATTTCATGTGAGGTGGCTCCATTTCCCTTAGGCCATTCTGTGACAAAAACCTGGAAGAACCCTGAAAGTTATCACATGTCTAAGAAACAGGCTTCAAATGAATGGATTCCAACTTTATTACCATGATCTTAAAGTAGGCTATTTTATTTTCTTGTGTGGCCATGAGGGAAGAAAATTTTTGTTCTGAGGTGAATGGCCTTCTGAGAACTGCATGGTTTACCTACACAAACCTAGGAAAAGAGAGGTATCTTGGAAAATAGAGAATGACCCCTTTGGGACTTTGTAGAGAAGTAACAATAATGATTCAAGGGTATCTCCTCCTTGCGGAAAATACTGGTTTTTCTCTAAGCATCCACCTATATTCCTTTCTGTAGAAACATTAACTGTAGCCACTGGGCCTCCTGTTCCCTTCTTTGCGGTGAAGTCAGCTTGTATATTTTCTTTCTACCATTGGTTTCTGATTGGTCCCAGTTCCATTCAGGAGCTGCCTGATGAACCAAATTGTTTGCCTTTTTTCCTTGCCTGTAAAGGCTGTAATTGCTTTTAGATTAAATGATGTCGTAAGATGAATGATGCAGAGAGAAAGTGTAGCCCATTCTGTATTTGGCTTCCTGAGCTGTGTGTGTGGTGTTCTGGGCAGGATCTGACAGAAGCTGGGTGCTTCCTCAGCATGCTGTTATTTTTCAAGAGGGTATGTGTTTGCTGGATCACCAGTTTCATTTGAGAGTATGTTTGATGGAAACTTTCAAGTGCTGTGGGTTTGAGGATAAAATCAGTTGGAGGCATGAACTGTCCCCAAGTCATCTCTTCTACTTGAAGTGTAGATGAGGTAGAAATGTGAGAATCGCTTAGGTCTAGCTGGATGGTAGTTCATGGAATATTAGTACCAGAAAGGACCTACAAGGCCACCTGGATTGAAATCTCCATTTTTTCAAATCAGAAAGCAGATACATAATTTTTAGTACTATATTTTTTTACTTATATTATTCAATACATTCACATTGTTGAATTATTAAGCCCTTGCTCAGTGCTCATGCAAGGTTGGGTCTGTGCTGAGACTCATGTGAGACCCAGGCCCTGCCCTCCTGTGGCCCCTAGTCTCCGGGCAAAACATGGATGTAAACCCATGTGTTCTCTAAGGACCCTTTGACTCTCAATTCTTTGTTCAAGAATGATAAATTGCTGAGCAGAAATGTGAAGCCAGCTCACAAAAGGGTAACAAATTGGGTGTAGAATATTTTTTCTTTGCACAGTGACCTTTGTGTCTGGGGATGTGACTAGGGGCTGGGACCTCAGTTGGACAGATAGTCAATATTCTTTCTTTATTCTCATTCGTCACCCTTTATACAACCCTTCTTTACAACTTTCCATCTTTTATCTCTCCAGCCATTCGCCGACTTCCTATTAATGTCATTTTCTCATGTTTCCTCTCTCCCTTCTTTCTTAATGTATGGCCGGACACATAGTAGGAATGCAGTGTTTAAAGTAATAAATGAAAGAAACCGTAACCTGCTGTGAAGACCATGGACAAACTGGCCATTGAGAAAACAAAAAGAAACACCATTTGTAAAATCTTAACTGTCTTGTTTTCCAGCTTGCTGTCTTTGAGAAAATATATAAGTAATGTTTTAATGCTGGGACTAGTTTTCCCTCGGATAAGTATTGAAAAATATCCCAGCTTTTGTGTGTGCAGGCACGTGTGTATGTTTGCAACCAGTAATATAAGTTTTAAGGAAGATATTTTACCAAGCCATTTATTTCATTTGATTAAGCCATTAGAAAAGATTAGAGGTGTCTTTAGTTCTGGAGAGATAAGTTTAACAGGGAGCGGATTTTAGCAACATCTGGGCAACATACACAACACCTTTCTGTTCCCTTATCTTTAAATGCAGCTGTTTGTATTTTTTTTTTATAACAGATAAGAATGATAAGGTGGAAACAGCATGTTTGAAACCTCCAATTCCTTATATCTCATGCAGGTTTCTTTTCGTGGCTTCCTTCAGATATATAAATATATGAAGAACTCGGAGTTTCCTTTTCCTTTTTTTTCCCCATAGAGAGTATAATCTCTATCTAAATAAGTGCCATCACTCTGTGATTGAATGTTACAGTTCGAGCCTTGTGTCTTGAATCAAGCTCTCCTTAAAAAGCCCCCCCTTCAGATAATTGTTCTTTCTGTTCACTTAGAAGCCTGCACAATGTTGGGGTTACTGTCCAAATGAGGGCACCTTTGTGATAAGCAAGGAGGGAATCTTGCAGTCAGGACTTCTTGCCTTTGTTTTATTAACTTGGCTGGGTGTTGGGATGTGTGATTCAAAATCTGTGAGCAAAAGCTGTCAGTTTCTGCTTGGGGTCAGCTGCGTGGGCTGCAGAAAGACCAGAGTAGCTGAGGAGGACGTCTGACACACATCAGCTTTGTTAGGGTTTCTATTAGAGGGCCACCGTGATGGTGACAATGGTGACATATTCTTTTTTAGGGGAAGGACACAGAAGTTGGGCACCAGCCTTTTCCTTTCCATGTAATCATGAAGAATAAATCAATGGTGGTTTGGTTGTAAGCCTGGGTATTGATCACAGTTTTCCATCCTTGGAAATGCTGGCGAGGCCGTATGTTCTCTGTGTTAAACTCAGCCCAGTAGACTTCAGAGGGAGCGATGGAACTCAGATCAAGTGTGTTATTTATGGGCATGACTGACATAAATGAAAGCAAAGCGTTTTACTTAAAGCCAATTCATACTCCACACTGGAAGTGGCAGTTTGTGAGCAGGATCTCAGTGGTACATTTACTAATTAGTCTTCTCTTTTGTGAAATGTTGCCAGCAGACCCAAAAGAATCTTGTAGTATGGGTTTTCAAAGTCATCACCAGAAGAAAGCTGAGAACTTGGGCCGTTGCAGTCTATACTCACGGGGAATCCCCTGTTTAAATGGGAGGGATGAGCACATGGCTTGGCTCAAATATGCCAGTGTATGCCCTCTCTGAGTTCTTCACTATTTTTTTTTTTTATATTGTAGCTTGAACCCAAGGGTGCTTTACCACTGAGCTCCATCTCCAGCCCTTTTAATTTTTTATTTTGGAACAGGGTCTTGCTAAGTTGCTGAGGCTGGCCTTGAACTTTCAATCCTCCTCCCTCAGTCTCTCAAACTGCTGGGATTACAGGTGTGCACTACCCCGAGTTAACTTCACAGGGGCAGCATGGGGTGATTGGAAGAGACTGGGTCTTTTCTTCCTGGATTTAGCCAGTCCTATCACTAGCTACCTATACCCCTAGATAAGTTTTGTCCTCTTTCTTCTTTCATAACTTCCCTAGACAAGTTATGTCCACTTCTATTGCAGTGGACCTGTTTATAAAATAAAAAGGTGTTACCAGGCACGTGTTGTCCACCCTACTCCTTTCAACTATAGCCCTCAAAAAGATAAATATTTTACAGAATAAGCCAGCACATAATTGCAGTCTGCGCACAGCTGAGTATTTGGCCTTACTGCATGCAATGTACTTTGTTATCTCCCATTGTATTTCAAATCTAGTCCTTTGTATTTTATCCCATTTTAAAAAATATGGTAACAACCCATTAAACTGATTTTGATCATGACCTATAGGTTGAAAAAACACCCATACCACTCGGATGACAAGAACTGAGGTCTTGCCCTAGTTCGCAGTTACTTTGTAGGACCCGTGTATCTGTTTCATTTTGCGGGAGTTGTCTTGGAGTGCGGGTAATGTCCGTAGAGCCTTTATGATGTCTGATCTAATCTGTAAGGTTCAGTGTTTCTTCTGCCTCCTGTTGTTGAGCACAATAAGTCTCAGTGAGCCTCCCTGCTGTATTGGAGAGTGAAACAGAGATGGAGATCTCTTTAAAGTTCTCAGTGTTTACTGATGTGAAATCTTCTAGACAAGGAAGGTTTTGATTGGTGTTACTCATTCCTGGGTGTTTCGGGGAGGGCTCTGAAGTCCTTTAGTCCTTCCTTTCTGGGGAACGGATCCCAGCTCACCTTTAGCTCCATGCTGAGCTATTTTTCTGCCCAGCAGCTATGCTGGCTCCTTGGTCTGGTCCCTCCTCAACACCTATTTTGAGGAAGGTGCTTTCTTCTCAGATTCTTGAAGTAAGTTACACTTCCAGTTATTCTTCCTCATCTGAATGAATGTCACCACTGAGCCTGAATCTGAACAGACATGGGATAGGATGTTTCAGGATAGATTTTTAAAAACATATCCTACAGTTTGAATGAAATGATCTGTGATTTCTTCCATTTCTAGTTTTTTTTTTCTTCATTGTCATGATATCTAGAAGAGCTTCCCTGAACTCATTCTCTGCACCTGGCCAGATCATACCGGCTGCCTGCCAGGAACAGATACAAACTCACTATCACCTCCCATTTTAAAGGCAGAATTTCTTTGAGGCTGTTCATGGGATTCTTATTTCCCTCTAAAAGATGTCTTCTGCTTTTGGCTCATGGTGGCATTTGTCTCTAAATGGCCACACCTCTGCCTGTTCTGATTGTCCATTTTAACCTCTTTTCCAATTTCTTTTGAAAGACTCCTCCCTTAGGTCAGTTCTCCCAGGAAGTGATTCCTCACACTATTGTCATTATAGTTTTAAAAAGAACGGTTTAAGAAATAGACACCTGATAAACATATTTCCAGCCATGTCGGGAAATGTGATTCTTTACATTCAAATTTGTCATTTTTGGCTACACCTTGCTTTTTTTTTAAAAAAAATTAGATGTTGATGGATCTTTATTTTATTCATTTATTTATATGTGGTGCTCAGAATCGAACCCAGTGCCTCACACATACTAGGCAAGTGTCCTACCACTGAGCCACAACACCAGCCCTTACACCTTGCTTTGTATGGGCATGTGCTATTCCATAAAGCCCAAGTTGGGAGGACCTTCAGGTTTTTGGCCCCCTCCATCCGCCTGTGGTACCACCAGCTCTCTGCCTACTAATATTTGAATATTTTTTGCATGGGAGCCACTAATAAAAATGCCATGCTGGATTAATTTTTAATTTTCTCACCAAAAAGCATATGCTGTCTCTGGAATGCATTGGAGAAAAGAAGTTGGTTTGTCACAGGATTTATTTGTTTCCAAGGGAATAGTGCCAGTACTCTGTGCTACTTGGAGTTTAACTTCTTGCAGAACATTTCTTTCCTCTCCAAACTGTATATTTGTTAATGACTTAATTTATAGACCAAGAAGAGGCTTGGCTATTCTTGGTTTGGAGATACCCTGAAATAGTGATATCAGCCAGTTGTCAGAATTCCCATCTGATTTAATTTCCTGAATCTGGAAGAGATTTGAGAGAGAATTTTCATGAATGTTTTTAAAAATGTAGCTGAAGATACGCCAGGTCAAAAGGCATACACAGAGATGAATCCAGGTTTAAAAAACAAGGTCCATTCATTTTTAAAGGTTGGTCTTTTTCTGGTTATTTCTTTAAAGAAAGTCACAGTTGGCTGAATATGTAGTGTATACTACCCTCTCATGGAGCAGGTACCTAAAGAACAGATACAAGAACTGAGGACGGCAGTGCCCTTTGGTGAATGTAAAATATGATCACTCAAGCCCACTGAGGGAACCCCACCTTCGGGCTGATTAGTCTTATTTGTTGTTTTCTGTTTTGTCCTCTGATATTGGAAAAACAGCAGAAATATTGGAAAAACAGATATGACTTAATGATCAACAGTGTGGATTTTGGCTTCAAGTCTTACGCTGAGGCCAACTACCTGCTGAGTTAAATCCCTCTTCTAAACTAAAAATTAGACCACCCATCTCTGTTCCCTGAGAAGTTGTTTTGTTGGTAACATGATTTATATGTGATTAAGGTAGTCAAATAAAAATGTGAATAAAACACAAGCTTATTTTTGCCTCCCATATTTATTTGGGTTTAATTGGATGATAAAGATGCAGTGTCACATAACTGGAAATCCTTGTAAAATGTAGTGTCTATCTCCAAAAATTAAGTTATGTTATAAATGAGAACCATTTATAAATGGGAGAGACCCCACACACACTCTTACATATAGAAATACACAATACAGGTATATATACATACACAGACCCCCATATATATATAGACTGTACATATGTGCTCATGCATATTCATACCCATAAACATAAATGTATGCACATTTGTAATAA
>CM053404.1:43002712-43027084 GCA_028644305.1 Xerus rutilus | reverse complement strand
GTGTCTATCTCCAAAAATTAAGTTATGTTATAAATGAGAACCATTTATAAATGGGAGAGACCCCACACACACTCTTACATATAGAAATACACAATACAGGTATATATACATACACAGACCCCCATATATATATAGACTGTACATATGTGCTCATGCATATTCATACCCATAAACATAAATGTATGCACATTTGTAATAATTTATGCAAATTAGCACACTTTACTATAATTATGCTAAGATAATGGATATAAACTGGAATGCATTGTCACCAACTTATATTGTACATTGTCTTTTAATAGGTGGCAAAAAGTCCTTAAAAAGATTGGTTACTCTGTGCTGGGAGTTTACACCTTCCTCCTTCTACCATCGTGGTAGGGAGGGTTGGAAAGACTTCATATCCCTTAAAAGAATTAGTCACTTTGTACAAAGATGTTGAGGCTAATTCTGATGATCTCATCTGTAGAACTGGCAGGATTATTAACATATTTGCCTCTGTTGGCTTTTTCTAGGAGTCTTTGTTGCTTGCCTCTTTATGGAGGTAATTTGGTTTTTATTAATAGAAGTAGCAGAGAAGTTTGGCAACCTGGTACTCCACAGACAGACCGTTTCCTCGTCTTCGTTTACTTTTCTCTTGTTAAAGTCATCAAAATGTTGACAGCTGCATAACTCTTTTTAAAGCATTCATAACCTGACAGATATTACAGATATTTGTCATTTTACTTCCAGTAAGTGACAGCTGAAATTAGCTTTTTGCGGTACTGGAGGATAGTGCCGGTGTAGTGAGTCCAGTCAAATTTGTCTTGCATTTCTTTAATGTCTGAGTGATCTCTAGAGCTGGTAAGGATAGAGGACTAGAAGGATGTGGGGAGGGGATCTGGTGACCTTTGTTTTTGGGTTCTCTGGAAATGAAACTGGCAGAACAGTGGTATCTCAGAGGGCTGCTAAGTTTCATTGATGGGGACTCCCTGGGGGCCACATCCTTATATCATGCTTCTAGCACTCAGCTCCTGTCATGCCATCCTGAAGCAGATAACCCTCTTCTTCTGAGGGAGCACCTGTAGGGCTAGAAGTTCAGTTGTGATGAGGCAATCTGTTGTGTTTCTGGAAAGCACGAAATGTTTGAAACCTATTTCTTATACTGAATCTAAAGTTCTACTTTGTGATTTCTACCCATTGGTCTTGACTCTGCATTACTCTGGTTGTAAATCCTAAATCCAGTTTTTTTCTCCTTAAAACAGTAGCAAAGATACTACCATTTATGGATCATATATATATATGCACACATATATTGCCAGACATTATGGCATGTTTTGTGTATTATTTCATTTAATTCCCATAACCTTAGATAGCAGGTATTATTGTGATACCTAATTTTTTTTTTTTTTTTGGTACTGGAGATTGAACTCAGGGGCACTTGACCACTGAGCCACATCCCCAGCCCTATTTTGTGTTTTATGTAGAGACAGGGTCTCACAGAGTTGCTTAGCGCCTCACCATTGCTGAGGCTGGCTTTGAACTCGTGATTTTCCTGTCTCAGCCTCCCAACGTGCTGGGATTACAGGCTTGCGACACTGCGTCCGGCTTGTAATACCTAATTTGAAGAAACTGAGGCTCAGAGAGGTTGAAGTAACTTGCAAAAGAAAATTATTCTCAAAGCTTGCACTCTATTAGTAACATTGTCATAAACACCATCAAGATCACATTCTGCCATCTGATGGCATCATTTAGGTCACTTTTGCTTTATATTATATTCGGTCACCTCTTCCCACTCACTAATTTAAAGTTTATCTATTTTTTGAGAGTTAAGATAGTCCTACTCCTGCTGAGGATTCTATTTAGATTTTCCTGTCCACAACAATGGCCTCCTTCTTTGGTGCTTTATTGCATGTTGCATAATTTAGATATTTTTAGTTCTAAGTCACAGATGACAGAACAAAACCCTCAAAGAGCTCAAAGGAAACAAGGGTGAGTGTCTGCTCACATGGTTGCAGTAACTTTAAGCCAGATGTGAAAACCAGAAACTCAGTTTGTCTGTCTAGACATCATCTCTCCATTTCTTTCTTCCTCTGTGAAGGGTCTCTTACGGGCAGCTTTTCCCCAATGCAGGGTGGCTGCATACAGTTCTTAAGACTATGTGTGTCCTGATTCAAATCTAGTAGGAGAGAGGGATTCATTTCCTTAAAGGGTCAAACAAAATCCCCCAGATTGAGTCTCATTGGCCGGGTAGGTCTGAATGAGGGTCTGTTCTATCCTTGAGCCAGTTCCTGTGACCAAGGGGAGTGGACTCTGCTGATAGAGTTTAGCCAGTTGGGTCCCGTGGTGGGACAGGAGAGTAGAGTCAATTGCCCAAGAACCAAATTTGGCAAACTCTGGAAAATGTTAGGAAGAGGGAAGGGGAGGGACTGATAGAAGGGAAGCGGCCACCCACTGTCTAGGAAACAGGATTTGTTCATATTGTTTATTTCATATTTGTATTACTGTATGTTCATTTATATAGTCACAACAGACTGAAGTTCCTTAAGAACAGGAAACTTGGGCTGGGGTGGTGGCTCAGTGGTAGAGCACTTGCCTGGCTCATGTGAGGCACTGGGTTCGATTGTCAGCATCACATAAAAATAAAGGTATTGTGTTCATTTACAACTAAAAATATTTTTTTTTAAAAAAGAACAGGAAACTTGCAGTTCTTTCTCTCTTCCCACCTACTCTGATGCATCTCATGCCTCCTTATGTATTATATATGCTCAATAAGAATGTTGAAAGATTTTTTTTCTTTGCTAGATAATAATGTTGCCTATAATGAAAAGTCTATAAAAGAAAAATATCTAGTAGTTTCACATACTACCACAAGAAAGGAGAAGTAGGTAGGAGAAGGTAGTAATGAAACCGAAGTTTAAAATAAGTCTTCCCCAATGAACATATTCCGCCTTACTCAGGTAAGACAATCCCACAGCTGGAGATACTCTGTGATCTTCAGTTGGCCTGTTGCTGGGCACTGAGAGAACGTGTTGCAGGAATAAAATTCCTGTCTTTTTAGCATGTTAAATGTGTTGTTAATGAATGGGAACTTTCAGACCACTATAGATTTATCATAGTCGGTGCTGCGTGAAGCAAAGCTGTATTAACCTTTTGTTGATTTGAAGTCATTTTACCTTATGCTCAGGAGCTCAATTAACATTATTGATTTGAATCATACTCATCAAGATCAACTTATTTTGTGTTAGTTTCCTTCAACACAGAGAGAACCGAAACCAAGCACAGAGGAGTTGAGACAGAATGATTGATTTGACTATGAAAAGCATGTTTTGTACTATAATCTCATTTTAATGCTTCAGCAGTTAAGTTGTACCAAATTGCTTTTGATGAGGCAATTGTTCTTTGGTTGGGATTCTGCATAGGCCTTATATTGGTCAGCTATTTCCACAATAATGTTGCCTGAGAAACCACCTCATTTATTCTCTTGCTTGGCATTGGCAGGCTGAATGTGGTTTGGCTGATCTGATCCAGGCTGGGTGGTTCTAGACCAGGTTGTAGGGCAGTAACTGGCCTTGACCTCCCAGGCTCCTTGTTGGCTTCCTGTTTGCTCCATGTGTTTTTGTCTTGGGGGCCAGGGTGAAGGGATAGAGGCTGCCTGAGCTCGCCTTTCTCATGGTGAGTCAATGGAGTGCCAGGAACCAACAGCACAAGCACACTTAGGGCTTCTGCTCACATTACGCTGTGGAATTTCATTGGCCTAAGAATGTCTTGTGGCCAAGACTAATATCAGTGAGGTAAGGAAGTGAACTCTGCCCCCAGTGACCATTGCTGAGTGATCGTCCAAGTTTTCATGGGCTTTCTGGCCTTGTTACTCTTAGGTCAGAGTGTTTGCATCAGTTACAGGTCCATCATCACCGGATCAAGCAGATTTCTTGACCTACCCTGGGAGAAAAGACTCTTGAATTTCACATAGGATTAAACTGGGGAGCAACCACTACTGTAGACTGTGAACTCCTTGAGGGCAAAGAGAGCATCCTATTTTCTCTTGGCTCCTAAAGAACTCAGCACATACTGGACCCTCCGTAAATGCCGAATGGATGGATGGATTAATGAGTGAATGAATAATGAATGGAAATCAAGTTTTCCTTTTAATACTCTTAAGACCAGGAATGCACAATAGAAGTTAAATAGGGGGAAAAGCTGTTAAGGAGTTAAAGCAACAACCTGAATCCTGCATGTGTGCATGACTGTGTGACACATACAATATATATGCATACGTACACACACGTGCACAGGTATACATACATGAATACACATGCATGTACATGCAGATACATATGTACACATACCTGTTAGATATGTGTATATATACATGCTACATGTTATATAGTATCCATATAGCCTATTTTATTTAATTTATCTGGTAACTCCTGGAAAGAAATCGATTAGCGAAGCTGGGATTTCCAAAGGCCACACACATAGAAAGAGCTGGAAGCAGGATTTGAACCTCAGCTGCCTAACTCCAATTCAAATGCTCCATCTCAGGGCTGCTTTTTGGAAGGGACTGGTGAATTTTTATTTTCTTCCTCACAAGGACCTTCCATTTACCTTGAGCCTGACTGTTTGACTCAGCGCAGCATCAATTCCCCTGAGACTGGTCTGTTAAAAGTGGACACATGGAACTTAAGAAAAAATGGAGCAAATGGCTGGAGATAGAGGGCTGCTTTCGCTTTCCATTTGAAATTAATGTTCACTGTATAAAAAACATAAAGCATATCCATCCCCAGGGACTTGCCTGACATTTTAAAACTTTCATCTGCTTTAATTCACGGCGCTCGAGGTGGGGATTTACACGTTGCTGAGCTCCAGTGGCTAGTTGGCTGCGGTGCGCATTTCCTCTGCTGTCGTGCTGGGCTGAGCTTTCTACAGCCCCAAACAAATTATATAGCTTATTTAGCTCCCTCTAAAAACAATAATGGGCCTATTCAGATTTTATCTGTAATTTGACTTTGTTGTTGAGCAGTATTAATAACGCTATTGTAAAGCAGGCCAAGGCCGCACTCACCAAGTTTTCCAGGCTTGAGAGGTAGGATAAATAGCTGCTTGCAGAGCACAAAGAGAAACATGTAGATCGTCTCCACGTAAGTTAGACATGCTTGCCTGGATTGGAGCCGTGTTAATATCACATCTTGCAGATTTGGCAAGGGCTTTAAGAGTCCTGTATTTCAAGTTGGTTTTTATAGAAACTTGCTGCAAAACTGGGCAGGATTAATCATGGCTGAGATATATCACACTTAGTACAGTATTAAATTCTAGCATTGGAATGATGCAAAACCAGTTCATAACCTTACAAGAACATTGTGTGCTACAGTAATCATCGAGAAATACTGTATATCCAAATTAATGGAGAATAAAATGGTCTGCACTCTGTTTTTTTTGGTGTCAGGCAAGGTTCCTGGGTGGTATTCATTTCTTCTCCTTTAGTCTCCAAGAAAGCTCGCCAAGGCGAGCCTCATGTCTTTCTGGAGTTTGTTAGGACAGTGGACTTGCACATCTGGAGGGGGTCTGCTAGCAGAGCTTGGGGTTAAAAAGTACTTAGGACTCTCCCCTCATGGTGCAGTCTCCCTGGGTGAATGGCATGCAGGGAGCCCATTGCAATTCTGAAATGTTCTCTTCCCACCCCGCCAGCCAGAGCTAATGGGTTTTTATGGATCTGATTCCTACCTGGGGTAGACATGCACATATTTTTAAGGGAACCTTTGGAAGACCTTTGGAAATTAATTGTGGTGTTGCTTGTGCCTCAGAAATAAGAAGTTTGCCATTCTAATTTGGCTGAAGTATTTTGTTGCATAAAGATAACTTTAAAAACTAAATTAGGCTTCTTACTCTTGAGATAGTCCATGCTCTTTCCCTTCAAGTATATATAATTCTTGCTTTCCTAAATCTCTGCTTGCGGCTCAAAAACTAAAGAGAGAGAGAGAGAGAAAGACAAGAAATTAAGCAGTAGTATGAGACTATGAGGGATTCTCCATGTCTCCTTCCTTTCTTCAAATTTCTCACTAGTGAGAGAAATGGTAAAATAAATTCATAAGAGGGGTCATGGAATTTCCTTGAGAAACCTTTAAAATCAGTAGAGTCTGTAGGCTGATTTAAGGTCAAAGGATCTCTTTTATGCCTAGGATTCTAGACATGTGTTGGGTGGAGTTTTATCATTTCCCTGTGCTTTCTTTTTCCAGTTATCAAAATGGATTTTATATTATGGTCATTTTAGAGTAGGTCCTGCTCTCCAAATTTAGATTTCACCATGGGATAAGACTAATAGTAATAAAGTTCTCAGCCAAATATTCCTAAGTTTTATACAAACGAGAAAAGCAGTGGCTTGTGGTCCTCTGTGACCATCTAACTCGACCTCTTGCCCATGAAATAATATGAGGATGCAGTCGCTTATTGAAGGTTCCATTCCAACCCACCACAAACACTTCTTTAGCTGGTCTAACCTGGCTTTCAGCTTTCCTGTGACATTGTGAACTCCTCCTTTAATTTGAAATGGAGTATTTTCTGAGGACCTTAGAATCTGCTATGTTGAGAGACAATGAAAAAATGTGCCAAAGAAATTATTTGGGGATAATGGACCGCCATGCCCTGCCATGAACAAACATGTTGGGTTTGGACCCAGGGGTTTCAGGTTCCCCAGCTCAGTGAGGCTGCTGAATGTAACTGAAAAGCCCGATGAGATGAGATGAGATGCTACCTCTGATCCCACCAAAGAGAACACATTTTCTACTTCTTCCCAATTCGCTCCTCATTACTGTGCAAATATGGTCAGGCGTCTGCATTTCTTAACATGCCCTCTGCTTATTTACATAATACACTCCTACCAAACAGTAGCAATTATTTCTTTTTCTCTTTTCAAGTTTTCAAATTGGATCTTTTCTCCTTCTGGTAGTTAAGTGAGTCACTTAAATTTAATTTTATAGTCTTTTTGAGTCCAGATAATATGAATACTGATTTTTCCAGACATAAAGCTAGTGCAGTCTTGCCCTGCCTCTAGGATTGTTACCATACACAGAACAATACCAATAAATAGAAAGATGCTTTCAGGCATTTTAGCTCAGACTTAAAACAAGGATGCCTCCCTACATTTTGAAGTGTTTTGGGGACAGAGATATTTGTTCTCCCTGAGGATTTAAAACCTTAGAGGTCCCCCTGGCTTGTGAGGATTAGGTCAAGTCCCCAAGGTGCCCTTCAACTGGCTGCACATAGGGGTGTTGGCATTTCAGGTCAGAGGTCAAGATATAGCTAGAAGGGTGTCAATCTGTTTGCCCAAGTACTTGGAGGGATACTGCCCTAGAGGAAGAGAGAGGCCACCTAGAGGAAGAGAGAGGCCACAGTGAGTTCTTCAGGCGGTCCCACACATCTGCCCACCCATTAAATGTACTCATCCATCTTCCAACGCGTTCATTGAGAGTGTGTTGACTTGGAGACACTGAGGAAGCAAGGTAAATCAGGTCCGGCCTCTGATTTTGAGGGGATGGGGAATCCAGGGGACAAAGAGATACGCAAATGATCTCAGCATGATGTCAGAGGGCTATGAGAGAAGCTCACATAATGCATTTGCGGTGGTATGTCGGCTAGAGGAAGCCAAGATGGCTCTGCTGGGGGAGGGCCATGGGGGCTGGCTCTGTATGACAGCGTGGAATATAGAAAACAAAGTCATAAATAAATAGCAATCCTAGTAACAAAAACAGCACAGTAATAGTAGTGACCATCATTCAATTCTCAGACAGATGGGGTTGGGCCCATTATCTTCTCTGCTTTACAGAGGAGAACTCGGAGACATGGGGAGATAAACAACTTGTTGAAGGTCACTTAGCTATATAGGGGTGGAGCTGGGGTTTGAACCCGAATGACCTAGAAAGCTGCAGAGAAACATCCTGGGCAGAAGGAACAGTAGGGCTGAGTGGTGTGCAGTCCTGGGGGAGTCGTGGGGGTGATGTGGTTGCACCACCTGTGTGAGAGTTTGGCGATTTCCCATGGACATGTGCTTGTGTGAGTAGAAGGGCCAGGGAGTCCCTGGTGAAGAGGGCTGTAGCAGGGTCCCGGGGCAGAAGGCTGGAGGACAAATCTGCTCAGGTCGTCTTGTCTTCTTTACACTCTGGCGTTCTTCTGTTTAATCTTTAGCTTCAGCTTAAATGAGACACTTTCTTAGGGAAGCCTTCCCTAAATCCCAAACTAAGTAAGAGCCCCTTGTTATTCTCATTTTCCCCCATGGCACTTTTTTATTTAGAAGATTGATTTTACAACTTTCCACTCAGCCAGACTGCAGGCTCCTGAGCAATGAGACTGGATCTGCTCTGTCTACCCTATATTTGAATGTCTATTGCCCGGCATATAGTAGGTGCTCAGTAAATGTTTGTTGACTGGCTATCTGGAGAGTTCCTAGACTCTTATATTTACCTGTCTCATTAATGGCTTTTCTATTGCTGTTTATTTTCATGTGTTATATTCTCCATGTCTTCTATAAACTGAATACCTTAAACCATAAGTCATCTTTATATGCAAGGTTTTCAAACAATAGAAAAAGTTTGAATTAAAGGAATATTTTTCATCCAGAATCATAGACCTAGTCTGCATGTTTATAATATGAAATCACTTTTTATTTTTAGGTTTTCCTTCTGACCATAACCTAGGATCATAATTCATAATAAGGAACAGTAAAAATAACTGTTGAGTAGTTGACCAAACTCAGCACAACTAGAGAAATGAAGGGTTTGGGGGCTATTGGTGGATTTTCTTTCATCTTGATGGAGTTTTGAGAGAGAGCTAGCAGAATCTTCCAGACTTCCCATGGATGGAGATCCTTCTCCAGGTTGTCCTTTCTTAGGCCTTAGTGGGGGAAAAAGTCTCTGCTGATGATTCTCATCCACAAGAACCATAAGCAGATCTCTGAAGTGTTGTCCAGCAGTGGATGGACAAGCCAGCCTTTGCCTTCCCTGGCCACTTGAGGACATGTGCTCTCTCTTGAGCTGGAGTTGTGCACGTTGTTGAGGTACCTGACACTCAGGTTGTGTGTGGGGAGCACCAATGGGGTTCCCTGTGGAATAAATCAGTTTTTTATCTGTGCATGGACAGGAATCTCTCTCAAGAGGAGGGATTTTCCAGTCTTCCATTTTCATCAGAAATGACAGAGCACTGGTTGGGAGAAAAGGCTTCTGCGCTGGTCTTTCCAAGCCTACTAGCCCTTGCAGGCAGCTCTCTGCACGAATATGTGGTGATAGAGCCAGAGAACATTTGCATGCCATCCTGGGTTGAACTGACTTGAGGCTTTCCTTTAAAAAAAAACAACCAAACTTACTTTTTTTTTTCTTCCTGTGACTCGTATTTATGAATATATTTTCCATTACATCCTGTATGCAGATAGGTATTGACATAATTGAATAAGAAGTATCACAAAATAGTACTCACCCTCAGCATGGGCAGTGTGATCTCTGATACGTTCTCTTTCGTATTCTGGAATTCTAGAAGCCACCCTGAAAATGGATTCTGTATGCTGATGCAGTTTGAAAAATAGTACCTAGATCTTCCAGACTTCATTGGATCTGATTCTGAGATCTACTTTGTTCTCCTCCTCTTAAGGAAGGACAAAGGAGTGACCCATAGGTGTGACCCCAGCATCACACAGCCAGCCTGTGTCAACTCTGGGCTACAGCCCAGCTCTCCTGACTTGGATCCCCTTGTTCCCAGAGCAGGTCTTTGTTTTGTCTTGTGCTATTTTGTGCGTACCTCTGTTTTGCCTTTCTTTCAGATCAGGGGCTGGGTGGAAAACTAACATGGCCTAGGAATTCACAGCCCACACTGTCCTTCTTGAACTCAGCCCCACCTCTGCAGAACCCAGTCTCCTCTCAGCCAGATGACCAGGCCAGTTTTAAGGTTGTGTGATTGTGTACATGGAGGTGGCTCGCCTTGTTCTCGCTGCTCTGGGCCCACAGCACAAGAGGCATGTGGTTCTTGTCCTCACGTCATTTACTGCCAAATTGGAGTGACGCGGCAGAGCTTCATTCCCTCCCTCAGCAGAAGCACATGTGGATAGACATAATTATTAAGAAATGTAGTTTGGGGGCTGGGATTGTAGCTCAGTGGTAGAGCGCTTGCCTCGCATGCCCTGGGTTCGATCCTCAGCACCACATACAAACCAATAAAATAAAGACATTGTGTCCATCTACAACTAAAAAATAAAAAATAAAAATAAATAAAAAAAAAGAAATGATGTTTGGGAAAGAAGGGCTCCCTGGTTAAAAAGAATCAGCTTTCTCATTGAAGAAGTTTTAAGCTGTGGCCACGAGGGGAGACAGAGGTGTTGAGATGCTGCACTTTAATTTGAACAGTGGATCCTGGTGTTATGGGCAATCCTGCTATTATGGCCTTACTCCCCTCTTCATGGGCTCCACGGTCTTTCTACCTTGTCCACGGACTCCTTTATCCCTCTAGAGCTGAAATCTGAACCCTTTCAGCAAGTAGTGGTACCTGCTAAGTTGGCACATGGCAATTGGATTTTGCAAACTCCTGTATAAAATATCCAGTCTGAAAACATGGACACAGTGGGACTGAGGATGTCAAATGTGGTCCCTTCCACCCAATATGGAAAACCGGCTTCTTGTTTGTAGAGCATTTCCTCACGCCCTGCTCACCAGAGTCCTCTGCATTTAACTGTCAGAGGCTGCCATGGGGGTTGCACACACCTGCGTCTGTGGCTGTGGCATGTGCCTCACCAGAAAGCCAGCGCTGATGCCGTTAGCCCAGCTTCACCTCCAGGATGCTCACTGCAGCAGTCAAACATCCCAAGATGCATTCTTATTATTTGTGAATTATAACCTAATACCATTATTGTTCTCTTATTCTTTATTAACATATGATCCTCGTACATATTAATGGAGTGCAGCATAGTATTTCTACCATATAGAGGGTACTGATCAAATCGGGTTAATTATCGTATAGCCTGGGATGGTCTGCTTTGATTCTAGCACCTGGGCTGTATTTACCTGTGTTTTAGAACTTGTAAGAGTGGGCGCCCTGCGTTACGTTCACCTTACCCTGTTGAGGAGCATAGAGCCACGTCTGCCTGTGAAATGCCACAGGCCTCTATTCCCGCTTGTGCCCGTAGCTCCCATTGGCTGACCAGTACAGAGGGACTCCTTTTGGTAACAGTGCCTTGGCTGCTGTAATTTTGACTTAGAAAAACAGCTTTGCTTAGAGGGAAACATTAATTAGATGCAAAGAAGGAGTTACTTCATCCTTCATGTGGGGGCAGTGGGGAGTGAGGGAGAGAAAAAAGTACCACAAATAAATTATCTCCTATTTGTGCAATGTTTTATGCTTGTCAGCTGTCTATTGCCAGAGAACCACACTGTAGCTAAATGCTTGTGACACCTTGCCCAATCAAGGTAGAGCAAAAGGATGTTATGGGAACCTCTTTGTGACAACCTGTGCTAGTTTACATTAGCTTAACCAATCGCTTTTTCCTCTGTGCTCAGAGAAATTTGTTAAATTAATTCAGTTGCAATTAGCAGATTTATGGGAAAGTACCCTGTTATCCTTTAATTGGAGAGCATAAAACTACAAACTGAATCCGCTAGTTCTATTTGTGTAATAGGCAATCTATCTACGACAAGATTTGATCGATGGAGTCGTATGATGCCCTTGCCTTGTTTTATATTGGCTGTCAGCGCTTAACTGGGACTGAAGTATCTGGGTAACAAAAATTGATATAATGACTTAATGCGCCTTATTCTCTTTGAGCTACATCAGTTTAGAGCACTTCTGAGAGAAAAATGTCTGGAAAATATCAGGGAGTCATTTATCAACCTGTTTTCATTAGCATACTGCCTAGCTCTGGCAAGGATTTGAATAAAAAAAAAAGCAGGATGGTACAATTTATTTCAGGCCCCATATTTCTTGGATGAAAGGAGACCTCTAATAAAAGGAAAATACAGAAAGATGCTTTTCCTAGCTGGTTTTTCCCTAACTAAAAATTCTACCCCAAAAGCTTTTTTTTTATTTGTTTGAATTTTTGCTGTTAATAATATTCTAGGGAACATATCCTTGAGAAGGTAATTAGAAAATGAATGCAAAATGCATGGTGGTTATGATACATAGAGAAAAAAATGCTTAACAATAAAAAAAATAACCCAAAATACCCAGATATGTAGCATGTAGGTATTACCTGTCTCCCTTTGCCTGGCTCTGTATGCACGTTTGCGTGTTTATAATCCATAGTTAAACAGTGATCGTGGAGAGATGGACTCTGCATAAATGGGTGTTTTGTAGCATTAAAGGATTTCAGAAAGTTAAGATCCAGTGTTTTTAGCTCTCTGGAGTTGGAGCTGAGGGGAAATAGAAACAGATCAAAATGTTTGTATAGTGGGCAAAAACACATTTGGTATATGGAGTCATTTGTCCTACGCACTGTAGGATGCAAACCACAAGAGGTAATAATAACTGAAAGGCAGTTGTATGGGAGTGAGTCCTTTTTTGCATGAAATTTTTATGCATCAGTCAGCCTGCATACAGTGCGCCTAATGTATAAAATAAATTGGTGCATAAATCAGATTAAGAGCAGCATGTTGCCAACTTTCACATTTGCACACAGGAATTCAATATGGATATGGAGGAATTCCCATTTTTTAATCTCTAATAAGGTGTGGGGAATCTCTCAGGTAGACTTTGCACACAGGGGGACAGTTTACTCACTTACCTCCCCCAATTCCCTGCCCCAAATAACAACAGAAGAAGTGGCGTGGATGGTAAGGGCCACAGAGTGAGCGTTTTCTGGGATGCCAGCAGTATATGGAGGGTAGTGACACAGTATTTAAGATAATATTGCAGCCCTGTCTATAGCTCCTAATTATGTTGAGGAATTGGTGTGCCAATCGATAGTGATTTATGGTGGGGATAAGCAAGTGCACATTGCTCACATTGATCTGCATGTAAATTCCTTGACATAATAAGAAGTTATTACCAATGACAGTCACTGTCTGATTGCTAATTCATCAGCACATCCTTCCATCAGTGAGAGCCACACTGTCTGCATACAGGGGCTGGTTTGCCACACCATTTGCTTGCTCTAAGTCAGGCCTATGCATCTGATGCCCCAGGAGTGGTTATCGGGCAGGTGACAGTCGAGGTCATAACGACCATTTCTCTGTCAAACAACAGCTCTGTGATTAACCAACAAGACAGGGTATATCTTGCTTCTTCTTTTTTTTTTTCCTCCAAAAGCAAAAATACCCTATAGGAGTTTCACTCTGGGTTTAAAAAATTTTGCAAATAGTTTTGTATTCTATATATTAAAGTTTTTAACACCATTTTCCCAAAAGCCCCAGACAGCAAATTGTCAGTGGACCAAAACACAATTGCTTGATTTTTACCCTTCTTACTCTTATTTATGCCTTTAACAATTATTTTTTTTAAAAAACTAGCTTTCTTGCTTCCTCCATATCATATGCCATTTGTATGCTTCTGCATTTCTGCTGTCCCAGAGCTTTCTAAGAAATTTAATCGTTAAGCCTTTGTCCCTTTGTTCTTCATCTCCCCTTTCCTTTCTGACAAGACCTTGTAAACTCATCCTTCACAGCTGCACCTCTTTTTCCCTCCCTCTAGTAATCTTTGTGAACTGACCAGAAGTGTCTTTATCTTTCTCACGTTTGGAGTCCAGGCAGGAGGTGTCATGTCTGCCCTTCACTTGCTTTCTGTGAATCAAATCTCTCTGCTCTCTTCTTTCATGTTATATTACCTAGAACTAGCAGTTTGTTGTTTAAAATATTCTGTCATGTTCCTTTATGGCCTGATTCTTTTTCCCTCTTAAGAGTTTCTGCATCAGGAAGTTGTTCTGTAAACTAATGCAGCCAAAGTGTATGCTCCCTTTTCTTTTTTTTTTCTATTTTCACTGGAGATGGTCATTGCATTTTGGTAAGAGAGCCTTTGACAAGTTGGAGAAACTGTTGTATACCTTGAAAAGTGAGTGATTAGCTCCAGGTATATACTACCTGCTTTACATTGAGAAATACTAAGAGTTGTGAAAATTTAAGATTGTTTGTATAGATAGTCATTATAGTAAATAATTATAACAAAAACAATAATGTTAAATTTTGATGACCTATTAATGGTTGTCAGGTTGCATTAAGTTATACTAGAATAGCAACTCTCAAATCTCAAATGGGTGAAACAGCTCAGGTGTATATCTTGTTCATGCTTTATGTATGCTTGTGGTTTGGCTGAGGGACTCTAATCTTTTCAGTAACATCGGGACTCAAGATGGTAGAGCAGTCAGCATGTTGGGCATTGCTGGACACAGCCGAAGGGACAAGAGAGTTTTGAAGGATCTTGCATCGGCAATCAAATGTGCCACCGGTCATGGACAGAACTAATCACAAGGCCCCATTCTTACCCTGTAGCTCAAAGAGGGAAGAATTAGAAATATTTGGTAAATAGTTCTAATGACTATTGATTAGCTCTTTGTGAAAGATAGTTATTAAAAACCTCATGAGAACATAAAAGCAGCACTCTTTGCTTCAACAGTATACAGATTGGTGATCACTGAAGAGATGTTGAATAATTGAGCAGAAAAACTAACATGATGAGCTGCTTCAACCCTCTCACATTTACTGGCAAGGAAATAAAGATTCAGAGAGGGGAAATCTTTTCCAAAGCCATGGCACTGGAGAAGAGCCAATGGGGAGACAAACCTGCTTTCTTGAGTTCAGTGTGGCTTCTTCCTTTTGCCACCCACCCCTGAAATCCTTGGAGCCCAGAATTTCCTGTGCTTATGACTGTTCAACCTGGGGATGCTGGTGATGCTGCTCCTTGCATCACTGGCCTCAGTCCTTCATTGACACATCCTCACTTTGTCCAGCTACATTGGGTTCATTTAACTTCTTGTCTTTCCCCTTCCAGACTCCAGTGCCACTGTAGTACCATTTTCCTGCAGATTCTCTTGATCAGCATTTCAAGTTCTAGAATCTGAATGCTTGCATTAGATTTTGCAAGTATGACACAGGGCATACGGGGTGGTGCTGATATAGTGATGGGATGTTCACCAGGGTTGCTGCAAGCATGTGCAGTCACTAGGACACCACCCAGTGAACAGCTTATTGATCTTTTTGTTCAGAGTATGCATACCTGCCCTGCCTTCAGAGAGGGAGGGAAACGGTGCTTTGGTCTGGAGAATGGTTGAATGTTCTGTTTTGTCTGTTTCAGTAGAGTCAGAAGATTGGTTTGATTGACATTTCTACTAGTTTACCTTTTGTTTTTTTTTAACTAGTTCAAGTTTCTGCCTCTGATGTTGGAGGGAGGTGAGTACATTCCAGGCAATAGACATGGACAGAAAACCATATAGCTCTTATTGTTAACAGATACAGGGGTTATGCTTTCCAAATGATTTTCCCTCTAAAAGGGTGGACCTTCCTGTTAGAGGAGTTTTAGTTATTTTCTAATGGTTAGAATGGTGGACAGAAACATCTGCCAGCAGAGCATGTGCTATAATCCAAAGCCTGGCATTTTGTCATTTGACTGTTAAGTGGCTAATGTCTATGGGAGACAAGGTAGAGGGTGCTGTACCTGTGTGACATTAGAGAAAGACTATTGCCAAGCCTTATTAGCTCTATAACTTTCCTGTCACCCACATGTTCCATTTGAAATTAGAAACAAAAGCTCAAGAGAAGCTAACCTTCATTTGGTGCCCATCATATGCCAGGAGCACAAGTGCAAGTCTCTTTGCACATTGTATCTATGTGTATTTAAATATGGGTTTGTGTATTTCTCATTTGCTCCCTAGAACAGCCTTTTAAAGTCAATGTCATCGCTTGGTGAACACCGGAGTGCATCCTTTGGTTTACCATGTGTTGGTTGCCATCTAAGTGCAATACATGAATTAATTCATTTTATCCTTAAAGCAGTCCTCAGTAGGTACTCTTATTATCCTCATTTTGAAAACAAGAAAACTAAGCTATTGAGTATAACTTGCATAAGATCATGTAGCTGAGGAATGGTGGAAGTGAGGCTCAGTCCGGGCAGTGTGGCCTCAGCGCTGGTATTGGATCCCTCTCCTAGGTTGCTTTCCCCTCTGCACCCACCTGCTAGGGGGAGGACATACAGAGCAATGGGATGTGATCCAGGCATACAATCAGAGGATGTGGACTCCAGTTTGACTCCAACACTGACTGTAGCCTCTCTTGGCCTCATTTTCCCCATCAGTACAATAAGAATATTCACCCTTCATTCAGAAGCAGTAGTCCTTCGAGTGAGGAACTTGGGCCCAGGGACTATATCATCGGAACCATTGGGTGTGCTAGAAGACAGTGTTAGAATTCTATTTCTAATTTTTATAATCTAAAAGTGAGATGGGAATAAGCTGGATCAATATTTAATATTTTGGCTGACTCTAACACCCCTGCTTTGTGCAGATGCCTACTACAGACACTGGGGCTGTTCTGGAGGCCACCTGGGAATTCTCTTTGAATGGTAGTCAATAGTGACACCTTCACCTCTTCTTTTGTCTTCAGCATTTGCAGATTTTATTATGTTTTCTGGCTACAGGATGTCAGCATTAAACTTAATTTTATGTTTTAAATCTTCTAATAACCAAACCTTTATAATACTTGGTTATGAGTTGGGGATTAACCACAAAAATCTAAACCTCTTCAGAAGAGGTTTTCTGCTTAGGTCATGAAAAACAATTTGAAGGTTTTTTGTTCATTAGTTTATTCACATTATAAATGTGAGTTCCCACTTTTCCTTTTATACAAATTCAAGCTTGCCTGCCTCCCTCCCTCCCTCCCTCCCTTCTTCCCTTTCTTTCTCTCTCCTCTTCCCTCTTCTGGCAAGTTTTGTTAAAGAAAAAATTTTACAGTCTCTTTTACACCAGTTAGTTCTGGCATGCTTCTAATGGTATCAGAATCACTTGGATCTCACTAGCCAGTGTGTGTACTCTGTAGTACTTTCTGTGTGTTGTACCTGATGTGCTGTTATTGCCACGGCAGTGATGAAGACCAGTTTTGGCCATCATAGCTTAGTACTCTATTTCCAATTTTCTCAAGTCTGGGTATTGTTGGCTTTGCCCTGTCTTACCATCTTCAGAGTCTGCTCAGACCCAAGTATGTATATTCCACTTCATAATGAGGTGGAGTAGAGTATTAAATGATCCCAGTGATTTTTTCATCCACTTTATGGCCACCATCTTCCTGCCTTAAATGTGGGATGGCCTCCAACTAAGAGTAACTACCAGGATGGTCCAGGAATGAGAAAGACTCAAGCTTTCTCAATTTGTCCATTTTTAATACCCATTGGTATTAAAAACCTAATACATATTTGGCCACATATACATTTGAGAGGGTGCTTTCTGAAAGAAACTCATGCTCTGGTGAGAACACTTTGAAAATAGATGTTTGGAAACATCATCATGTGAGCTCAATGCTGAAATTTTCTGGCCATTTAAAAAAATCTGCCAAAGGAGGAGTTTTAGTGGGTTTTCAATTCATTTGTTAAAAATATAAAATTGTCACACATTTGGTTAATTGACATCCAGGAATGTGGACATTTACCCACTGAATTGAAACAACAATCTGAGTATCATTAGTGAATATGATTTAAAAAGAGTGTCATGGTTTAATAAACTCAGTCACTGATCAGTTTCTCCCATATGTACTGTGATACTGAATAACGGCCCCTCAAAGATGACATCTCCTAATCTCTGGAGTCTGTGAACATTATCTTATATGGAAAAGGATCTCTACAGATGTGATGAAGGATTTTGATGGGTAGATTATCCTGGTGGGCCTTAAATGCTGTCATAAATGTCTTTATAAGAGGGAGATCTGACAGAGAAAAAAGAGAAAAAGGCAATGGGAGCAGACATTAGAGTTATGTGGCCACAAGCTAAGGAATGCCAGTAGCCACCAGATGCTGGAAAATATAAGGAATAGATTTCTATCTACATGCCCTGGGGGAAACTCCTCGAGGTTGGCCCATTGGAACTCACTTCAGACGTTCGTCACCAGAACAATGAAAAAATAAAATTTTTCTTTAAATGTTACCAAGTTTGTGGTAATTTGTTATAACAGCCATAGGAAACTAATACATATTACCTAAGTGACTTTCTAAAAGCTATTATTCATTTATCAAAACCAAGTGTTAAACTGAAATTAGAACTAAACCTTTAAGTTGCTTTTTTACACACTGTTAAGCTATATTTTAAAAAGTAATTAGGCATTATTGCATGATATCTAGTGAAAAAATTATCCACATATTGCATAAAAAATAAATGATGACCTCAAAGGATTTTTGCATCATTAAATAGAATTATATGTAAAATCATCATTTTCTTTTTCCTCCTCACATTTTATGTTGTGTATGTTTTATGAATACATGGTAATGATTAATTTATAAGTTATATGCTCTTCTTTCTGAAAGAAACTCATATAACTTATAAATTAATATGTGAGAGCATGTAACTTATAAACTTATAAATTAATATGTGAGAGCATGTATCTTATAAATTAATATGTGTTGTCGTGGCTGAGTGAGCAAGGTTGTAGAACTTGCTCTAAGAGATTGTCAAGAAGAAATGAGATGATCATGTAAACTCGTGGAACCTGGTAGCATTCCGAGTGTATTTGTTGGGTGGTTGAATGATGGATAATGAAGAAGTAGAGGCTCCTAGGTTAAGCAGTAGGCCCAGGGAAACATGGCTGATGGCAGGGTTTGTCTGTGGTCTCAGTGTGCTTGATTCTATAGCCTGTGATCTGTGCCAGCATTATATGAAGAACTATGCTTATCGAAGCTGTCTGTTTCATAATTTCTGGAAGACCAGCAAGTGAGTCTTAGGGTGAACATGAAGAGCCCACTCTTCCTCTCTTCCTCATTGGATGGGTGGGAAGGAACAGGAAGGGCAATAGAACATTCCTGCACTGGGTGTGACTGGGTTGGCCTGACTCTTGCGGGGAGGGTATGAGGAAGGGGCTTTGGAGGCATTTGTGAAGAGCTGAGCTGTGGCTTTTCTTGTATTCTGAATATCTACTTTGGTGAAAGTCATGTCACTTATAATTATACCTTTATGGTCAGCCCTGCAAACCATTATCTGGTCACTACATAGTACCAGACACACGATATATGCTCAGTCATTATTTGCCAAATGAATGAATGGAAATTTTTGAGAGAGAAGATGTTGTGTTATTTTGTATCCCTACACCCTATCATAGTACCTGGCATACAAGAAATGTTGGTTGAACTAAGCTCAGCAGAGAGGTAGTGGGCTAAGGCTTTGGGGGTTGTAACCTAGATGCAGGGCCTTAAATCTCCTTTCCTTGTGTCCTTCTCTCTGTTCCAATGAGGTCCAGGTCAGTATATGGAGAGGCCGATAGGGAAGGGGGTGATAGTCATAGGGAGCTTGTATAATCTGTTGGCCTTTAGAGAAGAAAAAATTAAAGTACAAATATGCAGATTTATTAATGACAAATACATCTAGAAATAACAGAATATTTTGTGCCATAGTTTTGAAATGTCAAAGCAAATCCAGAATGCAAGAGAGGCAGATATGGTGGTACCTTTGCATTCTGTTTTAGCTTTAGGCTTCTTAAGAGATTTCTGTATGAGTTGTGGTTATAGTTTTCATCTGTGTATCTCATTTTTGACCCGAGAGTGAGAAGAATAATTTTGAGGCGATGAAAATACTCACCTGACTATTAAGTACAGAAATGGGTCTCAGGGCTGCAAGATCTCAGCCCCACCATCGGAAATGTAAATATCTCCTGAAATTCCCATTTAAGAGCAGATTTCACCTACAAGTAGACTGTTATATCTTCCTGAAAAATATATACACTCTAGTGAGGGAATAAACACATCATTACAATTTCATGACAGATAAGCTCGGCTCTGTTCGGGTGTAAACTCATTTTTCTTGGGTTGACCTTTAAATAGTATTGTGCTATTGTATGGGATTTAAATCAATAATTTTGTCAAAGCAAAATATACTGCAAGTTTTTTTTTCTTTATCATTTAAACAGTTCTGTAAACTCTCAAGGAGTAATGGATTTCTACATGCTTTTCCCAGGAAGGGGAAGGAGGAGAGGAAAGATGGGGGTGAGGGAGGGTGGGAGAGAGAAGCATCTTATAAAAGTCACTTAGCAGCAATGAGGCAAAAGCCGGGGTGGCTGCGGATTTGCAGATCTGAGAGAGTTCCGTTTCCTCTTCCAGGCAGCTGAGATGGAGGTGCCGGTGTGGGCTGTAATTAGTGGTGTAATACCTTTTCTGCATTCCTGTTGGAAAGCACCAAAGTGTCCCAGGTGTGAGGAGGTTAAAATGAGAAGTACCCAGTAGTTATGAAGCAGCAATAATGAGTTTCCTTCTACTTACCGTGGATTTGTGTGATATACAGCTTGCAATTAAGCATGGCTTGGTGATTCAGTGATTAATGTATGTACAGCTCCTAAAGGAGGGAAGCCGCCCTCCCGCCACATCCTTCATGATGTTTACAGCTGGGTACCTATTAACAGGAAGATGGAAAGGGCCATTTACAATTCAGTAACCTTTATGACAGTGAACTCTTTAATCAGCATTTTATTTCCTTTGTAACACTTTAGTCATCTACAAATGTCAGAATAAAATAGGGCCATGAAATATTTAGGATCGGCATGTGGAAATTGACTTCCCCTGATTTAAGCTGCTCTGTCTTTTCATTTTGTTGTTTTGGGAGCTTTTACTTTTATTGAAAGACAATTTATAACTAAATGCTCCCAACAGTGACTGGCATTAGAGTATGGAGAAATTTCAGAGAGCCAAGTTCTGGTTCTATAAAATGTGTTGATGCTTGCTATATTGGGTAATAAGTTATTCAAATAAAAACATTAGCAAAGGGTTTGCATTTCAGAGCAGCATTTAGTGGAGGTACAGCGGACTCTGCCGAGTTTATGACAAAATACCCTGACGTATTTTAGAAAGGTAATTAAGTATGAAGTACATCCATAATAATTTAAGTCAGTTATAGTGTGTACCTGAAATATGCGTTATTGTCTCACATTATTTTCTTAGTGGGATTCTGGGACTTTTTCAGTTCAACAATAACCACTTTTTAGCTTTCTTGTACTGTTGCAAATGTATGTAATATCTATTAGCACAATCACCACGTTTTTATTTTTTTATTTTTTATTTTTTAATTTATTTATTTTTTGGTACTGGAGATTGAACTCAGGGGCACTCGACCACTGAGCCACATCCCCAGCCCTATTTTGTGTTTTATGTAGAGACAGGGTCTCACTGAGTTGCTTAGCGCCTTGCCGTTGCTGAGGCTGGCTTTGAACTCGTGATTCTCATGTCTCAGCCTCCCTAAGTGCTGGGATTACAGGCTTGCGCCACTGTGCCCGGCTAGCCACATTTTTATTTTTAAAAAGACCTTTAGACGGAGATATTATTTGACTAAATCATTGCATTATTTTTTCTTACTCATATCTTTGGCTAATTTATTTTAACACAGTGAACCCCAAACATACCCCAAAGGATGTGTTTTAAAAAATCAATTCTGGACAATGGCATGATTTAAGAATTTGGCATGGTGCAGTGCCCCCCTCACCCTCTTACCCCTAAGGGTTCCTGTTGACCATTTGTGGACCTTGGGATGTTCTTTGTAGGGTTAGTGGTAGAGGCTTGGTCTCACATTGGCCATATGAGACCACCTTCCACAGGGTGTTGTGAAGGTAGTAACTTCGCTCCTGCATGGAAACCAGTAATGGAACCAGCATAGGCAGCAGAAAGAACCGCGGCCCGAGTCAGCCGAGTCCCAGCTCTGCCGTGAGCTCTGTGTCCTGACCAATCTCCTTACCTTCCTTCAGCTTTCCCATTTTGTACACTGAACTGGTTTCCTGCATTAGGCTGCCTTCGAGGCAACTGTGAGGGAGAAGAGGGGAAAGGGAAAACACCAAGACTAAATTAAGGCCCAAAGCCAGCTGCCACAAGTGGTAGGTTTCTATGACTAAACTCTGTTCAATATGAGTATTAAATTGCAAGTCTTTTCCTAGACAATGGAAATGACCTTATCGTATGAATGGGTTGTTATTAAAAAGTTAAAGCATATTTTAAAGTATTTAGCAAGAAATAAAAACCCTTTGTGTTATTTTCTCTTTCCCCTATTTTCAGAAAAGGACAGGGTCCCCAGGTGTCTTCTGGTAATAGGAACCCAATCTACAAAGTACAGTCAATAGTTATTTGAGTTGGAATATTTACAAAGAAAATTAAGTTATTTTTAGTTTGAGACTTTTTTTTTTTTTGAGACTTTTCCCCACTAAGTTTGGGGAATAGGAAACAGAAAAGGGGGAGACCCAAGGACTGGAAGATGGTTCTGGGAAAGAATATGGGCTCAGGTTTGGAGTACTTATGAGATAAGCCCTGCTCTGTTTTCCAAACCCCGCCACCCTGCCTCATCTGTTTGTCTCCTTGGCTTCCAATTCTGAAATGGTTCTTTGGAACATGTAAGTGGGTGGAAGCAGCAGGCCTTTATATAAGGCTACAACAAGGATTCAAAACCCTCCGACTAGAGAAATGAGAAACTGGAGTCCTCTCATCGGAGTGAGATGGTTATGGTTACCTGGGAACACTGGAGGAGGAGCCAAGTGACCTCAGAGTCAAGGCCCACACTGTGTGTGGGTGACAGAGAGGTACTGAGTCTCAGGGCAGGCGGGGACATGTGGGGAATGACTGGACAGGAGGATGGGGTGAACAGCAGAGCAGCATTTCAAATAGCTTTGGTTCCATCCCTTGTCACTATCTCACAAAAGGTCCCTGTAGTGGCAACTTCAATGGCAGGAAGCAGTGAAGGGGCCGGCAAAACCTGGGTGGCTATGGATTGCTTTCAGTTTTTCCAATTTGGGACTCATTTAGTTTTTTTACTTTTGAATTTGTAAAGTCACTTTCTAAATTAAAAAGCTACTGTGAAAGATAATCATCGAAAGTTTGAAAAGCAAATGAGAATACAAACAATTGTCTTTCATCCCGCCACATGATCACAACACATGTTGTTATTTGTGTATATTCTTTGTCTTTTACCAGCAGTATAATACTCATGGTTAAAATGAGAACCACATGTCTATTTTTGTGTCCTGCCTTTTTCTCATGACACGGGATCATACACATTTTGCTGAGTGGCTTCCCTGTCTTTTTAATCATCCTTTTTGAAGACTGCATAATATTCTATCCAACAAGCATTCAATTATTTAAAAAATAATTTAACACATATTTAAAAGTTGTATTACGGGCTATTTAGTTTGCTGCCATATTTTTTTGTTATCATAACAACAGTGTAACATTTGTCCTTATCACTGCATATAAATTTTCCATATTTGGGCTCATCTCTATAAGAATAGAGTCACAGTTATAGAAATACTAGCTGGAGGAGACCCTGTTGTATTGTGGTACTTGCTCACTTACAGCTCAGAAGCTTTCAACAACTTTAGATGAGTTTCTCCCAAGTTTGGGCTATGGAGTTGTTCCAGGCTCAAATCTTTCATAAGACGCTTGTGTTCCTATAGAGAATATTAGATATTTTGAAGGTTCATGGGGATCTAAAGTCATGCAGATGACACCATTCATTTGGAATTTTGCTCTATTAGATAACAGAACACAAGGAAGCAGCAAATTGGATGTGATGAGTGGTGAATGGCATGGGTACTGACATCGGTTCAGCATCCAGATTATGTTAGACTGTGCCAAGTCTGGGACCTCATTAATTTAGTCTCAAGACTGTCCTATGGGTTAGGAATTATTTGTGCTACTTTTTTTCTTATGAGGAAAGTGAAACTAAGTGAGGTTCAGTGACCTAGCTGAGGACATCCAGCTTCTATGCAGTCAGAATTTGAATTCAGGTCCACTCTGCTAGGTACCCTTTAGATGAAGCAGTGGTGGGGAGTCCACTACACTCTAGGATAAACATAAAGTGATGGCCACATCCTGGCCCCTTTTGTAATACCAGAAACTCTTATTCTAGTTACTAGAATTTAGACCTTGACAGTGACTCTTGTTCCCTTTTGCAGACTCCCCTTGCCCTTTATGCAGTTCTTTGAAATCACAGAACATATTTTTGCCTTAGAACCTAGGGATACTGGGGATTTGGAGTAGGCTGGCTGGAAAACAGCCAGACATTCAGGGATTGTTAGGATTGTGTGTGTGTGTGTGTGCGCGCACACACACACATGCTGCATGCATCTGTATCCCTCCAGGGAGCTGGAGTCTGAATTTCACTGGCCTTGTCAGAGTTCACTTTTTCCCTTTGTGCTTTCCAGAAGGTAGTGAAGGAACCATAGATGTATTAGGGAGCAGAGAACACCCTTGTTTTTAGAAAGCCAATTTGGGAACCACTATAGA
>CM053404.1:42923553-43002212 GCA_028644305.1 Xerus rutilus | reverse complement strand
TGTGTGTGTGTGCGCGCACACACACACATGCTGCATGCATCTGTATCCCTCCAGGGAGCTGGAGTCTGAATTTCACTGGCCTTGTCAGAGTTCACTTTTTCCCTTTGTGCTTTCCAGAAGGTAGTGAAGGAACCATAGATGTATTAGGGAGCAGAGAACACCCTTGTTTTTAGAAAGCCAATTTGGGAACCACTATAGATGTGGAAGCCACTCGGGCAGAGGGATGCTCTGAAAAATTCATCCAGGGTCCTTGGGGAAGCAGTCCATGTAGCTAGTCAGGAGCAACAAAAAGAGTGGTACTCAAGGTTAAGGCACAAGTTCAAGGTTGTTAACACCCATTGACGTCCGGCAGATTTAGAGATGAGGCTATCATCTCCACATTGAAGAGCCAGGTGGAAAATGCAAATGAGGGATGACCAAGATGACAAGCAGGGAGTCACAGGGGTGGGCTTGGGCCTTGGCCCTCACCTTACTTGGGCTGGGTCTGTGCTGTCTCCTTTTGAGGCTGAGGGGAACTGGAACAGATATATGGGGAGGATGGTTTTCTACCAATTGCTTAGGGGCTAAAATAAGGAGGGTAAATAGGGTAGTAAGGGGTTTGGGGTGGTGGCCTGCAGATGTTTGGGTCCTGGGTGACTCTGTAACCCAGCTCTTTTGCCTGACAGTGCTGCATTTGAACCTCAGCCTGTTTTTTCTTCCTGACAAAGGTGGGGACAAGGAATCCACGTCTAGCTTTCTCCCCGCTCCCTTGAAGATGAAACACGTTACCCCATGTCCACTCTGCAGCTCTGCGGCCTCTTGGTCAGGATTATTTAAATGTTTATCCTTCCTTACTTCTTGACCTTTCTTGTTCAGTCCTAGTTCCCGGGTCCCGCTTGTTTTGTGTTTCATGAGCTTAGCAAACCGTGGCCTCCAATTCCCTAGTTCTAGTGTTTTCACTTAAGATGAGGAGTGATGAGCCAAAGGTTTCAGGCTCAATCCTTGAGCAAAGGGCCGCTCTGACAGGGATTATTATTTATTTGTCATCTTGGATGTAATAAGCTGTAGGTACAGCTTCGAGAGCCCTTGATTTATTGCGCTGTCTACTGCCACTAGCGGGACGCCTGCTCCACCACGCAGGATGAATACCACACTGTCAGCTTCGTCGATCTGTCTCCGCCACTGCTCCCTCTCTCATAACACATTCCCATTTCATGCCAGAATACATAAACAATCTTTCATTATTTTGATGCCTTTTTCATATTTGTTCTTTACAGAACATAAAGTTTGAATTTATGGGTTTCCTTTACATTATTTCAACACACTCCACCATTTTCCGGGTTTGTGGTTTAACTCTCAGAAATTGGCTGCCAGGTGATTTAGTTATTTTGGCTTTCTAGTTTTATAGTTATTTAATATCGCAATGCCAGATACTGAGAAAATGGAGTGCATGGGAGGTGTGGGATTTGCAGTTTAGGCTCTTGTCATCAAGGCCACGTGATCACGGGGATGAGGCGTGCAGGTTAAAAACAAGGCTTGGGAGATGGGTGATCATTGGCTCAATTTTTAAAAAAATCCCACCTCAGAAATATTATTTGCATGATCAGCCAGCCCACCGCCTCGAAAGAACTTGAAAGCAAAGAAGGGACATCTGCCGTGGGGAGTTAACAAGGTTTTCTAAACGAGCGGTCCGATATGCCCCACCCCGTTGTCTGCTCTCTCAGTAGCAGCTCCCGACCTGCTGTCTTTCACCTGCTTCTGTGTTTCAGAGGCTTGGCCACATAGCCTTGTTGTAAAGAATTTCCCTGTTTTTGCCTTTAATTCTCCTAAAAGGCAGAAGAGCTTGTGTGCAAAGGCATTCACACAGAAAGAAGTAGGTGCCCCCTTTTCCCTGTGGAAGGACGGGCGTGGGGAATGCACCATGCACCGGCTTCTCCATTCACTTGTTTGCAATGTCCTGTTTGCACAGATTTCACCTCTACTCACAGATTCATCTTTCTTCTCAAATTCACCATCTTATTTTTAACTGAACACAACAATTCTCTTCTGTGTTGTCTAAACTGAACATCTAAGTGTTTTGATTTTTAAAGCTTTTCCCCAGTTATTTTCCTTGGAATTAAATTTTCAGAGAGACCACAGAGGAAGCATGGTGTAGAGTGCGTTGGGGGTGCTGCTGATGAGGGCATTATCTACATGTGTGAGAGAAGTGTGTGTGTGTGCACGGGCATGCGCGTATGTGCGTGTCTTCGTCGGCTTCTGGGTTGGTCTGTGGAGAAGCCTGGTGCATTTCACTTCTCTGGCTGATTCCTGACAAATATAAGTCAGCAGCAGGTGAGATCATTCTCCAGTCAAGGTCAATTAGTCATGCACATGTCATGACATTTGGGAAGTCAAGGTCCTTCCTGAGCAGCGGTGGTAATGCTGGTTCCTTGGCTGAGACTCCAGCTCCTTTTGGGGAAGGTTTCATTCTCCCATGCTTAATTGTGTGTGCATGTCTTTGATCTTCCACTCAGCCCCTTTGAGGGGAGGGGGCTCAAGGTGAAAGATGCTCTACCTTTGGAAAGTTCCTCTAAACGCTGTCTCCTCCCCGAAAGGCCCTAATGAATGTGGATTTGAATGTCATAAATGCAAGATAATTTTGCCACTCCTTGCTTCCTGTGGCAGCGTTCATTAGAAAAGTCGGGGATTTGCTTAGCTCACGTCACATTGCACAGGCCTGTTGTGGCTGGAAGGGAACCCTAGTTAATTAATATGAGAAATTTGTTTTGTGTCCCTGGTTTGAAGAAAAAAGAGAGTGAGGAGAGAGAGAGAGAATGCAGGTTGGTGTTGTCAGCGGAAGCTGCTTGTCACTTTGACCTGTTCTGTTAAGTGTTTGATGTGTTTTCTCAGAGTAATCTGTGAATAACATTATAGCCCAGCAGAAGAGAAACCGAGGGAGCAATAGCAGAATTAATATCTGGGAGCGTTGATAATTATATATCAGAATCTAATTTTTAGCACAGAAAATGTGTTAATGACAGAGAGGAAAACAAAAACCACTAGCTTCTCCCAGCAGGCCCCAAAGTGTCATTTATTATTTCTCAGCTGGATATCTATCAAGTTTATGGGTTAATTTTTCTGTAGACTGTTATTTATGGGTTTTTGTTTGTTTTCAGCCATCATTACTAACAATACGGTTAATAGCAATCATTTGTTATCCAGCACTAGGCGTGATGCCTCAGATGAGAGCACTGAACTGAGAATACTCATTTGGTAGCTGAATAAGGCCCTGACAGGGCCCATTTATAACAAGCTCATTCTATAATGTCCATCCTATTAATAAAATTTTGTTGCTGTCTAATTAGAGATGTCTGATGTGTATAGGAGCACGGCAGAGGAGACTTTCTGCTGCTGCTTTTTTTTTTTTTCTTTTTAGCCTGGTCTCTTCTGTCACAGGCACAGCCCATCTGGGCGTGTAGGTTCAAGAAACAAAAGGAATGAGGAGTGAGCAGTGGGTGAAGGTTCCGGATGAGATTTGTGGCAGCCGTGCTGCATGAAGGCTCACATGCACTTCTTTTCTTCTCAACCTGTGGTTTTACCTGCCTGGGTTAGTCACTAGCAGTTTGCCTCCCAAATGCACAGGGATGCAAGATGTGGCCATCAGACACTGTGATTGATTGTCTAACAAAGATACCCAAAACTTAGGCATCCAAGTGTGCTCTGAGCTCTTCAAAGCCTGTGCCTTGAAAGGCAATGCATTTATTCCTAGGCCACCCACAACCTTCTGGAAACTTCACTCAGTTTGTTTGCGGAGGCAGACGAACAGGGTTTCATTCAAGAAAAAAGTGAATAGTCTCCCCAGATAAGAATTTGGAATGATACATGAAGTCATCAATCTCAATGTTTTGTGATCATACTTTGGATCGAGACGCTGATTCACTTTAGTCATTGTTATCCCAGTGGCTCTTTCAGGCTTTTTTCCTTAATTAGAAAGACACTTGTGGGTGACGTGATAAGATGTGTCCATCTGTTGGACTAGGGCTTGGAATCCCAACAGCTACCTTTAAATCCTGATGTCCTTACTTAGCAGTGTTATGATCCAGAGTGGGTTTCTGAGTTGCTGAGCCTGAGCTTTCTCAGTTCCGAAGACGGCAGGCACCAATCCTAAGAGACTGGACTGTTACAAAGATCAAGTCACAAATGAAAATGGCTCACAGGTACCTCCTGAATGCTTGTTCCAGTTGTCACTAGTTACAATTCACTTTTGTTTTCAGAACCTATCCCACTGAGCTCCTAAAATCATTTTAATCATAGTTGTATAAATAGTTTTACTTACTAATTTTATTGCTCATATTTCAAGTGAAATTTTTCCTCCACTCTAAAAGTGAAATTTAAATACATAGCACTGAAAAGTTTTTCTCATCTAATTATGGCTTATTGTGAAGTTTGCTCTGTTTAGTGGGGGAAATAGGAATTGAAAATTCAGGGAAGAAACATTTTATTAGTTTGGTGGGTGCTTGGAATTATACACCTTTGAATTAAGAGCACACGCTCAGGCAATACACTGAAGAATGTTTTAAAATAGTTTTGTTGCTAGGTAACTGTTTTTTCCTTTTTAGTAAGCGTCCCCCCAACCCTGTGAAATGTTTTGCAAATGATCTTTGAATAAAAATGATCATCTAATATATTTTTCTCCCAGTCTGTTTGATTTTGAAGGTAATTTTTTTTTTTTTTTAAGTTACAGCATTGAAAAATTTCCATCCTAAGCTTGACGATGAAAGTGCTGTATGGAGTTGAGCTGGCACAGGCTTGGGTCATCTGCTAGGTTTTCCCCTAAACTACACTTGACTACAGCTTATCAGCCCTTAATTAGTGCTACATTTTCTCCCTGTGATTTCTATTGATGTGTGGTACGGGAAGCTGGATTGAGCCTCCACCTGACTGGTGTGCAAATTGTTTTAGAAAATTCAGCAAACATCTCTCTCCATTATCCCTCCCTCCACCCCCACCGACCTCGTTTCTCTCTCCTTGTGTCTTTCCCTCTTCCATTCCCCTCGATAGGAAAGGTGAAAAGCAGGACGATAGGAATCAGGTTGAGTATTAGTGTTTTTGCTGGCCTGTGCAATAGAAAACGACAAGCGGCCGACTGGGCCCTCCGTCAGCAGATCGCAGATCTGGAAGCAGGAGGTGGCAGCCGGGGGGAGGGGGTCTCCCCCGTGGCCTCGGGATGGCTGCAGTGTGATTGTGAGAGCCGGGATGAAGTCAGCACTGACAAAGTGAGGGGATTGATGGATGGACAAAGCAGGGAACTGGATGTGAGAATGGATGAGGGCAGAGGGGGAATTTAACACAGACAAACAGAATGAAAGACAGAGAGGAATTGCCTGCTGAAGTATGCCCGCCCTCAGCTCCCACAGCAATTTACTTACTGCTAACTGCACACCCAAGGATTGTTTGCATCTTTGCAGATTTTCCTTCCAGGCGAGGCTGAGGGAGCCTTGCAGATTCCAGTCAGTGTGTGCCAAGCTTTTTCTTTCAACACCCCCCAGCCCCGCAACTATTCACACACACTCATTTAATTCAAACTGAGCAGCTGATTATTTCCAATAAGTTCACACAGTGTTTCTGCAGAATAAATTTTCTTCCCCTGCCATTATTTTAATGTTTCCACTAAATTTACCTTAATCAGTTATTGTTGTCAAAGTGTAGTAAATAATAATATTTACCTGCTCCTTTTGAAAATGTTGCTGGAAAGAGATCTATTATTGCTTTAGGAAGTCATGGAAACAGTGATGTACACTTCTTTTGCTCAAGAAAAAGTTAGTGACTTTTCACCTTTATCCAGGCTGTGGAAATGACTGAGCAACTCAATATTTAGAGCATGTAACAGTATACTTTAGGATAGAAAAAATTTTCTACCCCAGTCCCCAAATATATCCCACTAGCCCTCACCCCCCACCATTGGACAGAAAATAAACATAAATCTTTTATTTCCTCCTAAGAAAAATGTATAGTATTGCCTATTTTATAACAGGTTTGCTATTTACAGAATGGCTATTTTAGAAAATAAGGCCCTTTGGTTAAAAGGCTATTTGAGAATTTTATTTTATAAACAATATAGTTGGTGACTGTATAAAGCAATAGAAGGAGATAAATCAAGTTGTTATAATTGAATACCATACCCACATGTATACTTTGTATTCAGGATTTTGTTTCTTTGTGTGAATAAATAAAATGGGTTTCTGAGACTAGTTTATTTAGAGGTTTTGGGTAAGAATTAGTGGAATTCCAGAAGATAAGCCTAAAAAAATTAATAAATAAAACACAAGAATGATTTGGAAAGTAAAATGGAAACTTACCCCAACTTAGTGTCAGCCTTAAGTTTCAAAGTGATACATTACATTTTCAGTATTTCCAAGAAACCTAGAACCTTATGGAGACTGGGAAGTCTCTCATTTTGGAATAACTTGAGGAGAGTTTTGTATTTAGAATAGAGGCTGATGGGTCTATTATTTCCTTTATCAAATTTCTGCCATATGTACAATTTGTCCCCACAATCCCTAGTCTCTCTTCCTGTCTCCCTCTTTCTTTTCCTTCTCCCTAAAGAAACGGCAAGGAAATATGAAGAGTCTCTGAATTTTTGTTTTTTTGTTCTATCCTAAGGGGTGCTGGTTGACACGACCACACACCTGGTTCACAGGCTGGTGTTTTTTCTTGTCACACACCTCCAGAGCGCACTCTTTACTTCTTGGGACTCCACAAAGACTCTATGTCTAGGGCAGCAGCAGAGTTCACCGTTTGGCTTTTGTAGGCCCCTGGGATGCAGTAACAGCTGCCTGCACAGTGAAAGCCAAGGTCTTGGGAGAAGGACTGTGGGCTTGCTAGAAATGATGAATGGGAGTTGAAAAAAAAAGAAATTAATAAGTTATCCATTGCATGGAGATCCATGAGACATATTTTCAGAAATGGCATAGATTATCTATCACTCTGATGATGTTCAAAAGTAGATTTGTGCTTGTGCTCACACCCACATTTTTTGTGTGGCCTCAAGGCTGTGGCAGCCTGGAAGCCAAGATGCCCCCCGCCCATGTTCATTGAACATCGTTTGGGGATGATATGAGTTCAGAGCTGGCTAACTGCTTAGATATCATATTGCATATTAATCCTTGGTATTGAGTAATTTTTCAAAGGTTGAAAAATCTGACAAGTGATAAAATTAAGCTTACTATAGCCAGCTCACGTGTGGCCCCCAGATACAGCTCAGTGTAACATGTTACACAGAATTCAGGTTGTAGGATATTGCAGGAGACTCTGGGAAATCTTAGGGGAAAGGGCAGTAACTCGTCTCACAGTGGAACCCTGATTTATAGAGGCAGGCCAAGGGAAATTGGTTTCTTTTGTCCTTGTTAGGGATCCTGTGGTGTCCATGATCTCCACAAACTGTTTTCTTGTGCTGTCCTATGAATCACTACACCTGTACATCCCAGAACCAGTTTGCAGGTGCCTAAGCCCTATCTCCTTAGATTCTCATAAGTAGGGGAGACTGAACAATTTATATAACTTATTTTAAAAATTCACTGAAGAGGATTCTGGTAGGTGGTCCAGAGACTACCATTCCCCTCATGTTCCTTTGGAGTTAAGTGCTTCCCTCCAAATCTCTTGGACTTTTGAGCCCTTTGATTTGGTAGCAAAAGAAGATTCAATTCAGTTTTATTTTATACCACTCAGTTTAATTCAGTGTTTCCCCTTACAAATGCAATATATATCACTATAGAAAGCTTAAAAAGATAGGAAAAAGCTGAAGAAAAAAAATCATCCTATCACCCAGAAGTTAAAACTGCTAAAATTTTATTGACTATCTTTCCATTTAAAAAAAAATACATATATATACATTAAATTTCAGAAAATCAGAATTATTCCCTAATCTTAATTTGCAGTATGCCTTTGCACATGTCATGTATTTTGATTTCATGTGTATTCTCATGTCATTAATAATTTTTCTGAACCATGGTGTTTAATGGTAGCAAAATATATTTTGTCCAGTTAGCTTTGCCAGTCTCATATTGGTGAGCATTTTGGCTATTTAAAAAGCTTCCCTGTAGAAAACTGTGATGAACTTTGATTGAATTGGCAATTGTTAATAACTTGATAATTATTTTTTAAATTGAGAGTTAAATTTACTCTCCTTCCATCCTTCTCTCCTTTCATCCTTTTTCTTTCTATCCTTTCCTGATTTATTTTTTATTTTTTATTTTTTTGGTACTGGAGACTGAACTCATGGCACTCAACCACTGAGCCATATCCCCATCCCTATTTTGTGTTTTACGTAGAGACAGGGTCTCATTGAGTTGCTTAGCGCCTCGCCATTGCTGATGCTGGCTTTGAACTCGATTCTCCTGTTTCAGCTTCCCAAAGTGCTTGGATTATAGGTGTGCACCACCACGCCTGGCCCTTTCCTGATTTATAAACACTTGATTTATCATGATTTTAGAAGACCAATATCTGCTGCATGTAAGTAGCTTCTTCCTAGAGCCTCAAAGAGCATGAATTGTTTATGAAGTCACTGTACTTTCAATATTGCTATTACTGTTACCATTATGATCATCTACTCTAGAATCATCAATGTTAGATTCTAACAATGCTATGATAGGTATTCTGGAAGATGGAGCCACCCAGTGATGACGGGGCCCCAAGAGGATGAGCCTTCTTGGGGACAAACAAGAACGTTGGAGAGTGAGGAGCTCAGTAGTGCCTGCTACAAACTGAGCAGTTTCACTTTTAGGGCTCCACAACCCTAAAATCAATAAATACTTGAATTCTTTTTAAAAGAAAGTTTTGCTATACATTTGATTTAGTCTAACTCCATTCCTATCATAGGTGAGAATCCTTAAGCTTAGCTACACTAAAGTGATGAGATCTTTCACAGTTGCCTGCTCCCTGAGGTGGGTATTGGATTAAGAATGGAGGAGCACAGAGGTGGCTCCTTGGTGGTTTCATGAACTGGTGGATGGCTCTGGAAACCTCTTACTCTTGGACTTCTTTTGTTGGTAAATAATAAATCCTTATAGTTTCAGCCACTTTGAGTTGGGTATTCTGTTATAAACTTAAGCATCCTAAATGGCATAAAAATCTTAGAACAATGCTTTTTGTCCAATGTATTTGAATGTAGATCTGCTCAGATATTACCTTGTCTGGGAAACCCTCTCCAACGCTCTGTGTTAAGCAGGTCAAAAGTGGAGCTACAATTCTGACATTGAGTCAGAGTCTTGCATATACTTTGGTTGGAGCTGGTGGGTGGCCTCAATGCGTATTTTATGTGTGGGAAAGGAGACCATGAGGGTCCCACGGTGCCATTGGGCTAAGCCTCTACTTGCCTGCCTCCTCCTCACATGACTCTCTTCCTCAGGTCCATCTTCATAAGTGGTAATTTCAGGAGCCCATTTGCTCCCCAGGAAAGGTGAGCGGCTCTATTTATAATAAATCTCAGTGGTGTGCATGCTGTCATTCCCTTCAGTTGACCTTGCTGGAACAGGCTGGTGGGTAGTGAAAAGTATGATATGAAAAACGAGTGAGCAGGGCAGTGAGCAGAGACTCAGTCTTGTGTGTGATCAGCTGTGGAAGATCTCACCAGTGTGACTCAGAGTCACTTTTCCTTTTCTCCCTTTTCCTGTCCCTTCTCTCCCCCCGACCCCAGTATCTCACAGCAATGAGCCAGCACCTGTGACTGCCATGTCCCCAACAGTGGCCATCACATCCTTATGGGGCCTCCTGGATCATGAGGTCTGGGATGGGGGAAATTGAGCTCAGAGGAGGAAAATCTTTTATTTTTTTGGCATGGGGTGGGGGAGGGCTTGTGGAGCTCAGCCGAAGCCTCAGAAGTCCCCTCCAGGGGCACGTTGAGAAGACACGAGTGTGACCGAATGACTTCAGTAGGCGTTGTAAATCTGCAATTATACCTGAGGACTCAGTGACTCGCGGTTGAGGTCTCCATCAGCTCCATTTGCAGAGTCAAGCCCTATAAAAACAGGGCGATGGGATGGTAAATCAAGCTTCCCAGGGAATCGTGGGATCCTGCCGCAGTAGGCTTGAGCACATAAAACGGAAACTTGCCTTTAATGGCATGGTTCTTATTGTCATGCTGTAGAGGCCACCTTGGAGGTACATAGAGGTGCTTTTGGAAGAAAAGAGACCAAGTCTTCCCTGTACTTGGTCTCTCCTGAGGATGCTCAGCTTCGATGTCCTTCTTGTGTGATATCTGTGGGCAGGAAGCAAGGGGGGTGACAGTGGCTGGGGAGGCCTCGTCTGGTTAACCAGACCAGGAAACTTCAGTCACCTCTGTAATATTACTGCAGAACCTACGGTTGCCACCATCCAGCCCTTTCAAACAAGAACGTGTGTTCATCTTAGGAACCAGCAGAGGGTAGAGTGCTCATGGAAGTGGCCTCTGCTAGAGTCCTCTGATCTGGATTACGGAAATGTCCTTCATTCATTATTTAGTTTCTCAGCATGTGTTCTTTCACCACAGAAGAAAACTTCAGTAGTTCAGCCATTTGGGGCCAAAGTTCATCCTACTTATTGGACATAAAGTTAATTATGATTATTTTCAATAGTCCCTGCTTGTAAAGAAGGGGGATTTATCAAGGGTGAGTTAAGCGAGATTAGAAGAGTGCACTGTAATGAGCTTTTCCTATTTTCCTATATAAATGGATGCCAACATTTCTTAACGTGGTCAGACATTACCTCGAAATCCTATTTGCACCATTTATTATTTATCAATTGTTGCCATAGTACTGCTTAACAAAATACCCCAGCACTGAGTGGTGCTTCATGGCAAGCATTTATCATCACCCACATAGGATTGCAGAGTGACTGGGGAGACTCTGCTTAGACTGGGGGTCTGCAGGGTGGTGGAGATGCTCTCCTTTGTGTGCCTCTATTTTACGTGGAGCCGTTGGCTCTCTAGGCATTTTTCTCACTTCAGATGTAAAGGCTTAGAGAAGGGCAGTGGAAATACGTGATGCCGTCAGACCAAGACTCTCAACTGGTGCATTGTTACTTTAGTCCACAATCCACAGAAGTCTGTCTTGTGGCCAAGAACATCATCAGTGATTTAAGCCTGGGCACTCTAGCAGTAGGTACTACAAAATCACCATGTTGTAATGCACTATTATTTTTTTAGTCATCGTGTAATTTATTAAGTACCTGTCATAAACCTTATTTGATTCTCCATTGAAAATCAGAGAGAATTCAACTTCAGCCTTTTTTACCACTTTCAGATGTCTTAGGTGAATTAATAAGGTTTCATTGGGGCCAGGTATTTAGTAAAAGTGAAAAAAAAAATCCGAAGTGGAATTTGAAAACAGAATGATACCTGAATTGTTGAGAATCCTTTCTCTCACTGTGTGCTCTTTGTTACTGTGGTCATATTAACAGTCATGTTTATGAGTGGTTTTTGTACACAAAAAAGATAAATATCTCAAAGAGGACAAATACCTTAGTCAATAACCGTTTACTTCTATCCTGGGTCTTAGTTGTTAATTTTGGCTCTGTGGCTGACTTGAGCTTGTAGAATGAAGCAGGTTAACAAATCATCACAAAGACCCGTAAGAAAATAAAAAGAGATATAGGTTAGGGTAAATTTTCATTTGGCATCCATTTCCCCAAAGGTACAGTCCTACAGCAAACAGTACAAGATTCACAACTGGGTAATAGATGCATAACATGTCTAAACAGTTAAGCCGTTCTTCAATTAACACCCAGCCCTGGAATACCATATGGACTCCCAAGTCTAAGGAGGATGTGGGATATTTGGCAAAAATCCAGAGGATCTGTAGAGATAACAATCATTTGAGAAATGATGTATCTGAAGAATTTCATGGGGTTGCATGAAAGAAGAAAGGCTTAAAGGATATCCTTCAGGTCTACCAGGGGTGGTTCATTGTGAAGAACACCACAATGGTTCTTCACAATGAACCACATGCTCTTGACCACAAAGTGAATGAAAAGAAAAAGGTTTACATTTCAGTATGCTCAAGCTAGACCTATAGGAACGTCTTTCTCTTGTTACAGCCTGCAGTGTTGACCCTGGGTTGCTTCTTGTTTGTGGAATGTTCCTTAGGAGGGTAATTTTTAACTTTTAAACAGGAAAAAGACCCTTTCTCTTTGAGATGGTTATGTACTGTAATCTCTAGGGGTAGCAAGATGGAATCTTTCTGAAAACCTGTTTCTGGATGCTGAGGGAGCAAGCAGGGATGTACACTATGTTTTAGGATTGCTAGTCAAGGTATTGCAATGTTCTTCTTCCAAGTTTCCCCAGGGCAGCCTTGGCCTGCTCACTCTGATGGCAACCCTTGAGCTCTGTCACAGCTATAGAGAGTCTTTGAGAACTTAAATTTCCATGGGAAATGGAAGGTGTCCTTTCCCAATTAATCTATAAGCTGAATAGGGTAAGAGGTAACTTAAAGAGCTGGGAAGGAGGCTCTTTTCTCTATGTTTTCACACTGGGCGGTTTATGCAGAGGCCTCGTACATTAAAGGTTGAAGCCTGAAGTTCCTCTGTGCATCGAAAACACATGTTGACAACATCTTTCTTCCCTATTTAAAATAAAATTCAAATTTTAACAAGAAAAACGACAAACTCTTGTATTGTTTTCTACTTAACCCTGATTACCATCCATCATACTCTAAGGTCATTTTCTTAAATTTATGGTAATATAGATTATTGAGTCTGTGTCTTATCATATAATCCAAAATTTGAGAAGCCTGCAACAGTACATCTAACCATAGGAAAATGAGAAAATTATACACATGGGAAGGAAGGGGAAATAAGTAGTGAATAAGATGGTGTACAAATGAGGCACTGCAGCATTGAGAGAGAATGCAGAGCTAGGAGACCTAGGGTTCTGTTTCTGTCACTCGTGTGTATGACCTGATGTGTGTCACTTAACAACATGTCTTGATTTTTGCCTTTGTGAAATAAAAGGCTTGGATGAGGTCATCTAAAGATTCCCTTCAGTTCTAACCCCTTTTGGTCCATGCTTTGTGTTAAAACCCTCTTAAGAAGGAAGCAGATTTCTTTTCCTGTGCCCGTGTGGTGGGTGCACACATTCTCAAGATACTACTCTTTCTTAAGCTTAAGTGGGCAGTCTGCAGGTTAGTTAATGAAGTATGTCGACATCTGAATTCAGACCTGTGGATATCAGCACTGTTCTCCCATTCCTTCACTCACAGCCCAAATGGTCAATTAAATACGGCACCTTCTTTTGATCCAGAACTGCACCTCAGAATCCTTCTCATCACAGTCTTTCCACTAGTGGCAGGATTGGTCCTGCAACCTCTTTACTCTCCTGGGCCTGGTGTGTGTAGACCTCTGAAGATGCAAGAAGTAGGGGGTGGCAGGGTATCAGAAATAGACACCTACCTGAAAGCCTTTTTATAGGTACAGGAGCTATAAGCAAGCCTGAGAGACACTGGGGGAGTCATCTTGGGCAGGGGCTAGTTTGGATTTTATCAAGATATTTTGAATTAGAGTGACCCTGTTTTAACTATGTAGTCATCTCATGCATATAGGGAATGCTGTGGAAGATAGGTTGAAGTGATTTAAGACACTTGACTTTTCAAAAATATATATATTTGAAAGCCAGTAGTCTTTTGCATTGCCATTTTGTGTTGGCTCTGATCTGACTGTTTGTAATTTACAGTATGTGACATTAGCCTTTGAACCGAATAGTTTTAAAGCCATCGGAGCTTTGGGAATTGTCATGTAGTGCCCTGGGTAGCTCTTTGCTCTGAGCATCTTTGAAGTCTGAGTTGAGGTGTATGGGAATAGAGAGTGATTTTGTATCTGATGACAGAGCAGGAAATAGTTTTTATATATGTATATACACATTATAAGCATAATGTATGTATTACTTCTGTGTATTTTGTAAGGCATTTATTATTCCAAATGTTGCCCAATTTGAAATTTATGGCAAGAATGTGGCAAAGTAAAAAATATATTAGGGTTTGGAGTTTCGTTGTATTCATAAAAGGTTGTTGTCAAATCCCTTGACTTTTACAATGGAAGAAAAATCTCTTGTGATGGATTATTCGGGTTTCTGAATGGATTCTTCTGGTAGAACCCAGATCTTTAGAATTCAAACAACACTGCTGAGGCACTGGGCTCATCTCTCTGCTCCCCAGATCAGCTCAGTTATGCACAAAGGTCCTTTTCTGGTGACATATCATGTTGTATTCCAAAGTACACTTTCTTTTAATTTACAACTTAATTTTCAACCTAATTCAGAAGATTGATACTATAATGCTATTTGCAGAAGTATTGAAATGTCAGTAAGTTTTATTGTAGTAATAAAGAGTATTCCATATATCACACACTCTATAGGGATCCTTGCTTTTTGCATAGATCTTCATAGCAACAACCAGTGGCTAAATGCTGGCAATCATTAATTTTTAAAGAAGACATGGTTATGATGAGTTGAGGAATTAGACTGTTGGTGAAGAATGAACTTTAATTTTTTGACACTTTTTTTTCTTTTGCTTGCATACTAAGGTGAGGCGACAGCAAGATTATAAAAAATGGCCCAAATCCCAGGTTCCTAATACTTAAAATGCTGTCTGCTCATAAAAAGATTTTAGTCAGGGAGAGGCCATCTTTGAGCTCCTCGTAACAAATGGGTATCAGTGGCCCATGAAATAATCAATGCCACTAATCCATCCTAGGGCCTGCCAATATGTTAATGGCCCTGGTGCATCGTTATTGCTACAAGACCATAAATCATTCTGGTACCAGAATGCACTGCTGTCGAGGTCTCAAACCCCTTGCCTGGAATAAAATGCTGTCTCCTAACAATTAATGTCCAAACATTTTGCAGCTTTGTGCCTTGATTGTTTTCAGATGCTAAAAAAGTAAGCAGGACAGATTGTAAATCAATAAAACTATAAGACAAAGTGTTTTAATAATAGGAAGGTTCAGAGTAAATCATAGTTCTGTGTTTATTATTGCTTTTGGGGTTATAAATAAAGAGTTACTTTCTACTATCTAGGAAGGCTACCAAGTTAACATGGGGGCACCCAGTCCAGGGCTGACCCCTGCAAATGGGATTTCCTTCTGCATTCCCCTGAGAAGGAAAATTGGGTCACCTGGAGCCTTGAACCCCACTCTGTGTTGCAGAACAGTGTTTAGTGTATGGTAGACCTGTTCTGGAGCTAGTTCAGTAAGGGTGTTTCCCATTGAAAACAGCAAATGTAGCTCAGCATAAAATGGTTTCTTTGGCAGCATCAGGTTTTGAACAGCCAGCATGATGATATTCTAGTGTGTCATTCTTTATTTGACTATGGTGACGCAGGTAATGGAATATACTAAAACAGCACCCATGTTGGTTTGAGGTACCTGGGACCCTCTACTCTTTTTTTTTTCTATTAACTTATCTGGCCCAGGAGGTTGACTTTGGCTGTACAAATGCATTATACTAAACTGGAGTCAGACCTAAGAGGATCTCATTTAGGAAACAGAGTTGCATCCAATTGATCTGATTCCTTTTGGTCTGTGTCAATTTAGTCTACTATCGAAGGTGTTGAGGAACACGATGGGAAGTCATTAACTCCACCCTCTTATAGACAAAGTTTATTTGTGCCCATTATGGTGTTACTTGTTCTACAGCTGTAATTTCAGCATGCGCTCCTGTGCATTCATGAAGGCGAGATATTCAACCTGGAAAGGTGGACTTGTCATTTGCAGAGGAGCAACAAGCCAACGGGAAACAGCTTGTGGGGTTTGCCATGAACTGGCTGGTGAGCTGGATTCTGACCGCGAATGGAATCAGGGCCATGTAATTCAGGCTGAGCCCATTTCCCATGCCAGGACGAATGTTGTAATGAATCAGGAAAGTCAATAACCAAATGGCAACAGAGCAGAATGTGGGGTCTTGGATACCTTTAGTTTTTAGTTAGCTTTGATGTTGGATAGACTGTTTGCACACAAATACCACGAATGGTCACACTCCTAAGTACACATTCAGCAGTTGTCATCTAACAGCAGAGGGAAGACACTCTTGGCCTCTGGCAGTCATATGTCCCCAAGCGCCCAGTTCTGATGGGTGTTCATAGTCTATTTTGGTGCTCAGGAAATAGCACAGGAAAAGGCCAGAAAAACAGTGGCTCTGCATAGACAGAAAGACAATTAAAACTGATATGACTCTTAACAGAAGTGGCAAGAGCAGGCAGGATGGAAGTAATTTATTCAACGAATTGTCCAAATACATAAAATTGTACTGATGTATGGTGTAGCCGTGGGACAGTGGAAAATTTGATAGTTGTTTCCGTTGTGTGAATTACTCAGACAGGATGCCTTTGTGAAGTATGGGGGTTTGTTTAATGTTCTGACAACAATTTAGATCCTGTTATGGTTATTGCAGTGTAATGCTGTAGTAAAAATTGAACATGACACACCAGCAATTTATTATTTGTGTGTTTTTTAACCTTGAGTATCGGATTGTTTGTCCAAGCATATCCTTTGATTTGCTATGAAATTTATTGTTGATAAAAACAATCAAATTTCCATTAGAAGCAAAAAAATATTATTATTATTATTATTTTTTTGGCCATGAACCGTAGATTTAGGGGAAAAAATTCAGCCTGGGCTACAGGACTTATGACAGGTAGACTCATGACATTATATGGTAATTCAGCATGAAAGAATAATTGTGACACTCCACTCGGTTGTGGAGTATAATCGTGCTGTGAGGTTCAATTCACTGAAAGGCCAAATTATCTTCAACTACATTAGTCTGACAACCTATAATGCTCTGCAGAGGCAATTTGTAGACGTTTCACATAGTGCCAGCAAACAGGGCTCCCCATTATGCCACCCATTAACAAATTTGTGTAGGGAAAAAAGTAACTTTTCCATTTTCCTGACTGTTTTCAAGCTTTGCAACATAATAAATATCTAATAGTACTATTTGCATTGCCATTTACTCTCTTAGTTTTAAAATTTATCTGAGATATGGGAGGAGAGATTTATTTCTTAAGCATCCTGAAAAATACTGATATTTTCTTCAACTTAAGCAGCAGTGTTGCGGAGAGAGCACAGCTTGGAGGCCCACGTCCTAGATGGTGATTAGAACCACATGACCTTATTCTCTTTGCTCAGTTTCTGTGTTGCGAATTCTAACACTTTTAAGTAAGAATCTCTGTAAGAGAGTTGAGCTGAGGGTCTTGGTACTTTTCCTAGACATTGCAAAGACGATAGATTTGCAGAAGCTCAGGAGCAGGGGGAATGTCTGCCATTTTGCTCTGCTGGATTCAGAGAATGAAGTCATAAGATGGACAAGTGTGAGACTCTCAGCCTGAGACTTGGCCTGGAATTTCCTTCCTGAGTGTGTGTTGTGTGGTTGCACCTGTCTGTAAATGCCTGTCTCTGGAGCAATACCCAGGCCTATGCCAAACTGGATTGTTTTACTTTTATCATCTCAAATATAGCATCAGCACATTGGCTTTTCTTCAAAGAATGAAAAAGCTACTTTTGTGCTGTAGAAATTAGGGACACGATATATTTGATTTTTTTAAAAAAAATCATTGTTCATAAATTATATCAGATGAATCCTGAAAGTGTTGGTTACATTTTTGCAGGTGTTTCTGCTTGTTGGGATGCATGCAGCTCTTCGGCTTAATGTCCTAAATATTTAATAGGATTTTCCCATTTTTACCTGGAGTTTGGGAATTGGGAGACTCCAGTCTCCTTTCCTCTGAAGGACAGGGATTTTTTTTTTCCTACATGATCCACTCCTTGTTTATTTAGGTGGGTACTATTGGATTAAAATGAAATTCATAGGGTTGATAGGTTTGCAAAAAAAAAAAAAGGCTGGGACAACAGAAATAGCCTGAGGGACCTTTCCTTCTTTGTCTTCTCTAGTTCAAGGGGTCCTGTGAAAGGGTCTCACATCTTGGGAACAGATGGGCCTGGGTATGAATCAAGTTCTCTGTCTCCGGTAATTGATTTATAATTTATGATTTTATGAATCATCATACTTCCTACACCGTTTTTGAGTAGGGTGGTGTAAATCACTCTTTGTCACACAGTGATGTTAGTCCCAATGTCAGAGGCTGACCCTTCATTATGACAAGCCATTAGGCCTCACACCTGCTGCTTTCAGGGAAGGTAATGGCTTTTCTTAGGATGGATTTGGATTCAGCTCTCCCTGTTAGAACCTAAGAGATGTATTATGATTTTGGTTGTTTCTGCATAACTTAGTCTAAAATTCAAACCTGTAGAAAAAGAAAGAAATAGGACATTAACATTTGTTTTCATATCTAAGTACTGTATCTGCCCTTCATGTATGAGTGGGTAGCCACATTTTTCATTGACTATTAGAGTCCTTTTTATTTTAACAAATGTAGGAAACATTTCTAGAACCTTAGAGTAGAGATGTTGAATCAGTGGTCATACATTGGGTATTTTTCCCTTAATAAGTTGGAAAAAAAAGTTGTGTGTCTATGTGTATTTGTGTGTGCACCCCACTCCGCATTTGGCCAGTGGTCCCATACTCTACGGAGTTATATTTCCAATGTGTGGCTGATGTCTCCAGGGGGACTGTGAGGAGTGTAAACTGTTTAGCACAGTCAGGCAACATTACTGGAAAAATCAGCCTGAGGTTTCCATGCTACAGAAGAGGAGTTAGTCACCTCCTATCTGGTACAAAGGACAGCCCCTGTGTGGAAGGCAGAGGTGAGAGCACAGAGGGCCTGGAAAAGAGGCACACACATTAAGCACGAGCACCATCAGTGGGGAGAAGAGAAGGCATAGGGAGAAGAGAAGAAGTTGCAGTTGGTGGTGAGTGGGGGTAATGGATTGTTTTGCAGGTCTGGAGTCCCAGTGGTATAGTTAAGGACAAGCCAGAGCATTTGTGTTTACGCATGATGTTCTCCACGTAATTTCGCCTGAACTGTTGCTGACTTCCTGAGCATCCGTAGGTGAGCCACCTGCTGAAAGGGCATGGAGGTAGATTATTGTTGACTTTATGGTTATGGAACCTAGCTAATCAGTATGCCTGCTGGGCTATAAATTGTTATGCCTGAATGGTTTTTACACCAGGTCTTAAGATTTCTTACTGGCAAAAGGGAAAAACATTCATTTCTCATGACCACGGCCCCTACTGGGAGGGAAGCTCTCATCTCATGTGGAGGGGAAATACAGCAGGTAAAACCTGTGATACAAAGGCTTCCAGAGTGTGTGAAATATGACCAACATGCCTACTGAGCCCTCCTTTGGAGGACTGTGGTTTTATGGAAATACAATGTATGTAGCCTACAAGGGAAGCTGGCCATGGAGTAGGAGGTGGATTGCTTGTTCCATTCTAGGATCTTCCAACATCAGTCAGTTCTCATACCCAGAGCACTAGAGAGGCAGGTGTGGGTGCCGTAGTACCACACTGATGGCTATTCTACATTTAGAGCTTGAGTTACTTCCAGATGTGGAGGAACTTTTCTTTCTCTTGGTTTTTGAATCTGTCGGTGTTTGAATCTACAGAACTCTAGCCCACATAGAGATCAGCATAGGACGCCTGGACCTGGTAAGTACCACCTTACAAATAGCTTTGACCTTTGATGTTCCCAGTAAAGGTCGCTGGTTAATTTTGCATAGTATACTGCCTACTTTGCTAGCTTTCATCTGGCCCTCCTCCTTTGAATAATTCCATGAGCAATGTCCCGGGTCCAGGTTCTAGGTTGCTTCTCTGGTATTTATCTTTGCCATTCTCTACCTGATTTCTCTCCTCTGTGGTGATGCTGTGTGCATGTTTCCATGGGATGGAATCTAGATCAGCTAAAAAAGCATAGGAGATATGAAAGTTCAGCTTGATGGATCTGTCCTCTGAGCGTGTGTATGTGTGTTTGGGTAGCTGAGCTCGGCTGACCATTGAAGACAAATAGGGAATGTGAGGGTCACTTCCTCACCAGCCTTGAAGTTGAAAACAAAATATCTACTGGGGGGAATGGGACTCTTAGGGTTTCATCTTAGAAACTCGGAAGAGTGATATTCTTGTCTTCATTTGGAAAGGTCACTGGCTTTGTTTGCAGTAAGGCTTGCATGTGGTTATCGCTTGCTTTTGTTTCCTCTGCCTTTTAAAATGTGTATTACATACCAGCACTGGGTGTATTTTATGCATGCTTATTTTAACTTGCACATATGCTCTTTATCATGACAATGCAAAAAGAAAATCTTCAGATATGATTTTAGCAAGTTGTTTAACATAACAAAGGAAGATGATAATCTGTGGGTATTTCTGTTTCCCTCTGTTAATTCTTTTTCTATTTTTATTTTGCAGAGTTGAGAAAGGATATTTCTAGTGATAGTTTAAAACGTTTCTAATTTAATTTAATTGTTGTATACTTGTCTCCACTAAAATGCTAATGTTGTCTGATAGAAGCTATGTCTTATATTTTGGTATGTTTCATAGATGGGTTTGTTTGGGGGACTCATTTGACTGAAATTTGCATTCAGGTCATCTTTGATTTTTTTTTCCCCCTTAATTAGGAGGAAAAGGGAAAGAGAACATATATACATATATATTTATTTTAATGTCTACTCTAAGCCAGGCACTGAATTATACATTATTTCATTGTTTTCATAATGTTCCTTTGAAAACATGATCCCAATTTCACAGATGAGATAACTGAGGTTAAACAGTTTGCCAGAAGACAGAGACGGCCATCAGTGAAACTTCCCTCACTCCAAAGCCTGTACTTTTTTTTCTTGATACCAAGCCACATAATTTTCCTCCTAAACATATAACATCTTAAACTACTATAGAAAGCAGATACAAAATAATAGCAACCTGGACCTACAATAAGGCAGCTATTATATTGAAAAGTGTTAGGGGTTGTACATATAACCTTTCAAAATGGACTGGTCACTAAAAAAGTGATTCTGTCCTTGAACAGCTAGTGTTTGCTTAGTCCTATAATCACTGCAGTGCTCTGTGTGTGTGTGTGTGTGTACATGCACACACAGAAACTTGAAAACCTGATGAGTGTATTCAAGAAGGATAGAGAAGACTAATCTGAGACTTGAAACTTCCACTGAAGTTTGTATATGAAGAGGGTTAGGTTATTATATGGATAAGGATTAAGCTGCTAGGATAGCTCAGAAGAGAGGGAGTGACAGGGAGCAGGATCCATGCTAGCAACCATGAACCCTGTCAGAGCCTTGGGGAAGGGTGACAGCCAGGTGTTACAACATGCCAGTGGGTGTGTTGGTTTTCTGGGCTAGAAGCATGAACTTATGTAGAGAAAGGGACCTGGAGAAATGGGGATAAAGTGTATGTTTTTGAGTAGATGGACAAGCTGGTTTGTGTTTGTCAGGTACAGATGGTGGTGGTCTCACTGCCCCCTGCTCCATACTTCCTAGCCATGTTGAAGCCCCTCTTTTTTTTTTTTTTGTACCAGGGATTGAACTCAGGGATACTTGACCACTGAGCCACATCCTCAGCTCTATTTTGTGTATATGTAGAGACAGGGTCTCACTGAGTTGCTTAGTGCCTTCCCATTGCTGAGGCTGGCTTTGAACTTGTGATTCTCCTGTCTCAGCCTCCCAAAGTGCTGGGATTACAGCGTGTGCCACCATTCCCAGCATTGAAACCCCTGTCACTGTGTCTAAGACCAACCTACCTTCTCACTTTTCTGCTTCTGCACATGTAGCTCTCTCTTAATTACATTTGAGTCTAAGCTAAAATGTCACTTCCTCTGGGAAGCCTTTTCTGATTTCCCCATTAAGACTGATTCCCTGCTATGAGTTTCTCTAGGCCTCTCTCCTTATTTTTAACATCAGTTGTGTTTTATTATCATCAGTTTTATAATTGCCTCCTTCACCTAGCCATGAAGGTGCCATGAAGGAAAATTAGCAGAAGCTCACATCTATAGATGGTGGAATCATTTTTTTAAAATAAATAAATGAGTATATTTAAATTTTATTAGTCAATGAGGGAAGGTTAGGTAGTTTCTTGTGTCCATTAAAGTCAGAAGGAAGGTTCATTTGCTGGTGCTTTGGCAAAACAGGGTCCCTAAATAAGTATATTTGTCACCAGGTCTCCAAGTTCATGTTTCATTGTCCTCTCAGTAGTTCCTAAACTTTCCTTTGGGCATCATGGGAGGATTTGGTCATTTCATCTAGATTTTCTGGTTTGGGACATCCTGGGGTTAGTGTGAGCTAATAGATTCTAGACTTTCTCAATTACCCTCAGTAATTTAAATGTAGACACAGACATTAAGAGCATTTAGTTTTTTGAGATGAGAGGCGGGGAGACAAAGAAACTAGTCATGAAAATACTTGGATGGGGGGGAGTTTATGTACCTGTGCAGTATTAACTTGAGTGGATGTGCTCTGACATTTCTGTGTAGGATGTCATGATTGAACAAGAACGGGGCACTATAGCTTGACCCACACCAAATAGTGGTAGAAAGATTACTCCATCATGTGCATCTGGCTGCTTTCAATGCTTTCCAGTGCCCTCCTAATTTTCTCATAGCACACTACTAAATATCTGCTCTCATATTCTGTTCAAAAGCCACTGTGACCAATGCCATCCTTACTGATGTCTGAATTCAGTGACATAAACTTTCCTCCTTTGGGGGTATGATATGAACTTAAGTTGCTCCCTAGAGCACTTCTGTCCTCTAATTCACACTGATCTTGTTCTAGGACCTTTCTATAATCCATCTCATGGACTTTACACATTCTCTTTATACCTCTCTAGTTATTGCACCCCTGTGTTACTTAGTGTCTCTCAGAACAAGGGTATGCTGCCCCTCGTACCATTAAACTCAGCAAGAGATGTGGCTGTGCCATACCGTCCTACCCCTCTAGGATGGTGACTGAATTGTCTCTCCATTCCCCAGGTGGTGCAAAGACATTGGAGATCCCAGTCTGGGTGGGGTGTTCTAGCCCTCTGAGGACCACTAAGTTCAGGTTTTCCAGCCGGTTGATGGGTGAATCATGTGGGACCAGACAGAGGAGGCCAGCTGCAATCCAGATGGACGGTATCTGTTGCTTCTCTCTTATCTCCTCCGCCTGTCACTCATCCTAGAAGGAAATTAAATTGGCCTGGCGTGGGTCGCTCTTCTTCAAACTGCTAGTTGTTCTCCATACTCTGGGCTTTTCTAGGTGATTGCAAATTGATTGTCGTCTGATTTATGTACAATGACCGCCACCTTTTCTTTTGAAACTTGAGTTTCTTAGATGGATTTTAGGTCTAGAACCTTTTATTTTAAGAAAGAAAATGAACTAATTTCTGCTTTCTATATAAAATCAAATATATAGGAGACTTGTGCAGGGGGAAATTAAAAACAAAAGAGGCCAAGACCACTAATCTATACTTCTAGGCAGTTTTTTTTTCTTTTCTTTTCTTTCTTTCTTTTTTTTTTTTTGAGAGTGTGATTTATTTACACTGACAGCTTGTTACTTATGGTAGCTGCTGCCAGCTTCTGAAGTAATCTGATAACGTCAAAATGTGAAGGGAAGCTATAGGCTTTACCTTGACTGACTTGCTATAAATCATGTACATTGCTGGTGTCTATATAAGGATGCTGGGGTTGATACTGATGGAAATACAAATCAAATCCAACACATGGTAACCTAATTCGGAGCTGGAGATTTTGGATTAAGCCTATTGGATTCATATTTTTAAGTGAAACAGAACAGACATACCAGGCTGTGTTTTGAAACTTCACAACTATCTGATATGGTAACTTCAAGGACATCAGCTGCCTTTAAAATGGAGGCACAGCAAGGTAGACTGATGACATACTTTTGTTCTTTTGTTTATTAAACACATTTTTTTGAGCACCTCTTATAGGTCTGTCAAGGGGCAGTTATGGCACTGTTTTATCTATTTATTTATAAATACATTTGTGTAAGCATCGTGAGGATAGAACTTTGTCTTATCCCACTGTCTACACAGTGCTTAAAATAGTTCTGGTCTATAGTTTGTGTTCAGTGTTTGTTGAATGAGGATAGGAAGCCCAGAGGTATACATTAGTGTTGACAAAGCCCTGAGTTTGTCCCCTAGGAATAAAGAATCATTCCCATCTGAGGATCCTCTATAGAGTCCTATATAGTTCTATTTAAATTTCTGGTAAAGTATCTTCTACTTTGTCTGTAGTGGGATAGAAACTATGTCCTTGGACTTCAAGGGCCTGGATGTGAGTGGCACTAGTCTGTAGTCACAGCACAACAGGATTCTTATAAAAGTAACCACTTATATCTCTATATTTTTACATGTTCATAATGACATTGAAAAAATCTGGGTCTATGCATGAAATCCTATCAGGGTTCATCTTGCCAAGTGCTATAGAAAAAAATTTTAAATGTCTTTCCTTTTGTTTATCTGCATTTTCTAATTTTTTTCCTATGGTAACCATGGATGAACTAGTAAAGGGGAAGTCATTTAAGCTTTTTTCCCCTAACACTTTTACTTTAAACACGAAAATACGAATTTGTGAGGGTTTGTGTGTGTGTGTGAGTGAGGGGGAGGGAGGGAGGGTGAGACAGAGAGAAAAAGAGAGAGAGAGAAAGAAAAATTTTATCAGATGGTTCAAACAAATGCGCCAAGGGAGTGAGCTGAATAATGTGATCCTTTAGCAAATGGAGCATCTACTTTCACTTGTCTCTTTGGTATAAATCTGGATATTTACCTCTTGGGTATGCCTAAAGGGAGACCCACCAATATTTGAAAGGGAAGCATTCACTTACCCAGAAAACTAAACCATGGGAAGAGAACAGGGCAAAGATTCCACTCCCTGCTAACCTTTTCAGGTTTTTGGGCAGTACTATAATTGGAAGCTGATATTGTTTGGATCTGTAGTGTCCCCAAAGGTCTGGGTGGTAAAGGCTTGGTCACCAGCCTTTGGTACTTTTAGAAGGTGGTAGAACCTTTAGGTATTGGAGCATATTGAAAGGAAGTTAAGTCACTAGAGGCAAGCCCTTGAAAGAAATACTGTCTTTCTTGTCTTTCCTGCTTCCTGGCCACCATGAGATGAACAGGCCTCATCTGCTACACACTCCTGCCATGATGTAGTGTGTGCTGCCACAGGCCCAAATCAACAGGGCCAAGAAACATGGACTAAAACCTCTAAGACCATGAACCAAAATAAACCTTTCCTTTTTATAAGTTCATGATCTCAGGTATTTTGTCATTGCAAGAAGAGCTAATACAGATGCCCACATACCATATGTCTAAATATTTAAAATTATAAGCCAGACTAATGCATGCTAAATAAAATATGCTCTATTCTCTCATCATGAAAAACATGCTTTAATTACTGAATTGGAAGCCAAGATTTCAATTTGGAATTCTCTACTTCCTTGGGGAACCGGGATGTGGCAGCATGGTGAGAACCTGTTCTGGGTCCTCAGCTGTCCCCCTGGCTCTCTGTCTTGTGCTGTGAAGAACCTCTCATACATGTCTTTGGATTCTGCAGCCTGCAAGTCCAGATGCACATCTATCCAAGCTCATCACAAACAGCCATCCCTCAGGCCTGGGGCAACACATACCACCTCACTTTTGTAGGGTGGAGTGGGATGGAGTTCTGGCTATCCACATTGCATCTTAAAAGATGAGGGCACATACTGGCATGCCTCTGGGCTCTGTGAACTTCTTACCCCATGAGGAAGGTGAGTTCCCCATTGCTCAAGTCTCAGAACCATACTGCTGGTGGTAAAGAAATGTGCTAGGGAACTAATACTTGATGGCTCCCATTTTAAGGATAAGTCTCATGTTTCCTGAATTTCAGGCACAAAGATCACATAGGTTTAGGCTGGTGCTCACAATAATCCAGCAGGCTCAGATTTCAGCATGTGTAGGACTCTGTCAGGATGGATTAAAATGAATATGTGAGGCCAGGCACGGTGGCGCACGCCTGTAATCTCAGTGGCTGGGGAGGCTGAGGCAGGAGGATCATGAGTTCAAAGCCAGCCTCAGCAAAAAGCAAGGTGCTAAGGAACTCAGTGAGACCCTGTCTCTAAATAAAATACAAAAAAAGGGCTGGGGATGTGGTTCAGTGGTGGAGTACTTCTGAGTTCAATCCCTGGTACCTGCACCCGCCCCCCAAAAAACCTCCGTGGGTGTGTTTTGATGACATGTTTGGGCCCCACATAACCATTATGACAGCCCCTCTAAGGCCAAACTCTTAGCTTCAAAAAGAACAGGTATGGAAAGCTCCTAGCACTGAAGAGATAGTCCCTCCTGTTATTATTACTATTATTAGGAACTGATTCCTGTGTTTTACCGTCCTAGAAAGATGAGCTCAGTTGTGTAATCTGGGGCTGCTTGAGAGCTGGGAAGAGGTCGGTTTGATTCATATTTGTCACTGTCACGTTTGTCCTATGTACCTGTCACCACCAGCTCAGCTGTTCCTGTCCTACATGCTCTTCTTTTTGCCCTGAGCTCATGAGCAACATCTCCTGGCCTTTCTCTTGGAATGTCACACTTTCCCTTTCTTTTCTCATACAGAGTGAACAAAAACGAGTGGGACTCTGTACTGAGATGATGTGGCCTGGGACTGAGGCAGAATGAGCAGTGACCTGTTAGTCCCTTACTTTGAAGTTTGATTTTTCTTGCAGTACTCTTTCTGGAAAGGGATGGAAAGGCAGTTCTTTCCTAGGAGTTATGAGAGGGGGCAAAGCAGTTTTTCTTCATGAAACAGACTCATCTTTGAAAGTCTTGTGTTTTAAAGTAGGGTTTAGCTGGGTGGAGGCTGGGTCATGAGTCCTAAGGGAGGCAGAGAAATGGACTTCCATTGATCATAGTCTACTTGCAAATATAGTGATGAATTTTCTTTAAGAAGGAAAGTTCTTGAACTCCCTCCCTTAAAGATACTTACCTTAGCTGGGTGCTCACCTAGCTCTTTCAGCTTCCTGGGAGACACAAGGGAGATAGTTTCTGGGTTTGGGTATGTGTGGAGGAGCCCAGGACAGGTAGCTCGTTGTTCCGTCACCATCTTTACTGACTAGGTCTGTGACCTGCTTAATTGGTTTGCCAAGATGATATAAATTTTGAGGAGTAAGAGAATGTTAAAAAATAGGGATAAGTCAGAAAGGAGAAAATATCCAATGGTTATTGAGAGAGAGAGGAAAACTTCACACACAGGGGAATGGAGGGAAAGGTCACACACATTGTGGAGGGGTGAAGCAGAATCGTCACCACTGATCTCTCCTGCGAGGCTTGTTCTCTAGGAGAGTGTAAAAAGTCCTAGGAAGACTATTCAGGAGAACTGGACTCTGGTCTTGGAAATATCATTTCTTCTCTAGATCTCAATGCCCTTGGGGTTTAGATGAGAAGATCATCTATTTTCTTGGAGCTCTAAGAAAGTGTTATACTCTTCAGGCCTTAATGACACCAATACACTATGTCTAGAATGGATGACCTGGGGTTCTTAAAATAAGTCAATGAGTTACCATTGATTCATGTGTGTGTTCATTTGTTATGATTGTTTACTGAGTACCTGCTCTTTGCTAGCCGCTGTACTAGTTGTTGGGGTGACTGAGATGGACAGGACACATGTAGATTCTCCTCTTGTGCATCTGCCTCCTGTAGAGAAGCCACTCTGTAAAGCTATAAGCCACTGACCATGGGAAGCAGAAAATAAGATGCAAGGCAAACCTAGAATTGGGAGGAGAAATTCAAGAATTTTAAGACCCGTGTTAGCAGTTTTATTTCTTCTTGAGTCTTTGCTCTAGCGTCACTGTCTCAAAGCAGCCCACCCTTGCCATTTGGGTTAGTGCTGCAGCCTGCACCCCTTGTTGCTCCCCATCCTCTCGTGTTACTCTGCTCATTTTTCCTCCCATACCACAGTCACCTTCCAGCCTAGGATATGATGCACTTATTTATTAGGGTAATGGCACATTCTCTGCCTGCCTTGTGCTGGAACATCCACTCCACAAAAGCACAGATCTTTGGACTCCTTGTTCACCATTGGGTCCCAAATGCCTGGAACACTAGTGGAAGCTTAAATATCTGTGGAATAGATTAATAAGTGACTATATGACCGAGGAGTACAGTATAGCGTTATAATGATGTTGGAAAAAACTTGGTATGATATTTAGTAAGTCATTCGTCCTGAGACATTGATGGCATTAATCCACCAATGTTATGAAGGTGTTTTGTTTTGAGTGCCGTTGATGGATCATGACAGAATGAGACGTGTTTGCGTTGGTGAAGTGTGGCAGACCACACGCTAATCCAGCATCTAGCTTTGCTCAGGGAAGGCCCAGGTAGTCACAAGGTTTGGTGGATTTGAGCTGTCTGAAGTTCTTTTTAATCTTTGCTCCTGGGTGAAACAGAGAATCAGCACCAACAACACAGTATCCCACTAAAACCCCTAGATGAACACGGTGCATCTTTTCGATGGAGAGTGCTGTGACGGACTGCAATAGTCACACCATGGCACCTGGATGCTGGTTCTTCAATGATCTGAGACTCCAGGCTTTGTTTTCCTTGGTCAAAAGCTCCTCTTCATCCTAGCCTAAAGTACACTTTTGAGATTGTTCAAAAAGGTCTTTCTCCTCCAGCCGTGAGTTGTCAACACTGTTATAGTCATTGTCATTCAGCAGACAACAGGGGACACTGCATTCTTCCCCCAGCCCATGCTTCCTTTGTCCAGGCCTGAGTCCTTGCATAGGCGGCATGTCCCAACTCTATTTACCTACCCATCTCACACCATTACTTGTGAAAAGCTCTTATATTCGTCCTTTGCAAAAAGCGTACACATTAATTATCAACTGGTTTTATTTGGGGGGGAGGCGTGGGGGAGTGGATGAAGGAGGCTAGAGAGGGAGGAGCATGGATCCCAGGGACGTTTTAAAGGACCCAGTACGTCAGCTTCCTCCCCACTCTCCTCCTTGTTTAGTAAATGAAGGCACGTGAAAGCGGAACATTTGGCGCTTTGCACCAATATTATGGTGTAAAATTATAGTTAGGAATATTGTGTAAAAACCGTAATAGTTTGCAGTTATAGCTATGGTGAGAACAGCAGGCAAGACTATAAGCTTTAATTTATGTTGTGCTTTGGACATTTTTCAGAAACTATTTACCCATTACCTCTTAGGTCAGTGGCCTAATAATGCAACAAAGCACTTTTTGAAATTGCAGATAATTTTCAGTGCTCAGATCTCTGTGTAGTATTGATGGGGAGGGTGGTTGATTAGGACCTTGGGAATTGTGCTTGATGGGAACAATCTGGAAGGAGTGAAAAATTATTAAACACACACAGCGGGAGACGGAGGATTTACCATTGTCGTGCGGTGCTATTAATTCTCATTGCTCGGTACAGCGGCTTGATTGCATACTGTGAATACTGTTTATTGGAGAATGGGTACAATTTTGCTGCAGTTGTTGTAATGTAATACTAAATGCTAATTAGGCTTCTAACAATAATTAGAACCTCTTGCCAGACTTAGAAATAGAAACACTCAATTGAATTTACAGAAACAAAGACCTTTAAGCTACGCCAGTAGCAGCATCAACTTGGAGAAGTTTTTTACATTTTAGTTACAGAATTGCCAACACACACACACACACACACACACACACAAACACACACACAATTAAAAAAATTCTGCAGCGTGCATAATGACTTCATTTATGTTCTCAATAGGATTATTTTCAAACTGAGATAAAGCAAGCCTCCTCCTCCCTATCAGATGAAGAGAAACTGCAATACAGGTATAAACCAAAATACACCTTTGTTACTTTGTAGATGGCAACTGCCATGCTATTAATATGGTGGGAAAGGATGGGCTGGGGTGGGGATGTTGGGACCATTCAGAATGCTCAAGGTTTTCCTCAAACCCTATTTTGTCTCGAGGCTGTCACACGTGGCTCTCATACCCCCTGATTGCCAGCCTCGATTCATCAGATCAGCTCCCTGTGTTGCTTTTTTTAAACTCTCTCACCAAATGCAAACCAACCCCTCAGAGTCCTACAGGGATAAGCTTCTCTTTGGTTCTTTACTTGCCAACCCTTTCTAACCAGCATGGCGCACCTCTCAGTGAAGGAAGGAGTATGTCTGATGTGGTTTACAATGAGAAATAATTAGTGGAGAATTTTGCTGGCATTTGCCGAGCCCTGTGGTGTCACCCCATCACTGCCGGGCAGAAGTGTTGGGCCATCCCAGGAATGTGGCCATGGGTATCTCAGAGAGTTCCTGGGGGGCCTGGGCATGTTTCTTGGCACCAGGGCGTGTCCTAGCATCCGGATCTGGAGTTTTTGGCAGCACTTGAGCGAGGCCTTTGTTGTTGGGGTATCAGTGCTATATTTAATTTCCTCATCCTGTTTGTTTTGTTTTTAAACTCTGAGGTAAAACGACTTCAGCAAACTTCATCAGCCCACCCTTCACAAATGTACCACATGAAACAGTTGAGGACACCCACCCCTTTAATTTTAACCTCGTCTAAGCTGACTCGCTGTTCTTGAGTGCTGATAATTAGCCACTTGGCAAGATGTGTCCTGTTGCCCCTTTGTCTGGAGCCATCATGGTGACAGAGTTGTAATCCTGAATCCCTGTTCTGAAGAAGTGTTAAAAGGGCTTGTGCTGCGCACTGCTGCACCAGTGCCAAGTTTCTGGGTGAAGTAAATTTTTACAGGTTTCACCAGTTACTGGGAAACAGATTTTATGATGGAAACACTGGAAGCCCAGTCTTGTTCCAGCCTCCAGCATGAGACATGGCTGCTCTACACAGAGAAGCAATTTCCTGATTTCTCTCTGGTTTGGTTAAAGTGTCCATTTTTATAAGCTGCTAAGAAATGACAACCTCAGGAGCTTCTGCTTTTGTGTTCTTATTACTATTCCATTAGATTCATCAAGCACAACCCTCCTTCAACCAAGTGTCGCCTCTGCCCAGGTGACATTCTTTTTCTTTTGATTTAATTTGAATTTCTTTCAATATTGCTTTTGACCTTCTCAGCCTGCCTCCTCCTTACCAGACTGCCTGAAGGGGCTTCACTAGTGGTGTGCCCCAAGCCACAGCAACTGCTTCAGAAGTTAGGCCAACCGGTTTCTCCTTTTAGAATTCCTTGGTTCACGTCCTCTCTGCCACTCATTGGTTGGACAGTGACCTCCCCTTGTCCAATATCAGTTAGGTGATTTGATCAGATTCTCTCTGCTTCCTGATTGTTAAACAGTCACTGGTGTGGTCTAATGGTTTAACTGGGGGGAGATCAATGGTTTGTATGGATCTCCTAATTTCACACTAAATCTTAGTTTTCAGGGCAAAAGAAGTCATCAATAAATCATCAGTGACCCAAACTCCTTGACTCTGGGGGTGGATTCCTCTGTGTCCAACAGTGCTCTGTGAGATGCTTTAGGTTTGGTCCTAACGGGGTTAAATGGAGTTCCGTGACTCGAGGTGGGTGTCACACATCTGCCTGTCTTGCAGTTTCTATGAAGTATGCCAGTGAGATTTCTAAGGAGGTATGATGGGAGCATTTGAGTTCTCATTTTAGCAAAGCTGCTTGATTGCCCAAGGTGCTCACGTTGTGGTTTTTCTCTTTCCGAGGAGACAGTTTTTCTCGCACGGATCTGCCGAGGGTCTGTGAGAGATGAGGCCTGAGTGAGTCAAATGCTTTCTTTCTATTTTCTGGTTACATTTTTCTTGTTCACAAGTCAGTGGCACCTGCAAATGGAAGACTTGCTGAGGTAGCACCTGGCTGATTAGCAACTTTGGCTTGGTCCCACTCACACACTGACCGTTAAATTACTTCCTATCATGCCTGGGCTGTGTGGCCACTGCCGAGAGGCAGGGGAGGTCACTTCAATATGGCTGACATGTTCTGTGTTTTCCCACAGCACATCACATGTAACCAGCGCATAGACTTTGACAAAGTACCACAGGGTGACCTGGTAGTCTCGGGTCAGAGTGAGAGAAATTGGTGTTGTACTAAGATGTATGTTAATACATATATTATTTATATGGGCATTAGCCAATGCTATTGTTGCCTCAGCACAAACCAAGGCCCAGAGATTGGCCTTGGGGTTTTCATGAGCTTACTTTATCATGTTCCTCCCCACCCCCACTTCGCTCATGAATAATTAAAAACTTAAATTACTTGCCATGTACAAAATTCATATGCTGGGGAAAATAGCTACATGAAAATTAATTTTCTGTTCTGTGAGACTGACGGGAAATCAATTAATCTTGATGTATTATTTTATGCAGAACAGGGTGCAAGAACCTGCCGAGAGAATGGCTACAGCTGTTCTTGTTGGTCGGGCCATATATTATCGTTGGCGGGTTTGACAGCTTCTGAAGGAAATGGCTGAGGGGTATCAGGCAGGTGAATCAACTGTAAAAATTTATTGGAGGATACAAACTGTTTCCAGGGGACTGATATAAAACTCACACTTGAGAACTGAAGTATTGAATGCTTTTGTGACTGAAGCAGCTTGTTGTCAATATTTATAGCTTTTCTCTTTGTTACATGTCCTATTTGTTTGATTAACTAGTCAGATGTTAGTGTCTGTCGGTAATTTATCTGTTGTGCCTTCTGTAGCATTTTTGATACATAAAGATTTACCACTAGATAAATAAGGCAGCTCACACAATGCAATATGCTAAATAAAATGACAGAGCTGTTTACAGCATGTTACAAGTTTTATAACTCACGAGGTAGATCAGTAACTTTTGTTTACTGGTGTCACTGTTAGTTGAAACATGTCTCAATGTATTAAATACGGTGGGGGTAAACAAGGCTCTCTTAAATAAGCAGAGATTATAATCAACACGTACCTCATAGTAAATCATTTAAGAGGTCTATAAAAACGTTTATGTACAGCCATACATAATGCATACATTTCTGAAATAAAATAAAATAAATGCATGCTTTTACAATAGGCTGTAGTTGCATTCCTTTCCCATGCGGTCGACATCAATTTCTCCTAGAAATGATGGAGGTGCTATGTTCAGACAAATGCTGACGTAGACAAATGGGAGCTTGTGACTGAGGGGCGGTGGCCTGGCAGGTGACTTCCCTTCTGGGTGGGGAGTGGCTATTGGAAACACATGTGCATGTTGGTCACATAAACGGTCAGTGCGGGAGGATGATGGCGCTGGGCGATCACAGCTGTCTGTCTCAGGCAGTGGAAGCTGACTTCCTGTGGCCTTACAGGGAGCCGTTGTGCTGTGTATTATAGGAAGACCCTCAGTCAGTACAGAGAATTCCCTCCCCACAGCCCTTCTGTGACCACCTTTCTGTTCCCTGCTACTAGGCAATGGGGCACTAAGGAGACATAGAGTCACTGGCCTCCTAAGAATTTGGTTTAGGCACTGGTGCCCTCTTATGCCTACCAGAGATGTGGAATCTTTATCGCGTACCTGTTGTGCACTCTTCAGATGTCAGGCTCACAGAGTTCTGACTAAGCAGCCCAGTTTCCATTGCTCAGTGACAGTCTTGGCAAACAGGTTGCTCAGCATACAGTGCTCTAGAAGATGACCTCACTATGATTAAATTTATAATTTACATGTGCTTCAAATAGTGCTTCATAGGGAGTGATCTTTGCATTGGTGGAATGATTTTTACTTTTAGAAGCCTGTTGTTAATACATGCATGGAATATGTATTAATCAGGGTAAGCATATACTAAGGTATATTTGTTAATTCACAAGAGGAACTCCTCTTATTTGGCTAGTTTAGGGTGTGAGAGGCAACTGAGGATTGCTCTGTTACCAATTACCACAGGCTTAGTGGCTTAAAACAATACCAGGTATTAACTGTAGATTGGGAATCCTGGGCAGGCTGGCCGAAGTGCTCTGCTTAGGGTCCTTTGCAGCTGAGATGAAGGTGTCAGCCCAGGTGCCTTTTCTCTGGGAGGCTCTGGAAAGAGTCTGCTTCCAAGTGCTTTCAAAGTGTTAGCAGAAATCATTTCTGCATGGGTGTAGGACTGAGGTGCCTGTTTTCTTGCTGGCTGCCACTGGGGGTTTACTCTTAGCTCCCAGAGGATCCTCAGCCCTTTCCAGTGTTCTCCTCTGTCTTCAGGGGAGCAGTGGCTATCTCTGCCATGCCCGCTCCTCCTCATGCTTCAGGTTCTCCCCATTTCACCTTCTGCCATTGCTAGAGAAGATCTGTGCTTTGAAAACATGGTTCACATGATTAGCAGGCTCACCAAGTTAACCTCCATATCTTAAGGCCAAATAATTAGTAACCTTAGTGATACCCAGAATCCTTTTTGGCATGTAACACTGGGGGCAAAGGTCATGGGGTCATGTAGAGTTCTGACAATTATGTATATATTTAGTTTGATGTTTATGCCTGGATTTTTTTAGAGCAATCACATTCGTAATTCTTATCTTTTAAAAAAAATTTTTTTTTTAATTTAATGTTCTCACTGGCCTGCATAGAACAGGGCCAATCTATGTGAATTCTGTCAGCAAATACCTGTAGGGCAACTGCTGTATGCCCAGCCTTCCAGCAATGGGCTGAATGTTTGCATACCCTCAAATTCACACGTTGAAATCCCAATCCGCTACGTGGTGGTATTAGGAGATAGGGTGTCCTTGGGAGAGGATTAGGTCATGAGGGTGGGGTCCTCACAAGTGGGAGAGTGCTTTTCTAAAAGGGACCCTGGAGAGCTGTCTCTCTGCCATGTAAGGATACAACAAAACTAGTTGTCAACAACCTGAAAGAGGGCCCTTTCCTGAACCTGATCATGTTGGCATCCTGTCCTCAGACTTTCAGCCTTTAAAATTGTGAGATATAAATTTTTTTTGTTTATAAGCCATCCAATCTATGATACTTTGTTATAGCAGATCAAGCTAAGATAGAGTCATGTGCCACTGTTTCAGTCAGCAGTAGATCAAATATACGATGGTGGTCTCATAAGATTATATTACTTATTAACATCATAGCAATCTTAGTTTGTGTGGGTATACTTTATCACATTCACACAATGAGGTCATTAGCCAGCCTATGCGCTTGAGGACAGGTGCCAAATTAAGTGTAAGTGGAGTGGGAAAGAAAACCCCTGAGAGTTGAAATGGGCACAAGAAGGCTTCAAGAGTGGAAATATCAGGGAGCCTTGCAGAAGCCACATAATTGAGCCAGATGGGGAGGAAAAGGCAAAGGCATAAAGGTGACAAAGACCCTACTGTGTGGAGGAAATATGGGCAGTCAAGCTGTAGCAGTGTGTCCTCTCCCAACTTTTGAATAGGTGTGGAGATGGATGGGAGAAGGACACTGTAAAAATAAATATGCACTGATGATAAGCCACCTGGCATGAAAGTTTTGAAATCATGTGCAGTTCCCCATTCTTAGAGAAGCCTCTCGAAGGACTCACATCCTCCATCCCCTCATCTACAACAAGCCTTTGTTGGGGGTCCTTCATTCTTTGGGGATAGTCAGATTATCCTGAGCAGTGCAATAAGTTCTGCACCAAAGTTCTGAAGCCCAGATTGTACTTTATGATTACCTGGGAGCTCTAGAAAAGATACCTGTGATCAGACAGTACCCCAGACCAATTCCTTCAGAATTGCTGGGAATCGGGCATGAAGACTGGAATTTTACTGAAATATTCTCCAAGTGATTTTAATCTCACTTAGGGTGAGAACCACTTCACTATATGATCAGTATGTGCAAAGTGTTTAGCTGATCCATGCTCATGGTGTTCAGGAGTTGACATTTGAAATGGGGTCTTGAAAACTGAGAAGGAATTTATCAAGTTGATAATGGTGCATGGAGCATTTCACGCAAAGAACCCTGAACAGAAGCATAAGGACAAGAAAGATTCTGTCTGCATAAAGAATAAGGAGTGGCCCACTGTGGTCCATGCACAAGGGAGCTAGTAATAGTTGGGGCCAGAAGGATGGTTTGGGGTGAAAGGGAAATGGATGTGGTTACACTTTGTGTAAAAAAAACAAAAAACAAAAAACTTTACCATCAAGACTCTGTCCAAACCCATCCTGACCACCCCACCCCCAGTAAATCCGAATTACTGAGGTTTGACTCCATGTTCAGTTTCTCTAAGATCGGCTTTGATTTCTCTCAGAAGTAGAGCCTGTGTTTATTCTCCTGGCAGCTCTGTGCACACACTCTGCCCGTGCAGTTGCCTGGGATGAGCCGTGGGTCCTCTGAGAACTGCTTCCTGTTTGGTCTGGTAACTCCTAAGCCTGCCTTTCTCTCCTGCTGTCTGCAGTTGTGGAAATATGCAGTATTTGAAGTTTGGAGGAGATCAATTTTTCATCCTTTCCTTAGTGGGATAAAGAATATTTCAAACACCACTGGAGACCAAAGAGCTCTGAGAAGTTTTGAAATAGCTTGGGAAAGAGGCCACATGCCTCACACTCCATTTTTCCCCTCTCTCCTTTCCTCGTTTCATTTAATTAAAGCATTGCAATAAAAGAAGGATAGATGAGGCAAATATTTAGAGGAAGGAAAGGAAATGGGTTCATTTTTAACCTGACTCTAAGCAAGCATGGCATTTGCAGTTTGAAATAATTGTGTGCATTTTGTAATGTACCCTCGACGTTTCCTTCCCGCCTGAGAGGTGATGAAGAAACCCTGTGAGCTCCCATATGATCATTAATGAAAACTGTGGCCAGCGTGGCCCCCCCTAAAGACCCCCCCCCCCAAGCCCAAAGAAAAAATTGGAACATTTTTGGGTCCAAGTTTCACAGATGTTAAGCATTTTGTGATATTACTTAGGGGGTTTCCTGAGCTACATTAAAGTTGAGCCACTAGGGTGTTGAAACAGTTGGGCCCCATAATAAAATATACATGAAAAGGAATTGTGAGACATGGGCTGTTATGTGTTGGTGACAATTAGGTTACTGCTTTAAAAAAAATACATCTCCTGGACACATCTATGGGAGCTTTTTAGAGAATTTTGAGTAGAAGTAGAGGAAAGGCGGTTGGTAATTTCTCTGGTTGCCTCTGGCAGGTGGACATAATTTAACAATACCCGTCAGATATGACAAATTGTTTTTGAGTTACATTAGGGCCTTAATAAGATCACATCTGTTCATATATCCTCCTTAACCACAGAGTCTGATTTAGAGAGTTTTCATACTGGTACAATATTGTTGTTTAAATATTTAGAGGGGTCCAGACATGTATCATAAAAGAATAGACTCTTGTGTATAAAAACACAGTCCTTTTATTCTCGGTGTTTTTGCTTTCATGGCCCTTGCCTCATTCTCTGTACTTGAGTGAACCACGTGTTGCTTTTGAGAGCCAAGACATATTTCACTGCATGCTGGAGTCAGTGTCTTAGTGCTGGAAGGGGCCTGAGAGGGTGACACATCCAGCTGCCCTTTGGGTAGAGATCTGGGATGGACACTGGGGAAGGGACTCGTTTAGGGTTTCTCACCCCATTAGCGGCAGAGCCAGAATGAGGACTTAGATCTGCCAATCTGTAGTTCTGTGATCTTTTCATTATGTTAGGAGTTTCTGGGCCTGAAAATGTGGACATGGAGGCAGTAGCTCAAGTGTTAGTGCCTCGGTCCTTTCCAGGGGCATGCCTGGCCACTGGGAGAGTCAGGCTCTTGGATGCGCGTGCCTTCACATTCCGAGCCAGATCCTTTATGTTCCCGAAGCACGCCCCTGCTCAAAGCCCCCTGCCCTTGCCTGCCTATCTGTCACTTCTTTGCCACATTGCTGGCAGGCCACTCCTGGCCTGACCACACCATTATGTCTTGACCTCTGCTCATGCTGCCCCTTTCTGCTGGCATGTGTCCTTCTTGCTACTTTATTTCCTTTCTTGTCCAACATAAGCTTTAATTTTTTCCTGAGTTTTTCTGAGGCCACGATGATTTAGTAGGTGGCAGAGTATGAAAACGCCATTTCGTAGGTCAGAAAGGTCAACAATTGATAATTTCGTAAGATACAACTTGATTATCATTTAAAAAAACCCTTCTATATCCTTTACTGACATTTTTTCTGAACTTTTTGTTTTTACTTGACACATAACAATTGCATATATCATTGGGTGCAAATTGTAGATAGGAATAAGTGCTAGTGTTCTCTTGCACAGAAGGGAGACTGTAGTTACCTAAAATAATATAAAATAGATTATGTATTTGGAAACAGCTAAAAGAGGGGATTTTGAATGTTCCCACTACAAATGATGAATATTTCAGGTGATGGGTATGCAAATTATTGACCTCTTTTATTCAATCCCTCATATAAAACTGGGATGGAATTGATAATATATATTATATAAATATGAATTAGGGTGAAATTTAGATAAAATAATTCACTTCTTTTCTATTTTTAAAATTTAAAATTTATTAACTATAGGCCTCATAGTTAACCTTGTACTTCATACATAATGTTTTACCCATTGGCTTCCATTTCCTCATTTGTTCTTACAATACACTTAAAAAAATAAACTGCAGTTTGGAAAAATTTTCAGTTTACAGAAAAGTTATAAAGATAGTGTAGAGCATTCCTTTGGACCCCTAACCCAGGTTCAGTTTCTCCTAATGTGATCATTTCACCAGAACTCTGATACCATTTGTCAAATTTAAGAAAACAACATTGAAACCTTATTATTAACTAAAACTCCAGACTTGATTTGGATTCCATCAGTTTTTCCATTAACGTCCCTTTTCTGTTCCAGCATCCAATCCAGGGGCCAGGGTATTACATTGCATTTAGTTGTCATGTTTCCTTAGTCTCACTGGCCTGTGACAATTCAGTCTTTCCTTGTTTTTCATGACCTTGACAGTTGTGAGGAGTACTGGTCAGTGGTTTTGTAGAGTGTGCCTCAGTTTCAGTGTGTGTGATGTCCTTTCTCATGATTAGGTTGAGGATATGGGTTTTTAGGGAAAAAATCACACAGGTTACCATGGCAGTTTTAGAAGGGGTACATATTAGCTTGGCTTCTCACTGGTGATGTTGCCTCAATCCTTGGTTAAGGTACTTGTGTGCCAGGTTCTTCCACTTGGAAGTTACTCTGTTCAGCTTCTCTTTTTAATAGCATCTTACCACCAGCTAGATGGATAGCCCTTCCCTTGGGAGCAAGGACATGTTTCAAACCCATCTTGTTCCATTGTACCAAATGTGGAATACCTATAAAAACAAATTAAGCAACAAAAATACCACTAATGGTAACTTGGAAATTATATTTGAATATTTATTATGTGCACAGAATTGAAAGCTTGGGCTTTTGTGGGTTATTAATATTTGTTGTGTCTCTCATTGTACCTAACACCATGCCATGTATTTTTGTTTTGTTTTTTGGTACTAGGACTTGAACCCAGGGGTACTTTACCACTGAGCTACCTCCTCCCCCCTCATTTTTTCTTCTTGAGGCAGTATCTTGCTAAGTTGCTGAGGTTGGCCTTGAACTTGTGATCCTCCTATCTCAGCCTTCAGAGTCACTAGGATTACAGGAATGCACCACCATGCCCAGCTTCCACACCATGTTTTATACAGAGTAAATGTTCCACTGAAGTTAGTTAAGAGGTCATTAAAATAAATAATTTCAAAATGTTTTAAACAAAACAATAAAATCCCAACTCACTTAATTCTTGCTGTATTGAGTTTGCTGGTCTTGGTTCATTGCACTTGGAAGGGGTCAATTGTAAAACTAATTTTTTTTTTTTTTAGTTCAAATTACAATAAAGCATTATCCTTTGTCTTGGTCGTGAGAGAAGTTTCTAGGTCAGGACTTAGGAAGATCCAAATGTAAATTAGGGTCCATATTTGTAGAGACTTACAAATACTTGAAGATTGGATGATTCTGGAGCTATGCTATTGCTTACATTTTATTTCATCAGCATATGAATTATTTTCCTAATATAGGTTGAGTATCTCTTTGTGGTACTGGAGATTGAATCCAGAGCCTTGTGCATGTGAGGCAAGCACTCTACCAACTGAGCTATATCCTCAGCCCTTAGGTTGAGCATCTCTTATCCAAATATCTAAAATCATAAATGCTCCAAAATCAAAAACTTTTTGAGTGATGACATGATGCTGCAAGTGGACATTTTCACACCATCAAACTCTTTTGTGGACAAAATTATTTAAAATATTATACAAATTGCCTTCAGGCTCTATGCATAAGCTATACATGAAACACAAATGAATTTCTAGTTTAGACTTGGGGCTTATCCCTAAGATATCTCATAGGTATGTGTAGATACTCCAAATTTCAAAAACTTCCTAATTTTGAAATACTTCTGATCCCAAACAATTCAGATAAAGGGTAGTACTTACCTGTGTAGGTGTTCTGCCGAGCATAGGTATAGAATGCCATTCTTTTTGGGTGGCTTCTATTTTGACATGACCCTTTTGGAGGATAGAAAGAATTAGTGCATACCATAAAGGAGAAGAGGAAAGAAATAAGAACTTTTTAAAATACTAGAGTTGAAAATTAAATGCTTTGGAAAAGAGAAGGAATTTTAAAATATTAGAGTTGAAAATTAAATGCTTTGGAAAAGAGAAGGAAGAGGGAGTAGTTCTTTTACAAGTGTCTCAACTGAAAACTTAGCAGTGACTGCTGTCAGGTTGATTCCTTTCTACTGTGGTTGAAAAGCTAATATTCCATTATGATGCTTGGATTTGGTTCTAAAGGTATCTTTAGGAATTAAAGTATCCAAATTTATTATTCTACTTAAAAGAGGTTTCTTTATTTCATCTTTTTTTTAATATGGAGGAAAACAACTTTTCAACAGTATAAATGAGTTTGTACTAGTTTTTCAATCTGAGAGTCTCATGATAGCTCTACTGTCTTCATGCTTTATTATGTAATTTAATTTTTCATATTTTTCTTTTATTAGCTGTAAAGTTGGTTTAGGAAAATAATTAGATTACGAGGTTAAGCCACAGTTAAGATAAAAATGACAGTTCAATAAAAAAGTTCAATGTAATTCTTATCTTCTAAAATAAAAAACAGCTACTGAGAAATTTAATTATGGTATTATTCAACTAAATTTTGTGTCTACATTGAAAACAAGAAAGAAATTCTGAGAAAGGTACTTGGTTAACATGAAAAAGGTAATCTGATACATGCAATTATAATTTACGAAATATAGAGACCGTATCGAGAGGAAGAAGAGAAAGTACAACTGAGAAGTTTCCCCTGAAAAGATGCACATGGATATGAGACCCTCAGGCTTGCTCTAGCTTCTTATAGTGAAATTGCAAGTTTTCACCATTTGGATGATCTTAGAGCACCATACCCTTTAATTAAAGTGACCTGAAAAATTATTCTCAGGTATTTCTTGGTCATAGGGTCCAAAAGTCACAGGTGCAGATAAACCTCCCATCTAACCCTTTATATAATTGAAGAAGAAAATGAAGTCTCAACAAGTAGCTTCCCAACTCGCAGTGGTGGGAGCTTTAGAACTCCATTTAATGTAGACTCTTCTGCACTAAATTGTTATTAAGATCAAATCTTTTAACTTAAAACAAACTTTTTAGAAAAGTCAACATGAATACCATTCAGACTCAAATTGTACTGTTTATGTGTAAAGCTTATCATAAAAAGCTAGCAGAGCCACCTTCTACCTTCCTCTAGCCCAAAATCCTTTCCCCACAGCCAACTATCCTCAGTATTCCAACCATCTTTTGCTGTTTATCTTCCTACCTAAATGTTTAAGTAAGAGACTTTCACTGTTATTCTGTGGTTAAAAAGTATAGACGCGTATCAAACTTGTTTTTCCTTTATATAACTAAACTCACATATATTCTTTTGCCTGGGAGTCATTTTTAAAGTCCAATTAAAGTCCAATTATAGACTTTTATTAAACATTCAGGGCCAGGTCCTGTGCTTCTCATTGCTTTACAACTTGGGGAGAGAGTGTAAGATGTCAGGTGCCATCTCGCTCAAGGTAGCCCTGTCGTCTGCTCATTTATGATCAGCATTTTAGTAGGTTAATATTTTTTAACTTGGGAGTTGCACCGCATTAGTGAGTTTGTAACACTTTAGTGGGTTGTAACTAATATAAAAAGAATAGAAAAGATCAGAGTTTAGTTTTTAAAATATCCCATGTAATTTTTCTCTTGTAAAATATAGCCTCTAAAAGGTTGAATTATAGCACATAATTAGAATAAATATCCGTTTATATAATTTTTATACCAGATTTATACATGCATGTATGCACATATATATACACACCATAGATGTATGTATAGATATGCTCATTTATCTGTATACATATGTATATATCCATATATATGTATTTTATGTATTGGGTCCCAGCATAAAATTTAGGTTGAACATATGAAATTGTTTCTTTGGTAAACAAGAAAAAAGGAAACTTCACTTGGTTTAACATACTGCATCTTACTGTAGGTCATGGACAAAAACATTTGGGAAAAATTTTAAATAACTTCAGTTGTCTTTCATCAGAATAATTGATATTCTGTCCTTTTTTTGAGGTTTTCATTTCTTCATATGTAAAATAGAAATAATAATTTTATCTGCCCAAAGAAGTGAAGATTACTTAGCATGACCCCTTGCCTGTAGTAAGTACAAATGTATGTCAGTGGCTATTACCATGATCATCACCACCGACAGTATCTCCTCCATGATCTTTGTTTCTCATTTACTCTTAAGACATCCTTTTTCAGACCTTTGAGCATTAGTAAACTTGCTGGTTCTATCATCAAATTGGTCACACACCCTGATCTTTGGTACTAGAATGAGAGGACATAAATGGAGGACTTCAAGATGTGTGTGCAAACTGGTATTTCCCCAGGTGGGCTGTATGTCCAGAGGCACACACAGTGGTTGAGACAAAGCACAAGCCAGCAGGGACTTATTCAGGGAGAGTGCTGTTTCTTTCTCTGCCCTCTTTCAGTTCTTTGGATTACATCTCAGAAAAAGCACCAGTTTTGATGATGCCCCTTCTTTACAGTCTTTCTAATGCTTGATAAAGTATTTTTTTTTAAAGAGGAGATCACATTCATCACCTTCAGTAGTCAACAAAGAGTAGTTAGAACTTAATAATATTTTATTCTCATGTTAAGATTCTATTTAGTCATTGGCAAATGATATTGGCTTTCATTTTGGGGTGAGATGAAGTATCTTTAAAAAATAAATTTGTTGAAGTTAAAATATCCAGGGAATAAAACAGGTGGTATGCCTGGGTACAGTAAAGTCTTGAGGGTGTGCACCAATGATGCAAGTTTAGGCCAAATGGATTTACTTCTAAATGAGGTCCAAAGCGGTTAAGCAGTGGAACCAGGAGGAGTTAGAGACAGAGCTAAGTCCAGAGCCCAATCCTGGGTGTATTCTCACATGCCCTTCTAATCATTTGTTAGGGTTTGCATTTCAGAATCACATTGGTGGAAGCCCTTGTAAAAACAGTATGCTGCTTCTGACCTGTGTTTTGTTTAAGGGTTTCTTACTGCTGAGTTCACGTTGGATCTGTTCACTCCCACAATTCTTTTTCTTTTTCTTTGTATTGGGGATTGAATCCAGGGGCTCTTTACCACTGAGCCTCATTCCCTAGCCTCCCCCTCTTTTTTGAGGCAGGGTGTTGCTAAGTTGTATAGAACCTTACTTAGTTGCTGAGGCTGGCTTTCAGCTTGTGATCCTCCTGCCTCAGCCTCCTAAGTTGCTAGGATTATAGATGTGTGCCACCACACTCGGCACAGTTCCGCAATTCTGAGACTAATTTCAGACTGCACTGGGTCATGGCAACCACTTTCAGATCATGGGTCTCACTATGTGCAATGATGTTACCTCTGTGATTCTCCTGTTGCATAGGTTTCTTCTTCCTCAGGTTTGGAGTTGTTTGCCATTGGGAGTGGTCTGAGATTGTGTCTCATTCAAAAAGAAGACCACTATACTATGTGGAACCTGTGACATTAGAGGTGACTTTTTCTTCTTCTTCTGTGCCTTTCTTCCTCCCCTCCATGTGTACAATCAGTGTGTGAGTTAGGTCATCTAAAGAGGCCTGTCTATCTGTATTAACTCTCAAAGCTGAGACCTCATTTATGCATTCATGTCATGGCTTCTGAATACCTGTGTGCCAGGCACTTGGGCTAGTTGGAAGTGCTGAGGATACAGCCCTGGAGAAGGCCGGTGGGGACTCCACCCTTGGGCAGCTTATAGTATACTTAGGGAAGACAGATGATGAATAAATCAACAAATTAAAAATTGAGGTAATTTATGGCTGGGGTTGTGGCTCAGTGGTAGAGCAAGCACGTGTGAGGCACTGGGTTTGATCCCCAGCACCATGTAAAAATAAATGAAGATATTTGTGTCCATTTACAACTAAAAAAAAAGATTAAAAAAATTGAGGTAATTTTCTACAGTTCTAATAAAAGAGTGATAGAGTGGCTAGTGGCTTGGAGGAAGCGGCCTGGTTTTGACAAGGTGGCTGGGGAAGGCCTCTTCTAAAGCTCTTGAGCACGGAGCCACATGATGAGGGGCTGCAGTGAGAGGCTCAGGAGAGGGTTGTGGGCAGAAGAAACAGCACCTGCAGAGACGCCAGGCGAGTTCAGGAGGAGAAAAGGGGCTGGCGGGTTGGCCAGGGGTGTGGAACCAATGCAGGTAGAGGAGAGGAAGGCCACAGCCAGGTTCCAGAGATGGTCAGACCTAGGAGTTCCGTTTTCTTCCAAGGGCAATGGAAACCAGACAGATTTTAAGCAATGGGATGATAGAATCTGATTTTTTTTCCCCTGAACTATGCCAGCTACTGATTGGAAATTAAGCAAGTAAGCTGAGGAGTGGTTGGAGGGGCAGCCAGTTAGACAGCCAGGGCTGCAGCCTGCAGGATAGACGTGGTGGTGTGGACTAGGATGCTGACAGTAAGGATGCAAAGAAGTGTTAGAGATTCAGGCCATGTTTTAAAGATAGCCTCAGCATTTACTGGTTGGCTGGCTGGGGGAAGGAAGGAACGAAAGGAATCAAAGATGAGTTCTAGACTTGACTTATGGTCAAGGGACAGCAAGGTGCCTCTTGCCCTTGATGACATCCTTGTGCTGCTGTTTTGCTTGGATTTTATTCCCCTGCTTATGCTTCTAGCCCCTCTCAGGGCAGAGGAATCCTCCCATGGCCCTGGTTATCTGGAAGGCTCTCGGGTTCGGGTTCTTCCTTTCTCTGGCCTGCGTTGTACCCTATGGGAGGTGGTTATATAGGGTCCTCATGGGCAGGGCAGATGGTGCTATTAATTTATGCCTGTCTGATGAGAAGTGATGGCCTGTAGCCAGGGTGCCATGTTGATATTTATGACAGGTTTCTAAGAGGAGTTCATGCTCTCAAAAAATGTAGTCTATTTTCCAAGGAAAAGTTGAGGACAGGCTGAGCAGTGGCTGTTTTTTTTTTTTTTTTCTTTCCCCCTTTTCATTTTCTCAACATATAATACAAGTTGCATTACAATAAATTCAGTCAGTTCAAATGTTTTTCATCTGAAAAATTGAATACGTTCTTTTTTTCGCCTAACTGCAAGGGGTGAACTTTTATATTTCTATGGGCTTTGTTGTTTTTACTTGTCATGGTTGCTGGTATTAGTTCACTCGTAAGTAATGACTTTTCTGTATTGAGAAAGACAGATGACTTATTAGATGTCAGAGGCCATCTGAAACATTTTCAACTCAGCATTTTTAATAGCTGTTCTTTCTTTGATTTGCTTTTCTTCCTTTCTCCCTTTTCTGTTTGTTCCATCCAGCTAGCATATCCCCCTCTCTCCCACTCTTCTTTTCTCTTTCTCTTTCTTGGTCACCACCTGTTCTGTGTATCTTCTGCATGTCTCCTCTTATCCATCCAGGGTCCATGGGAGCCATTGATGATTGCTGGGTAACTTTTCCCGCACTTGTGCTAGCTTTATGGATTACCTGTGAGGACCATTTAGAGATATTTACTTGTGGGTATGAATCTATCTTTTAAGGACAAACAAGAAAATAGTGGACTGTTTTCAGGTGAAGCCTCTTTCTTGGATATCCTGAACAGTTTCATGTATTCCATTGACTGTTGTCTACCATTTGGGCTTAGAGTGCCATAAAACAACCTCTTCTCCTTCTGTTCATCTACTGTTGATACAGATGTGATGTACAATTCTGAACTCTTTGAACATCATCTTATGGCACTCGGGGTCTCCAAAATGAAGTCTGTTTAGAACATGATTTGTATGGTCAAGTTATGCAGTAAAAATGGGCTCAATTGAGGCCTTCTTGTATCATTGTGTCATTGTGCCTGATACAGAGCAGATGCTCAGTAAGTATTTTCTAGATGAATAAATGTCTGCCTAGATGACCATGCCTAGACCTGTGAGCTCTAGTGGGTGGGGTTGGGGGAAGTTTTTTGAAGAGTGAATAAGATGGATGCTCCTCTAATGCTATATCTATTCTAATGAGGAAAGAGACATATGTATGGACAAGAAAAGTATCAGGTGGTGGGGAGTATTGGGCCAAGAGTTAGGTAGGGTAATGTACCATAGTATGACTGGGGGACTCGGGAGGGCTCTGAGATAAAGTCTGAGTTGAACTCCGAGTGACAAGGAGGAGTCAGTGAAGGGAAGGAAGATCGAGGAACGGTAAGGTCAGGAAGCAGACATGGTGAAGGCCTGGGCAGCTGCAGGCTTGAGGTGTTCAAGAACCACAGCAGCAGCAAAAACCAGCTAAGGTCTGCTATGAGTATCAGGCAGCCAATGGTGTGAGATGAGGTCAGAGAGTTGCACAGGGCCAGTCCAGCTGGGACCTTATGCTACATGTAAAATCCATACTCCTTAAACTCTATTTGCAGTGGGCAGCCTTTGGAGGGTTTTAAGTGGGGGCCTGGCTTGCATTTTCAGTACATCAGTCTGAGCATGTGTGAAGAATAGACTGTAGACTGTAGAAACAGACATGTACTGGGTATTTGCCATTGAGTGAAATTTTGTTTCAAGTTTACCAGAGCTGTGAATGTGGAGTGTGGCTTGCCTTCTTGTGCTGATTCTTGTGTTGAGGAAGAGATTTCTAGTTGCTTCCCATATCCATTCTTACCAGCCTCCCACTGACAAAATCCCTGGTTCTAACTGGGTACAGTGCTACTTCCTCTTCCCTTGCAACTGGGAGTGAGGTGTGGCCGTGTAGCCGAGTGAGAGTGTTAGCTAGGATTCCCAGAACATATTTGTAAAAGGAACAGGGTATCCTTTCTTTTTTGTTTCCTCCAAATCTGTTGCCTGAGCCAGATGTGATGGCCGGGATGCCAGCTTTTATATTAGATCATGAGGACCAGGATCACATGTGGGGTGGCAGAGCACAGAGTTGAAGAGAACCTTAGCTCCTGGTGAATTATTGGAGCCCCCATTTCATCCCAGAACTTCCTGCCTGCCTTTGGAGTTTTTATCTACCAAAGAAATACATTTCTATCTAGTTTAGACCATTGATATTTTAGTTTATTGGTTTGAATTATTTTTGTTCTATGCATTTGAATATTATCCTAACTGATAATCCTAATTGCTCACTTTTGAGAGACTTAATTAGCAATAATAATAGGAATAAAATTATTGGATGATTTCTAATGTGCCCATCTCTGTCCTAAACCATGTCTGTCTGTCTGTCTATCTATCTATCTATCTATCTATCTATCTATCTATCTATCTATCTATATCTATGTGTATACATACACACATATTCTAAGCAGTTCTCTGTTTTAAGGCGTATGTACATACACACATATATCCATATCATATGTATATATGGATATATATATCTGTATCATATGTATACATGGTTTCTCTTAATCCTCACAACAATCTTCTAGGATAGGCATAATATCTAGGCTCCAAGGCATAGAGATATTCAGTAACTTTCTCAGGGTCACATAGGAGTAAATTGAGGACTTGGATTCTGACTATGGTTCAGCTGGTTGTAAAGACCATTGTATTCATCACTTTGTTAGACTGTCATGTTCTTGACCATGACTCTGAAATCACTTTTTCAGTCATTTAGGGAACGAGGCTAGTGGGATGGTTGGGGAGGCAGATTTGTGTCATGGCTTAGTCAGGGTAGGCTAATTGCTGTAAGGAAAATTTCTGAAGCTTAACATAAGATTGATTTCTTACATGAAGTCCAGTTGGCATTCAGGGTGGAGGGACTCTCTGCTCCCTGAACAGGCTCAGGGACTCAGACGTTTTATGCTGCTGCTTTCTGCTATCCTGACAAGCCCACTTCCTTATTGCTAGGGGCCTCAGAGTTCTCTGCTAGATGCTTTTGACCCAGTCCTCCTGAAGGGGAAGACAGAATGTGGAGAATTGTGTAGGAGGTTTCTATGGGCCAGGGTTGGAGATGGCATGCATCAGGTCCCTTGCGCCATTGGCTGGAACTCAGCCAGGTCACAGCTGACTGTAGGGAGGCAGGGAGTGTAGTCTAGCTACATGTCCAGGAGCTAGCAGACATGGATTTTATGAGCAAACAATAATCTCTGCCACATACAGCTATTAGGAGTGGGTGAAAAGCATCCCACCTGAATTATTTTAATTTTTAGTGTGTTTCTTTTTGGCATCTAGGGGTGCTTTACCACTAAGCTACATCCCTAGTCCTTTTTCAGTTTTTCTTTTTTGAGACAGGGTGCTAAGTTGCTGAGGCTGGCTTTGACTTTGTGATGCTTCAACCTCAGTCTCCCAAGTTGCTGGGAATACAGGCGGGCACCACCAGGACTGGTGGTCCACTTGCATTTTTATCCTAATCTTGCTATGTTTTTTGTTATGTAATCTTGGGCAAGTTACTTAACTGCTTTTACCTTCTTTTCTGTATGATGGAGATGATAATAGAAATGTTTGGAGGATTCACAAAGTTCATGTGGTGCATATAATACACAGAACAGTGACCAATAGTGCCTTATGGTTAGCTATCTTAATTTAAAGCAAACACTGCATTCAGACCTAAGTTGGTAGGTCTTTCTTTGAAGACAATTTCTCAGAGTCCTGAGAGAGAGATCCACCAGAGATACCTTCAGAACCACATGTCAAGTCCTGAGAGAGATCCACCAGAGATACCTTCAGAACCACATGTCAGTCATAGTTTAAGGGAAGTGGTGTAAGGATACCAGGTGGGCTGCTGGTGGACTGGCTGCTGCTGCACATGTGCGCTCCTAGCTCGTGGAGGGCCAGATAGAGCTGTGTCCTATTGCTTGATATGTTGGAAAAGCTGGAAACTAAGTTCCTCCAATCCAGGCTTTTGCCTACTGTTAGGAACATTTTCCATGAAATTCCTTCCTCTTGAGATATCTTCTCAAATAATCATCTTTTCCTGAAGATCCAACTCTGTCTTGTCATCCCTAACTAAGCCCTACTTGGGGCCTGCTCAGTGTTCCTCAGTCCTGTAACCTGTGAAGTCCCAAGTTCTAAATTCTGGAAACATAATAAATATTCAAGTATTACCTCAAAGTTAGCCTAAGCGGTATATGTTTTGCTCAATTTAAATTTTTATAGGTGTTTCACATCTGGGTTGAAGGGACAAATGGGTTAATGATGTATGGATCTGCTAAAGCGTTTGCCACAGTTTGTCTCACATGGGGGTGGTGGGAAGGGGTTAATCAAACGGAAGCCAGAGTCCACCAAATGGAGGTTTCTAGGGAGCAGGAGTTACATTGTGTCTAACCTTCAACTGCTCCACATCTCTTGTATGTTAGTGGAGTTGAATTATTACTTTTATTATCTACATATATAGAGAGATTTGTGAATGTGGCCTCTACACTGAATTGGTGCCAGATAAATTGGTATGTAGTTAGGAATCAAAACAAGTAGATTCTTTTTTATTTACACTGTTTAATATTCGTGTGGGGATTTTTGCTTTCTTTCAGCTCAGCGGTTGTAAAATTCTGTTTTAATTTCTGCCATTATCATAAACAGCATCCTCTGGTTATTATCTGGGTAGAGGATGCTGCATCCTAGGACTCTGTTGAATTAAGATTAAATAAATTATCCGAGTAGGACCCAGAGCCACTGTTGCTTTGCCGTGATTGTTCTTAGGCCAGAAGTCCACTTGGTGGTTGGAGTTGGTGCATTTACACTGTGGGTTGAGAGGTCCATACATACAAGTCTGTCTGTTCCTGGTAAGCCACAGGAAAGCTCTCACCTTTCTCACTGAGTGTTTGTATATACACACATCTGTAAAGTGAAATAACCTGCAAAATCACTGAAGATAGAGGTTAGCAAATTCCGTACATGGATTCAATCAGTGGTGCTGCGATATATAGTTAAACAGGAAATGGGGTTTGGTTATTAAGCTTGTGCAGATTGCTTGATATACTGGATATTTCTCCGAGTTCTATTTGTGTTTTATTCTCAAATATTTTAAGAAGATAAGCTTCTAAATTCACTTTGGGGCTCTGTGTCATCAAACCTCATCACCAGTCATCGAGATCCCTAATTAACTTATACTCCATAGACCCATTTCTTGGCTTCTATTTCTCTCTGCTCTCTCTAATGGTGCTATGAGTTACACTGGAAAGAACAGTAAGATTTAAGAGAAGAATTAATTTAGAAAGTTAGGAATAGAAGAGATAAGGGAAAATGAGAAAAAGCGGCTCAGTATTTTGTCTTGTAAATGGCTTTCCTCTCGTAGCCTAAGAAGCGCATTTATCCAAGGAGAGAATTGCTAATGAAATAGATCATGAACACAGCTATTACAGTAATGAATTTTAACACTCACTTTGTTATGTGATATTTTATTTATGAGCTCCTTGATCATTCAGATAAAGACAAGAAGTTTATGGCACTAGATTATGTCTTGTTTTCATAAACATATTCAGTAGTTTAATAAACATAATTTATTTTTTTCTCCTTAAAAAATCAGCAAAATTTATGAGAGATTATCTTAGGGTTAATGAAGTCTAACATTAAGGAAATATTACCCTATAATATTGGAGCCTTCAGAGCTGGAGTTGTAATTGCTTAATGCTTTTTTCTACAGGCTATTTTTATAAAGTACATGCTTTGTACCATTAATCCACTTTTTTACAAGTTATACTTAGACCAATTCATTGGGAATTATGTATCCATGTTTATATTTTTCAGTCACTGCTTTCATTAAAAGATGTAGTAAAGAGTTCAAAATTTAATGTAGAAAAAGAGGGAAAAGACAATTACGTGTATTTGCTTATGGGGAGTTGCAGTGCGTGTGTCATCTCTATGCTCTGTCTGTGAAACCAATTCCCCCTTGTGGCCATCCTCACCACAGGTGAGAATTTAGTGATTTATGGACCCCAGGAGGACAGAAATGTAAATTCACATTGAAAGCCATCAGGAGTTAAAATTTGGAGCCCCATTAATATAATCCAAGTCAGAATGCACTTAAGTAATGAGAAGCCCAGGCGACAGGCTGGAGTTTCCCCTTCCTAAGTCAGAGCTGCCAGTTAGGTGGGTGATGGATGCCAGGACCCCCAAGATGGGGTTGAGAGTGGCTGGAAAGGGCAGCTGGGGAAGACCACTATGGATTTTGGTCATGTGCATTTGACTGTGTCAGCTCATTCTTTTTTGAAATTGAATTTAATGTGTTGAAAAATATCCTCTTGATGAATTAATGAACTAAAGGAGGTATGGATGTTTGAATAGTGGTAAAGCAAGGGCTTCCATCCTCACCACAACCCTCCCTGCCCCTGTCCCCATATTTTATAATGGAAAGCTTAACAAGGGCAAAGTTCAAAGGAGTCTCTTCTGGGTTTTTTTTTTTTCATTCTTCATACAGACAGGGTGGGTATGAAAGGATGAGGGTGGTAGATAAAGTCTTAGGATCCATCAGTGAAATTGCTTATCTTTAACTGACTTCTTTTCAACCCTTTTGATGTTTGCCTTTGGACTCATTTGATGTGCTGTGGCATGGAGGCATACACATGTGCTTTTGTGTGTGTTTGCAATAGAGAAACATCAGGGAAAGGACAAGTTGTGTGGCCCGAGTCATAATGGAGACTTGTGCTGAGATGGGATTCCACAAGTATGTGCTATCCGCCTATCTCAGGGCAGGAGAATTTGATTTGATTGATTAATGCATTTACAAAAAAATATTCATTGAGAATTTCGTGAGAAATCTTGTTGTTCTTGGCTCCAGGGTCCAAGAATACATAAGGATAACCTTCTTATCTGTATAAAACTCACCATTGATTTAGACATGTTCAGTTTTCTTTCTTTTTTATATTATTTTTTATTTGTTCTTTCTAGTTATGCATGATGGTAGAATGTATGTTGACATATTATTCATACATGGAGTATAACTTTCCATTCTTTTGGTTGTACGTGATGTGGAGTTACACTGGTCGTGTATTCATATATGAACATAGGAAAGTTCTGTCCATTCTACTGTCTTTTCAATTCCCATACCCTTCCCCCATTCCCCCTTGTCCAATTGGGCGAACCTTCACTTCTTCCTTCCCCAACCCCACCTATTGTGAGTCAGCATCCACATATCAGAGAGAACATTTGGCCTTTGTTTTTTTGGGATTGGTTTATTTCACTTAGCATGATAATCTTCAGCTCCATCCATTTACTGGCAAATACCATAATTCCATTCTTTAAGGTTGAGTAATATTCCATTGTGTATATATAGCACATTTTCTTTATCCATTCATTTATTGAAGAGCACCTAGGTTGGTTCCGTAGCTTAGCTATTGTGAATTGAGCTGCTATAAGCATGGACGTAGCTGTGTCAATATAGTATGCTGATTTTAAGTCCTTTGGATATATACCGAGGAATGGGACAACTGGGTCAAATGGTGGTTCCATTCCAAGTCAGTTTTCAAAACTTGAAGGAAGATTCTTCAAAAAGTTAAATGTAGAATTACCATATGACCCAGCCCCTCACTTCTGGGTATGTATCCAAGAGAATCAAAAACAGATCTTGAACAGATACTTGTACACCTCTGTTCCTAGTGGCACTATTTGCAACAGCCCAAAGTTAGAAGCAGCCCGTGTCCATCAAGAGATGTATGGGTAAACACAATGTGGTGTATATGTGCTATGTAATATTATCCAGCCTTAAAAAGAAATGAAATTCTGATACCTGCCACTATGTGGATGATCTTTGAGCACATTACGGTAAGTGAAATGAACTGGTCACAAAAGACAAGTGCCGTATGATTCTACTTATATGAGTTTTCTAGAAGAGGCAAATTCAATAGAGACTGAAAGCAGAGTGGATGTTGCCAGAGGCAGGGATGGGAAGTTACTGTTCAGTGGATGCAGGGTTTCTGCTTGGGATGATGAAAAATTTCTGGGAATGGATGAAGGCGATGATCGTATAACATCGTGGATGTGCTTAATGCCAGCGAATGATACTCTTAAAAGTGGCTAAAATGGTAAATTTTATGGAATGTATATTTAGCCATAATTTTAAAAAGAGGGATATCTGAGAAGAAGAGGTATCAAGAGAGTGTTGCCTTAGAAAGATACAAAGTAACTCCTTGAAGTTTTGGTATAACTTTCTGAAGGATTTGAAGGTTTTTATTTTTATCTCCCTTCACACCCAAATGAGAGGCAGGTGAGTCAAGCACAATTACTAGGGGCTCTGTTTTTGTCATTTTCTGACCCTGAGCTGGATTTCAGAACCATATTTTATTTTTCCTGGAGATGAAGATGGGTGCCCAACCCTGTGAACAGGGTGTTGACGCAAGAAATCTGGACCCAATATACCTGGTAAACTGCTGTGGACTTTGGACAGATCACATGGGTTTGACTCTTATCAGGTAAACAAGCCTTGGATGAGGCACTTAACCTTTCTGAGTCACAGTTTGCTTGGCTGTAGGATGGGGATAATGATAGTGTCCATCTTATGAGGTTGGTGGGGACCTCTAATGATACAACACAGATGAAGGTTTTGGAATCCTGGGCATAATAGTAGGCCCTCCATAAATGTTATTTATTATTTTATTGATAAAAATATGTCAGTTCATCAAGTTTATCAGAAGTTCCAGTGTAATCTGTTAGCCCACTTTCTGCCGCTCTGCCAGTCAGTGGTCACCATGTTGTGGGCAACTGTTAGATTGGTAAGAATGAAGGAAGTTTCATTTTCTCCTACCAAGGAAGAAACTGACTCCTTGGGGGAAATTGAGACCTGTTTTATTTTAATCAGTCAATGAGCCTGCATGTATTATTCTTATCTCATTTCTCCTTTCAAATTTAGCCAGAATGTTCAGGGAACAGGGTGTCTTGAACAATTTAATGTTCTGACTAACTGAAGCCTACAGGAGACCACTTCCATTTCAAGTTTTATTTGTGAAAACTTTTTCTAAAATCCAGTAATGCCCTTTGTTTCTCTAGGAAGTGTAGTGAATGATAAAATTTAGTTTTTTCTCAACAATAAAAGATTTCAGCATCGTTTGGAACAATCTGTTCCTGTTGGCCAGAAATGTAAATATAGAAGTAGAAGATAGGACTGCATGTATACATACTAAGCCCAGGATACCCTAAGAAAGATTTAAAATAATGTCCTTTAAAAATAAACAAAACAAGTCTTTGCAATGCTCCCTTAAAATTAGAGTATGGGCAAGATAATTATGATTGATAGTTTGAGTTTGAGTTCTTTGGATTTTCATTTTTTAAAGAATAAATTACAGGAAGATCTCTCTCATCACAAGCCTTCAAGGAATCACACACAGTAGACACGTCACCTTGAAAAGAATAACTGCTTTATTATCAGAATCAAGGATGATATGGAGGCAAAACAGTTTACTACTTGGGTAAACAAGAGATAGAGTCTCGCTTTGTTCTGGCTTAGAAACCTTTCTAACTTCTCCCATGCAATGAATTCTGTCTATTTCAAATCAGTAAAAAATAAATAATTAAAAATAAAAGAAAATTGATGGGGGGCCATGGGAGGAAGTCCTAAGTCTGGCTGGGGCGAGGTAGTATTTGTATTGGACTGAGCCCTGGACCTGGGAACTTGGTTTCCAGTCCTATCCCTGCCTTGCTTAGCTGAATGACCTTGGGTGGGTCAGTGGCTGTCTTGCTAAAGGATGCGGGTTTGAAGACTGACACTTGCCAGGGTGCCTTCTTGAGCACTTAGACCAAGAGTCCCTTCCTTGAAGATGTCAAGCATGTGGTCTTTGTTTACTCTTCCCTGATATTTGGGAGACTTCAGGGACTGCTCCAGCGAACCTGGTTGCGTGGAGCTCCAATTGTGAGGGTGATGGGGGGGGTTCTGGCAGAATAGTCCAAGTTCACATTTACTTCTTGCTTTTGCTTCTTTAGTTTTCCCTTCTCCCTGTCTTAGCCTCTCACATTCTCCCTCTGCCTTTCTCCTGTCTGCCTACTCCTTCCTGCTTCAGGCTCCTCCCCACCCCATCTAGATTATTGATTGGAAGTCACCAAATAGTTTCTGTAACCATGTCATCAACGGCTGCCAAGGCTCCTGTCATTATGCCAGCCACACAGTGTAAATGACTGGGGGAAGAGACATGAGGTGCAAAGCATTCTACACCGTGGCTGAGCAGGGGTGTTTCATTGCAGCCCTCTCTGAAAGTCGCTATGCAAAAGCAGCCTATTCCCAGGGATTGAGTTATTTCATAGAGCACCCAGTTTAGATTCTCTTAATTTTTCACATTTCTTTAGTTTGCCCTTGCCACCCTCCTGCCTGATGCATGTTACAGAGGAAGTACACAAAGGAATTGTGCAAAGTTTGGAAGCAACTGGCAGGTGGGTTTGCATTTTTCCAGGTTAATTCACTTGATGAAAAGCTGCTGTGGGTGATGTGTCATATATCAAAGGCAGGGCATCAGTAATCTTTGCTCAAGGGCACGGCTAACAGACAGATAGACGGGAGAATGAGATGGAAAAAAGCAACTCATCCTTTTCTGCTAACACCACGAAGGAGATAAAGGAAGATTTATGAGTCATCTCGGACCACATACCAGCAAGCTGCAAACCGTATTTTTCACATGTTCCCAAAATTGGTGGTGGAAGGCAATCTGGTTGTCACTGTGTCCATCCAGTCCCTTAGGAAACAATGGGATCCTTGAAGGCTCTGACTGTGGAGTCAGCTCTTTGCCCTCACTGTAGAAATTGTGTGTGTGTGTGTGAGTGTGTGTGTGTGTGTACATATGTGCATGCATTTGTGTGTATCTGTTCAAAGCATTTCTATAGTTTAATAATGTGATCTTTGTAGAATAAAAACCTTTAAGATCACCTGAAACAGGCACCTTGGATCCCAGGCACTAGATGGTGACTTGGGCAAGACTTTTTCTGTCACCATTCATGTATTTTATTTAATTTCAGCGTCAACCAGCCTCATGCATTTGCAGCTTTTGGATATAAGCAATGGGAAGAAGAGGAGGCTCTTTGTTAGTTGTTTTTCTTTTCTTTTCTTACCTCTGGGATGAGCCTGCCAGATACAAAGGTTAATTTGAATGGGCTGTTTTTGCAGAGTTAACTGAGGACACTAGTTCCCCCAGGGCTCAGGACTTCTTTAGCCAGGCAGCTCAGTGATTGGCTCTGGAAGTGTCGGGGTGGAAGAATTGATAGAAGTGTGAAGAGCTCTCCTCATATTTCTCTCCCTAGCCTTGAAAAGGGCACCTGGATCGCAGCTGGAACACCCCCATGCTTGCAACTATTTACTTCACATGGCAATTTAAAAATATTGTAAATTCCCCAAAATTGGTTTCGAATTTTCTCCAAGGCCTCTGCAGTGCGCTCCATTTTATTTTTTTGAGAAGCACACAATTAACATTCTGTGCAGAAGGGCATGATTGATTCTGCACAGTGGTGGCTATATGAGCAAACCTCATTTAGACAGCTGAGTGAAATATACAGGGCAGAGGAATTTATGGGACCCAGAGAAGCTCACGTGCAGAATGAAAAGGAGCCACCTTCCCCTCTTTTCTTCATCCCCATTCTTTACTCAGAATTACTCCCCCTCGAGCCACTGGGGTGCCCACTCTGAGTGGTGATGCTGCGGAGCCTGACATCACCCAGCAGAGAAGATTGAATGCCACTTAATCATGCAACCCTCCTGTGGGAAGCTCAGAGCATACAATCAGATAGACAGGAAGAGCTTTCCGAATCCGTGATGTGAGGAGGCGGTGGAGGATGGAGGCTCTCGGTAGTGTGCTGTCTCCTAAAAAGTGATCCTGCGGAGGGGTGGCTTGTCTCAAGTGCTCTAGACTTCTGTATTGCAGGACAGGTCATTTGGATTGGATGGGTATAGGCCACTGACTTGACTTTTGCCAAGTGAGTTTGCTGTGGGAATTGATTTTGTCTTGTTCACCAAAGTATTGGACAGAGAGTAGGTCCTCTATAAGAGCTGCCACCTTGAGCTGACTTAGCCCTCACTAGGATGCATCCTTAGGAGAGGAAGCATTGTCATCTGATTAGTTTACTACTTTCTCCTTGGTGCCTGGGCAGTAATAGGTATATACTGTAAAGAGCAGTTGTTAAGAAGTGAAGGAATGAACTTTTTTGCCCTTGTGGCCTGTACATGAGGACGGTTCTCAGCTCAGATGTGAAATGAAAGGAATGTCTTTTGTGCTCCTTCTGAGCCCTTTCTAGGGATTGCATGCTTTTCTGATGCCCCCTGTCTACTTGCAAACATACCCTGGAAGGCTCACCATTTTATCCCACCTTCTTCACCCACCAAAGCAAGTTCATGTCCATTTAATGATTCAGGAAGACTGGCATCATTCATTCATCTACCAGTATAAATTAAGCTAAAAACTTTATGTAATTTCTACTTCAAGGTAAACTTCAGAATTTTTAAAAAATTATTTGATTAGGGTCTTCTGATCTATTTGTGCTTTCTGTCTTTGGTGCCTGTGGTATCCCCATACCCATCCCTATCCCCTGCCATAAAATGTCAAGTCCTAATCCATGGAAACTATAAATGTTACCTTACATAGTGATGTCTTCACATATGTGATAAAGCTAACAATTTTGAGATGGGGTCCAAATGTAAGTAGGTCCAAATGTAACCACATGTATCCTTATGAGGAAGCAGAGAGAGATTTGACCGCCATGTGGGAGAAAGTGATATAAAGATAGAGCACATGTGAAGATACTGTCCTTGGAGATTGGAGTGCTGTGGCCACAAGCTAAGGAGTGCTGATAAGCAGGAGGGGCTGGAAGATGGAAAGAACAGATATTCCTCCAGAGCCTTGGGGATTTCTTTTTTTTTAAATGATGTGCTATTATTTTTTTATATCTTTATTTATTTTTTTTATGTGGTGCTGAGGATCGAACCCAGTGCCTCACGTATGCGAGGCAAGCGCTCAACCGCTGAGCCATAACCCCAGCCCCAGCCTTGGGGATTTCTGATGTAAGACTTCTGGTTTTCAGAACTGTGGGGGAATAAAATTCTTTTGGTATCAGCCACCATGTATTTGGTTATTTGTTATAGCAGCAATAGGAATCTAATACAGCCCGTATGGCCCAGGTGTCCACATCTCACCCATCCCAGAAGTTGGGTTGACATCAGTATCAGGCAGCCCATGTTCACTCATTGGTGTACTTTATAGGAGGAACCTCTGTAGGAAAGAAATGGAATAGATTATTGTACAGGTAACCTTAGTAATTTCTCTGCTGTGCATTATCTATTTTATTCCCTTAAAAACATTGTATAGAAGATGAATTATAATCATTCCATTTTATGGGTAGGGGAACTATCAGGTTGTAACTTACTTAAGGAAAGGCACTCAGATGGTAAACACCGAAGTTGGGATTTGGATGTAATATCCAGATCCTACTCTAGTATTTTATTCTCTACACCATGGTATTATTTTTCATTTTAGTTCATATACCATTTGCAGAGTCTCCAGCTTGAGTTAGACATATAGGTATTTCTCTTTGTTCCTTTTCTCTGAATGTGGTTCTTAGTCTCAGCTTCTGTCAAATTAGTCTTTATCTACAAGAGATGACTATACGTCATGTCACAATGCCTGACACCAATAGCCAGGTGGCTCTTTGAAGTTCTTTAATATAAAAAGCAACTGTGTGATTGTGTGTGTAAGTCTATGTGTATAAAAGAGAAAGAGAATTGGAATAAATATGTGGGATCATTCTGAGTTCCAAAACAAAAGTGATTTAGGGATTTTTGAATAAGCAACCACAACAGGTCTCCCCGGATGTACTCTATTTCAGAAAACTAGCTTTCCTTGAATCAGCCAGAGCCTGCAATTCAGAACTGAGCTATCACTTTGAAAGAACATTGACTTCAAGGAGGAGTCAGATATAACAGGAGCTGGAACCCATCAAGGATGGGCAAAGTGAACATGTCCTATGAAACGTGTGGGACTTGAGGGAGTGTTTTGAATCAGAAATTGCAATCAGAGGTTTGCTGTAGCCTTTATGCTGTCAGACAGGGGACGCTTAACCAAAAGTGCAGCTACCAGACATGCATGAAATCACCATCCTCACATGTGGCCGTCGCTGCCTCCTCCACAAGTTCTGAAAGTATATCAGAGGAACCAGTGTGGTACCATTACTTGGATTGCTATTTACAAAAATAAAAAATAAAAAGTAAAAAGCCCTCCAGATCTGAGAATTATTAAGAAATGAGAAAATCCCTTAATTGCAACACATTCTGCACTGCACAAAGAGACTATGTGGCCGAGAAAATTGGCAGTGTTCTGATGATCAGATTTAACAGCTGGAAGACTCCTATTCAAACTACTTTCATGGTAATAAAGCTAATAATTTTTTTTCACAGACTGCTGTGATCACCATAATTCTGTTTTGTTAAGATGTCTCTCTATACTTGAATGCAAACACATGTACTTATTTTTGGTTTATCATTATTAGAAAGATGGCAGAGAGGAGGGAGTATAACTATTTATTTATTCATTTGTTTGTTTGTATTTTATCCCTTTTCTCCCTTGGAAAAAAGTTTTATTGACTACTGTCCTATGTTTTGAAGTTTTTATTATAACAGAATGGCCAAGGAACATGGAAATTTGTTTTCTATTGCTTGGGCATAGCATCCTGTTTCAATTTGTCTTGTGTTACCACTTGATCAAGACCAATGCTTTTAAAAATTTATTGTGTAAATTTTCCATTGAAAAATTTTAACATACAGTGGTGATGGTTGTACAATAATGTAAATGTACTTATTACCACTAAAATACCTACTTAAAAATGGGTATGATGGCAAAGTGTTCTACTACCATTTAAAAATGTTGTACACAGTTAAAAATGCAAACAGCATAAGAAAGTTAGTCATTTTTCTCATAGCTCTTTCTTCCCCGGAGGTCACTGCCATTAATGGCTTCTTGTGTAGCCTTCCAGAAATTTTCTGTGTACATTTAAACATAGGACTCTATTTTGAAAGAATTGCATAATGGAAAAATAGGAGCCCATTGGCCTGTTGGAGGCTGGGGAGGTGGGGAGGGACAAGGGAATGATAAGTGAGAAAAAAGGGTGGGCACGGTGAGGCTGGTGGTGATGACCAAGTTCTAATTCAGAACATTTGTGTAAACTGTTGTTGCGTGAGTCTCATGTCGTACCATTTCACCAAGGAATAGGGAACTGGATTGGAAAGTTGTGGGAAGCCAGGAAGAGAAAGTGAGTTCCACAGAGTTGTCGTTCACTGTGGTCCAGAGGGAGATAGCTGTGAGTAATGGGGTGAAGTTAAGCAGAGAGGAATTTAGGCTGGGAAAATCAGGACAAATTTTACAATGGGGAGAGTGTGTAGATGTGTCCGTGGGGAGGTAATAGAAGCCTGGCCACTGGAGAGGCTGGAAATAAGACTTGACACAAAGCATGAGAAAATGGATGATGGGGAGCTGTCCCTGGGGGTTGGTGCAGTGACCTTAATCAGGCTCTTCCCTGCCTAGCTCTGGATTCACTGATTTGGTCTCAAATGATCCAAGGGAGAGAAACAATTGCTTGGAAAATGGCCATAGGGGGTAATGGGCTATTGACAGCAGATATTGGCTAACTCCTGCCAGGGCTAGCCCTCTCTTGCCTTCTGTCTGTCCAGCTATCCATCCACCCATCAATCTTCCCTTCCTCCCCCTATCTGACATCATAGTAATTAATTATTTTATTTATCCATTTAATGAAAACTTTTTCTACATGTTTGAGTACCTCTGAGGGTACTTAAAATAGGCTGGTAAGAAAGGTCATCTCTGGAGTGGACTTGCAGAGACTTGTGGATCAGGATGGGAAGTCCTGGGGAAGCATATTGCAGATAGACCATCAGGCAAAGGCCATGGCACATGAAAATCTTTGCAGGTTCCAGGACCAGGGAGGACATCGAGTGGCTGGTTATAGACTGATGAAGAGAGATGTCAGATGAGTTTGAAGAGGCAACTGGACTCAGGGCGGTCAGGGCCTGGTGGGTGCCGGTGAGGGGATGGGATTTTGTTCTAAGAGTGATGGGATTTGGAGGCCCTTTGGTTGGTACACTCAGCTCTCTTTGTACCTTCTAGTCCTCATTTAGTTGTCGTCAGGTGGAGGTGGGGTCTTTCACAAGCCCCACCTCCAATTGAGTTCATATTGCCAGCTTAGGCACTGAGGTGACACTGGGAAAGACAATATGCCTGTCTAATAGCTCTGCTTTTGCCTCAAGATGTCAAGATTTGCAGGGGAGGTCTGTGGTATCACAGTCATTAGTACAGGTAAAGGACCACCTAAGGTGAATTGACTGAATTAGAAAGCAACTTGTAATAGTAGATGTGGGGAGAAAAAATTTGTAATTTAATCTTGAAAACTGAAACTTTAAAAAAAGTATGTGTGGGGCTGGGGCTGTAGCTCAAGGGTAGAGCGCTTGCCTAGCATGTGTGAGGCCCTGGGTTTGATCCTCAGCACCACATACAAATAATAAATGAATAAAATAAAGATCCATCAACAGCTAAAAAAATTAAAAATAAAAAGTATGTGTGTATATATGTACGTGTGTATATATATATATATAAAACATATATATATATAATTATATTATGGTTAGCATAATTTAATCAGAACAGAATGTTCAAATATTAATTTAATTTCTCCCATAAATTCTCTCACAGAATTACATGCTGGCACATTATTATATCTTTTACTTCCTGCTTGCTTTTATTTTGTAATTTTAAAAGTTGTTTATTTTTTCTAAAAGTAAGACTATCAATTTTTTAAGAGTCTTAATCCTTCAACATTTAAGTGTCTCATAAAATGTTGTTATCCTCTTGAATTTTGTTTGTTCACTTGTCTCAGGATGCAGGATCTATGACTATTGACATAATTGAGTGTTTTTCTGTCATTTTCACTTGAGCTAATGAAGTTCCACATCTTTTGCGGAAGTTTCAGTTTCTTTGCAGTTGAGTTGCACTCTGGGCCTCTGTAATATTTAATCAAGGGCTAGGCTTAAACTGTTGATACAAGTGTCAGGGATGGATGCAACTTGGAAGGTATGTTTGACTGGGAGCTGGTTTTATATTAAAACTTGTGAATATTTTAGAGTACAATGGCTATCTTTCCCTATGCAAACCCCTAACTGAAAGTACTCAAAGGGCAAATATTTGGATAATGAAGTTCCTACCTATTAAAATGTAAGTGCTTTAAAGTGCGTCTAGATTTGGAAGGACACAAAAGATTAAAAAAAAAAAAGTGCTGGCTCTTGGGTTGAGGTGCAAGTGTTTCATTTGCAGGAGTAGAGAGTCCATTTCCCAGGCACTGAGGCTTTGCCCTCTGTGTAGACCTCTCCTGGTGGGATGTTTGTTTGTTTTTGTTGTTGTTGCTGTAGGGTGGGAAAATTAATCAGAGTTGCATGGATTAGGCAATTTTGCTCTGAGGAGCACTTTGGAATTGGGGGTAAGTTGCAAGTGGGTAGGTCTGGGTGAAGTTAACGGAAAGAAAACATCAAGTTCTCCATCTTGTTAAATTTGTTCAGAAAAATATCACGAATGTTTATATTCATTCCATCTCAACCTCACTACTATGGACATTTTGGGTCAGAAAATTCTTTGTGGTGGAGGGGCAGTGCCATGTATGGAAGGAAGTATGACAGCATCCCTGACCTCAAAGTCCGGTCCAAGTGGCCTCTGCTGAAGAACCACTGATGTTAGGATAGCACAGAGGTGCTGCACAGGGATGTGGTCACGTGTTAAGCAGGGGAAGGAGAACTTTCAGTTCTAACCAGTTTGATGGGTTCTGAAAACAAGCACTGTCCTTGGAGCAGGGGAAAGGAAGTTTGTCACTTATGCTGATAAACCTAGTGGAGTACTGTTTGGGTCTAGTGGAGTAAGCCTGGTGAGAGGAAAACACTGGGAACCTCAGAATTCGAGTCTCGTGGGACTCTTAATGAAGCTGGCCCTGAGAAACCATGGGGGAGAAGGAACAAGATGGATATTTTCCATGTCCTTGGAATGAGGAAGACCTGCAGCCCAGGCCTTTGGCTGGGCCACTCTCTTCAGCTGTCTTATCCCCATGTTATATTTGTTTCAACTTTTAAGCTGCTGTTTGAGAAGCCTCCCTATTGTAAATACCCTCAGGCTTCCTTCATACCTTTCAAAATTAAACTCATTCTTTAAGAAGGAGCTAATGTTGGAACTTCTACATGGAGCCTTCTTAGCTACACTGGCCCACATTGACATCTTTCTACTCTAACCCCCCACCCCCACATTGCCTACCAGAACCTTTATTTAGGCGTTTATTCAAAGATAGTTTTGCTTCACTATTTTAAAAAAATTTCACTACCTCTCATCTCCTCAGTGGGCACATAAGTGCTTTTGAGACTTAGTCATTTTTTTTTCCCTAGCCTCCATGATGCTTATCAAAGTAAGAGTTCAGAGCAGGTGCTCAGCTAAGAGAATCTGAATAAGTTGAAGTCAGTCTCATCCCTTTGGCATTGTGTGTACCTTCCAGATCTCTCCAGATGCTCCAGTCCTTTCTCCTTAAATCGTTAAGGAGACAATACATTGTTTGACAGTTCTGCAAACATAAAAAATAATTTACCTCACACTTAATTTTTATCAGAAGGCAAGTTTAATATTTTCAAGCATTACAATTTTTATTTTTAAGTTCTTCCATCCTTTCTGTTTCTCTTAATGTCATTTTGGCTTCAAAGGGTATAATTTTGAAATTATGAGTACTGTTGGACTTGTTAGTATTTCTTCTTTTGTGTATATAATGTTTCAAGAACTGTTGATGGCTCAATGTCATTTTTATACTTTTTGGATTCATAACAGTTCAATTATGTTCAAAAACAATTAATAATATTATGTATCTTAGGAATAGCTGTCATGTATCTGGTAGATATGACATATTGTTAGATATTTTAAGTTAAAAGTTCTGTATGCGGGCCAAGTCTAGATGAGGAGCAGGCTGTTTTATAGACGAGCAGAAGGATAGAGTGAATTTATGAGAAAGGATATTACCATAATGTAACCATCCTTGGAAGACAGTGTTGTTTCTCAGCTTAAAAAGTAAATGAGTAATCAGTAGCCTATCTCAAACACTTTTTTTTTGCTTTATTTATATCTGGGTTTCCTTCTGAAAACAGCAAAAGACAACTGACAACTTAAAGGAGAAGATATTTCCACTAAGTACAAACTACCCAAGGACAGTTCTGCAGATCCTGGAGGGAAGCCTTCTCCAGCTCGATCACTGTTGGTTCATTGAATTTTAGAACTTTAAGCTGGCCTGAAAACTTTCCATAAAGGGTCATTGTTTTCAAAATGCAACTCTCCAGACTGGCAGGAAACAAGGCTCACAAGGCTCAGAATGCTGTCAGTGAGGGAGGGTGGGGAGGATCCTCCGGGCCCAGCCTGAGTCAAGGAGGGTTTCTGTTTCATCTGCCTTCACTTGGCTCTGTTCTCCTTGATTCAAACTGTTTGTCAGCCTTTCCTTCATAGAAGTGAGGTTCCTAGTGGTTTGGTCTTCATCTTTGTGGATTTCATTGAGCCCCACTGGGAAAGGACTAGTAAGGGGATAGGATGTGGCCAGGGAAGGAGTCTTCACATCAGTTTTATAGGAAGTGGTGAGATGCAGCCTTCACACTTCTTGTGGCATGCCCCAAACAGACACAAAGAAACAAGTGATGACTCATTATGACTCCTAACCCTTATTCTACTAGTGTCACAGCCTCAGGTTTTGAGAAATTTTGCCAGGGGTCAATGTAGTAAGTCATGATGTCCTGTTTGAAGCTTTAATACCTGAATCCCACAGAGGAATCTCTGTTGACATTACTCTACAGGGGTTTCTTGGTTGTTCCTTCTCTTCACCTTGTGTTATGACATCATCCAAAGCAGCAGTGCTCCTGGCTGTCTTCGAATGGACTTATTTTCCAAGAACTCCAAAAACCTCCAGAGGTCTCCATCATATGGGTAGATCTGGATATAGGACAAATGCAGCCCTCAGGGGTGCTGGTGTAGGATTCCATTGTGCAGTGAGCACATTCTTTCTGCTCACGTTGGACCTGCAGGGTGCCAGGATGATGCCCAGCTGTGAACACCCAGAAAGGGGTTCAATGAGTAAGCTAGGAGAGCACGGTGAAGTGCTTTAACTCCGGCCTCTTTCCCTTTCCTGTTGGTGTAGTCAGCCCTATCTGAAACTCAAGGAGAAGCAGAGAAACAGCTCGTCAGCCCTTGCTTTGTTATTCATGGACTCAGAACATGTCTGTTCAGTGCTCTTTAGATGTGGAACAATAAGAAAACAAAAACACTGTGGACCAAAGACAGTGAGTGTTTTACAACTGCTGATTCTAATGCTTTTCGTTCTTCATCATAGAGTTGGGTTTTTTTTGTTTTGGTACCAGGGATTGAACCCTAAACCCAGGAGTGCTTAACCACTGAGCCACATCCCCAGCCCTTTTTTATATTTTATTTAGAGAGGGTCTCACTGAGTCACTTAGAGCCTTACTAAGTTACTGAGGCTGACTTTGAACTCAAGATCCTCCTGTGTCAGCCTCCTGAGCTGCTGGGATTACAGGCATGCACCACTGCACCCAGCCATCATAGAGTTTTGATCCTAGAACTCACAAAGATAACCCACCTCAGTGATTCTGAGTTCTAGAAATCCTTAAGGGGCATAGTGGGGCAGGAAGGACCTTGAGCCACTCTCACAATTTAAGATTTTCGCTGGGCACCATAGTGCATGTCTGTAATCCCAGCACTTTGGGAGGCTGAGACAGGAGAATCATGAGTTCAAAACCAGCCTCAGCAATGGCAAAGTGCTAAGCAACTCAGTGAGACCCTGTCTCTAAATAAAACACAAAATAGGGCTGGGGATGTGGCTCAGTGGTTGAGTACCCCTGAGTTCAATCCCTGGTACCAAAAAAAAAAAATCAGCTTCAGATTTTGTGTTTCATCTATTGGACTTGATTTGGAAAAAGGGTTCTGTGTGTCAACATAAGCTAAATATGCAGCCTTCTTATTTTAGAAAGGGGAAACTGAGGACCATTGGCCAGAAGCAACTTAAGGAGAAATTTGGGGATTGTTTCTCATCCCATCTTTCATTGTATCCTTATAAAAATTGCAATGATGTTTTAAAATCTATATTCCACTAGAGATTTTTCCTCCTGAGTACATCAACTGGACATTATTAGTGAGGGAATAGTGTACTGTACATTTCCCCTGTCTCAGGGAGAAGAAATCTCCTGTTTGCATATCTTTTATGAAAACAATTTAAACTGCACCTGTTTAAACCTTTCCATAGAAATGCCTGAAAGGTAAACAGTTGGTTTTGGAGCAGCTATAACGTGGCATTGTTTAACATGGCAGCTCATTGATGGTTGTCTTTAATTACGGCCGTGCTGTCAAGCCCTGAAGTCCCCGCTCTTTGTTGTAGATCCGATATGACGTTTGAGGTTTTCAAAGCCACAGAGATGAAAGAATCAACAGTCAAATGTTGCTCATTCCGATATGCCTAAGGAGGGAGGAGGGGACATTGCCCATGAGGGCTGCAGAGCCTGGGAGAGAACACTGTGCCCTCTGCTTTTGATGACAGCCTTGAGTTGGGAGTCCTGGTTTACTCTGTTTATGGTGGAGCAGGGCCAAAGCTGGAGGAGACTGACATGATTTATTTAGTAATGGTAAACAAGAGCAAGGTATGGGCAGCAGAGTTTTGCAGGGTGGGTGGGAAAGCTGGCTGTCCCTGGCCCCTAGCAGTTTGTATATTAAAGATGTGAAGCTCGAGGCAAAGTCAACAAGACTTTCTGGACCATTTCCTTGGCCCCTTCCATTTCCTTTGTCTTCAGTCTGTCAGAGCTGTGTGTTCTGGGACCTAATATGCTGCAGCATCTCAGACCAAAGATATCCATTTAAAGACTTGCTTGAGTCTTGGCTCCTGTTATCACTAAAATGTGTCATTACAGCTTTTATACGGGTTTGTCCCATTGCATCAGGGGATCAGTATCTTGTTCCCACAACAAGCTTCTTTTCTTTGAGGGCTCTCTCTTCAGAGTCTTTTTAGGTGTGACAGCTTCCTGATGACAGGCTCACTTTTCTACCCCCTTGTCTGCCTGAATGGCAGTGTGGCCTGGCGGCTAAGGGCGTGGGCTCTAGAGCCAGGCTGGCAGGATCTGAATTCTGGCCTTGCTACTTATCCGCTCTATGATTCTGACGAAGTTAACCTGTCTAGACTTCAGTCTCATCTTTTTAAGATGATGATAATAATAGTGCCTATGTGGCTGGGTGCCGCGGCACACACCTATAATCCCATCTACTTGGGGGGTAGTGAGGTAGAAGGGTCACAAGTTCCAGGCCTGCCCAGGCAACTTACACTCTGTTTCAAAATAAAAAATGAGAGTGACTGGGGATGTAGCTCAGTGGCAAAGTGCCCCTGGATTCAGTTCCCTGTATTATAAAAACAAAAATGCCCCTATATTGTATACTTGTAAAGACCAAATGAGCTAATATATAGGTAAAGCACAACAGTGTCCAGCACAAAGCAGGTGCTATAGGTATATTGCATGTTTCTTTATAATACACATATCATCTAATACATACTGTACAATATATAACATAATTTAAATATTCACACAACTTATAAGAGCAAGTTTTGATGATCCAGGTAGGGAAGGTGTAGTGAACAGACTAGTAAGTTGGTCTGTTTCTAAAGAGACCCAGAAAATCTGCAGAGCGGAGTTGAATCTTGCCTCTTCGTGGTCTGTTTCTGAAGCATTTGACTTCTGCTACCTCCTCTCTGCTCTGTTGACTGGTGCTTGCCTATTCATTTGTGCACATCCATTATTGGAGGCCAAATACTGTCTCAACCATGGGAACATCCCAGCCCCTCTTTCTCTGTGGTTGGTCAGAGAGTATGGGGCAGGGGACAACTGGTCACTTTAGCATCATGCTGACTGTGGGGCTTACAGAGGCAGGATTAGACACAGTCCTGACTTTCAGAGGGCTTTCAAACTGTAGGATCAAACTGAACTTTCATGAAATATTCAAGAGCAAATCTCACTTGGTTAAAGAGATTAGTCAGTCTGTCCACTATTTTGCTTTTGTTTCCAAGGAATAGATTAGTAGTATCTGAAAGGATGAAATGCTTCTGTGCCAAGGATAGGGCAGACCAATGCTGCAGATCATGGGTTCACACCAACTTAGCTCTTACGTTGCCCTAGAAGGCAAGTAGATCCAAGAGGGAATATATTGGCATATTTGTTTTTTTTTTTTTTTAAAGATTTATTTTTTAGTTGTAGGTGGACACAATAGCTTTATTTCACTTTTATGTGGTGCTGAGGATCGAACCCAGTGCCTTCTGCATGCTAGGCGAGCACGCTACCGCTGCGCCATAACCCCAGCCCATATTGGCATATTTGTAAGAACTAAGGAGTTCATATTTATCTGGGAACTACTGTGATCAGTGCACACAGCTAAATGTGGATTTGGAATTATTTGACCCTTGTAGCCACCAAGGAAAGGTGGCATTAACCCACTCTTTTTTAAAGGTGGGAGAAATAGGGCTCTGTGATAATATGTAACATCTCAAGGTATTGTAGCTAAGAAGTTTGCAGAGCTGGAAATTTTAACCAAAGGCAGAATAACTAAAACCTTGTGCTCTTTCCAATTTTGTAATAAAGGGACCCTGGCTACTGTTTTTCTTGGTTCTTTTTTGGATGAATTTAGCTGGAAAACATTCATGTTCGACCCTTTTCCTCCTCTCTCCCACCCTAATAAAAGCAAAAGCTAACTACCATTGGCTACCACATTCTCCTTGGGGACCAGTACAGAAAACAGTGATGTTATCAGCAAAAGCCTAATTATGCTACCCAGGGAAAACAAGAACCCTCCCAGACAGACAGATCCAAGCCAAGCAAAGCTTTGGGAGAAATTCCTAGGACCTTCAGCAAGAGCAACCTAAAAGGGCTTTTGAGCAAAAAATGAAGCCAAATGAAAACACTTGGTGTTAGCCCTGGGCCGGTAAACAGCATCTGAGTTGCAGAGCTAGGGCAAGATGCTTGGAGAGGTAGCCAAGCTCAGCTGGGCTCTGCTGTTGTAACAAATTAACCCTGAAATCTCAGTGGCTTCACACCACAAGGTTTCATTTCCTGCTCACTTTAGACACAGTCCTGACTTTCAGAGGGTCAGTGTTGGGGGAACTGGGCTTCACCTGATCACCCAGGGATCCGGCCTGCTGAAGACTTGATGTTTTGTTGCTCCATTTGGATCATGAGACCTCCAAGGTGGCAAGGGAGGCATGGTGGGTTCAATAGTGACCCTCAGACAAATTCCTGTCTGCCTGGAACCTCAGAATGTGACCTTATTTGGAAATAGGGTCTTTGCAGATAGAATTACATAAGGACCTTGAGATGAAATCATTCTGGATTTAGAGCGGACCCTAAACCTAATACCTGGTGTCTTTATTAGAGAAAGGGGAGGGAGGTTTGGACACAGACACACAAGGCCGTTGAAGACAGAAGTAGAGATTGGAGTTATACTGCCACAAGACAAGGAATGTCAGGAACCACCAGGAGCTGCAGGATTCTACCCTTGAGCCCTTAGAGGGAATGTGGCCTTATTCACATTGGACTTGGATTTCTGGTGTCTATTAAAGTGAGAGAATAAATTCCTGTTATTTCAAGCTATCTGGTTTAAAGATTTGCACTTTGATATTTTTAAGGGCCAGGCGTGGGAGTGTCTTAAATCTTTTTTTAATCTGTATTGAGCGGAAACCCACATTGTTTTAAATGACAATTATATAGGATTTAGTGAATACGTGGCATTGTGGTGGCTGCACCTGTATTGCAGCTACAGTACGGGGAGCAAGGGGTAGAGGCTTGGAATAGAGACCCACTCACTTTTAGAGATGCTTTCAGGAGCCACCAGGCAGGGCTCAGGATCACTAACAGTCGAAGAAAGACAGCAGCAGGCTGGCGTCAACGAGGGAGGGCAGAGAGCTGGAGGGCATAGCTCTGAAAGCGTAAGTGGGCCATCTGTGGCTGGCACCAGAGCCCATAGAAACAAAACAGTAGGGCCAAGCAGCTGAGCAGGAACCTTTACTATCATATCAGGTGTGAAGTGCAGGTCCCAGACCTGGCATGGTGCCTCAGGTACCAATGCAGGTGGGTTGAGCCCCGTCCCTGTTGAGCAGCTGCTCAGATATTGCCAAGAGCCAGTGAGCATCCTTTCCCCCACCCCAGAGGGTGTGTCGGCATAGAGGCTTTTTTTTTTTTCCATGACTCTAGTTTCTAGCACAAAATAGGCATCCTGGTTGTGTCCAATCTTTCATGACAGCGACATTTCTGAACTAGGAGCTATATGACAGCAGCTTCAAATTCACGCTCTCCACCTCCTAAAGGAGAATGTATTGAATTCATAGTCTGACTTGAACTTCTCTTGTCCTTTCCAGAGCATGGTGATCTCTCAGGCCTCCACGCCTTCACACCTGGCGCTCTCCCTGAAGTGCCCCCCTTCCTTTAACACTGGGCGAGGACTTGCTCTAACACCATTGCAGGAAAATCTTCCGTGACTTCCCCAGGTCGCCATGCCCTTCCTTGTTGGCCTTGCCATTGTCCTGTGTACTATGTAATATGATATTTGAAATCATGTCTTTGTCTATTTGCTTACCTGGCCTTATGCCGCCCTTCTCTTTCTTCCCTGTCCCAACGCCTGGTTCATAATCTCTGATAAATTTTTCCTATGGGAGAAATGTCAGTTGCAGAAGCAACTACTAAGAGTTCTAAGAAATGTAGAGGATTTTATCATTATTGATTAATTGGTTATTGATTTAGTGTTCACCATGAGAAATATGTATGGGAGAAACAAAAAAGGAAAAAGATCAAAATGGATTGGAGTATCCTGTTTGTGGAGCATAATAGTAACCACAGTGAACCTTTCTATATTGATTTAAAATGTATGAAGTGCTTTAATGTCAACATTATCTCATTTGTTCCCATTGTAACACAGTGAGGAAATGGAGCAATAACTGTACATCCTTTTCCTGGTATCCCTCATGGACTCCTCATATAAACTAGTGAGCAAAGAAGAGTTAAGAAAAGCAAGGGAGGAGGGTTTAGGTAAGGGAAGGTTGCTTTATTTGGTTTATATTTTTTAATATCCTCGGACAACTCTGCAAAGTAGACAGACCCATCCCCATTTTGCAGGTGGGATAACAGGGGATTGGGAGGTAATTTGCTCCAGAGCTCTTAGGTAATATGTAGCAGAGATGGTATTCAAATGCAGGTTTTCTTTTTTTTTTCTTTCTTTCCTTTTTTGATACTGGGGATTGAACTCAGGGTACTTAACCACTGAGCCACGTCCTCAGCCCTTTTTGATATTTTATTTAGAGACAGGGTCCACTGAGTTGCTTAGGCCTCGCTAAGTTGTAGAGGCTGGCTTTGAACTCACGATCCTCCTGCCTCAGTTTCCCAAGCCTCTGGGATTACAAGTGTGCTCCACCACACCTGGCCAAATGCAGGTGTCTTCTGTCTCTCTGAAGCCCGATAGCATTCCTGTACTCTGCTACCTGTGTCACTTGTTGGGCCCTGGGGTGACAGGAGGGAAGGTTCCGGTGGAGTTTCCACTGTTCCTGCCTCTTTCACTGTGGGGACTTTGTCGGACGCTTGGAACTACAGTTTTTCTTGGATTCCGTCTCCCTTGTGAGGCATGCTTATAAGACTTGTACATTGCACCTCTGCAGGATTTGAAAGGAATCATTGATGACCCACTGAGGTATTTTCATTCTGTTCCTGGAAATGATTAATCTTGAGGTTTTGAGATGGCTCTTATCACAAAGAGCCTTCCTTAATCCATAATTTTCCCACTTCCCTTTAAGGTATTATTTTGCGTTTAAGAAATAAAAACAAGCAACATAATCCTGCTGTGAAGATATGTGTACCATAAATACATATATGTATATAATATATATATGATGCTGATCAAGATCTAAATCCACCTGAAATGGATTAGAAAAATTGCTTTTTTAAAACATTTTTTTTAGTTGTAGATGGACACAGTACCTTTATTTATTTTGATGTGGCGCTGAGGATCGAACCCAGTCCTTCACACGTGCCAGGCAAGTACTCTACCACTGAGCTACAACCCCAGCCCTACCTTTTTTTAAAAAAAAGCTCAGTTTGTCTTTTTTGCTCTGTTTCTGTCAATCTCTGCCTGATTGTTTTTTTTGTTTCTTTTCTTTCTTCTTAGCAAATGGTGATAAACTCTTCCTTTTCTTTTTTCCTTACTTCCTTTAAAAGAGTGAGTTTTCAGGAGCTTCTTCTATTTATATGTAGTCTCCTAAGGTCCTGGCCAGTCCTTTGTGCCTGAGGTCTGCTGGGAGGTACGATTCAGGATGGAGAAGATGTCCCTAGGGTTGAGAACTCATGTTCCCGGGCTCTTTTTCTTGTAGTCCCACACTGCCTGTGCAGTTCCCAGTAGGGACAACGTAAAGCAAGGGCACTTTTAAGAAGGCTGGGGTGAAACTGCAAACAGCTCTTCTTTGATAACCATGAGGAAAGAGGATCTGGCTGAGACCCGTGGCGCTCACTTGTTGAGGACCTTTAGCCCACGCTGTGTGCGCACTTTCCGTTTTATTCTCTCTCCCCTTGCCCCAGAGCCATGCGTACCTGCTGCTGCTCTCATGCCTCTTGCCAACAGTGGCATCTGCTCAGTGTAGCCATCAAGAATTTGAATGTCAATATCTTTGCCTTGAAATGAATGGAAAAGTATTTGTCACTCAGCGGCAATCATTCTTCAAATAAAAGGTTAGCCAGACAGGGCCCTTAATCAAAGAGTCGGTCTTTTCTGTCAGCAGTGCCTTTTAAATAGCGATGATGAAGGCTGGCTGTCAGGGTAGGACTTGATGAGCGAGATGATTGATCTGCATAAATCATTTTCTTTTAACATTGTCAGTGAAGAGTAAATTGGTGGGACATTTTGGGTATTAGCTGTGTTGAAATTAATATGCAGTATCCTAGGTGTGTCCTCGCTCACACAGTCCTCATAAAAGAAGGTAGAAATTAAAGGGAGGCTTTTGGGCGTGCATTGTTCTAACAAGAAAGTTGCTCCATTCTTGTGGCTGTGGTCATCATCTTGCATGCTAAATTCGGAAGTTGAGTGTGTAGCACATTTTACAAGCTCTGAAAGGAATCTAGTTAATTTGGGAATTAGCTAGAGTCAGTAGCATTTAACAACCAGTAAATCTGTAAAGACTCAGAGGGAGGAAAAAAACCAAACAACAAAAACCAAAAAACGTAAGAATAGTTTCTGGTTTTAAAGGATAGGATATCTGTTACCCAGCACACTGTGCTGCTGTAGAAACAGCCTCAGCTTCAGGTCAGGTTTTGGTGTAAATCTACATGCCATCATTTGTAGGTGAACCTCCTTGACCAGGATGTGAATATGGACATTTTTGAGTTTGTTTCTTTTCTCTAAAAATTTGATTCCATGAATTACCTTTAGTGGGTTTGTCTCTATAATTAAAGAGAAGAATCAAGGCAAAAGCTTAGAGTACATCACCTGGCACATGGCCAGCAAATGCATAAATGTTAATTTCCTCAATTTCTTTTAGTCAAGCAAAACACCCAATACCTAGAACACCGGTTAAGATGTTAATTTCAAGAACATGCTGTGGGGCCAAAGTAAACAAATTGCCTGTTTCAGGTCACTCCTGTGTATGTTGGGATATCTTATGGCCATTTTTATATCAAAAGCATATTTTGAGAGGGCAGAAGAAATATCTAATTGCTAAATACTGGGAATAGGGAATGAGATGAAAGGAACTAGGGAGAAATGTGGCCAAGGACACTCAGTTTTTCTTAACATTACTCGCTAGATTATGTGTGTGGGCTCATCTTGTTCACCTGGGGAATAAACACATAAAGCCTATACAGGACAGTGTTGGGATGAAAAGCAGGACTGGTGGAGCCAAATTGCTAAGTACAGATCTCAAGAGTTCCCTTTAATTGCTATGTGACTGCAGGCAGCATAGTTAATTGCTTTCCTGAGCCTCCTTTACCTTACTTTTTTAGCAGGGGTAGCAATAGTACTTACCTTATAGTGTTAGGATGATGGAGTTAATATCGAAAAACCAAAACACGGTAAAGAGTACTTTGTATATATATGCTAACTATGATTACTAGGAATAATTGATGGATTAAGAAAAGTAAATAATGCTGACATTCAAGTGGACCAGATGTGTCAAAGGAAGAAGCATGTTTAGATACAGTGGTGCATGATAATGATATACTAGAGAGAAATGTTGTTTTCATTTTTGGAGAAGCTTCCCTGCTGGAGGAATTTGGAGCCAGAGTTTCTAAAACCTCCATATTGTAGCTAGACGGTCACTGTTGTTAATTCCCAGCTCCACTCTCTACTTGCTATAGGAGCGAGATGGTCTTGGGGACAAAGCTGATACAGAGGAGCTTTATATTTTTACTGACTTCATTAAAAGTTTTTCTTAATTAAATAACTCATTGCAAGGTAGGTTTCATAGTATTGTCTGGCAAATAGTTTTTCCTTTTGGGTTAAAGGCAAAGGTTGAAGGAACAGTGTCTGCTTGGCTAGATTCTCCAAGTACTCCTGAAATGATGAAGCCCACATAGATCTCTTGCTTGTGGGCACGTGGCATGGTTGTGCAAAAGTCTCTGGACATGTATGTTGCAAGCACTTGTGTAAATCAATATTGTGGGATGAGTACCTCTGTTTCTTGGGGGTTTCAGTTATCATCATTCTTGGAGTGTTTTAGTCAGCTCTTCAGTCCCTGTGACCAAAATGCCTGACAAGAACAATTTCGAGGAGGAAAAGTTTATTTGGCTCATGGCTCACAGTTTCAGAGTTCAGTCCATGGGCAGCTAACTGCATAGCTCTGAGTCCAAGGTGAGGCAGAAGGACATCATAGTGGAAGGGCATGGAGGAGGAAAGCAGCTCAGGACATTGTAACAGGAAGAAGAGAGAGACCTCTGCTCACCAGGGACAAAATACCCTAAAGGCAGGCCACAGTGACCTTTCTCCTCTAGCCATGCCCTAACTCTCTACAATTACCACCCAGTTAATCCATATCAATATATTAATTCACTGATTAGGTTACGCTCCATAATCTAACAACTTCATCTCTGAACATTCTTGCATTGTCTCACACATGAGCTTTTGGGGGACACTTCATATCCAAACCTCAAAATGGAAATTTGCACTGAGTGTTTGTTTGTTTGTTTTGCACTGAGTGTTTTTGGCCCAGTGTATTAGTTGTATTTGGGCTTTGTGTCGCCCTTCTTCTCTGTACTCTGAATTTATTCCATCCTGAGCTTTTGGTTTCCTTCTGTGTTTTGATAGAAGTTGCCACAGGATATTTCCAGAGACATTTTTACCAACACTAATGATTTTGTGGAGGTCCTTAAAGGGATCTGGAATTAGCAAAATTCTCCCCATTCTCAGGTGAGGCAGTACTGGAGAGTTGAGATCTCACCAGTCTCCCCTTATTGGTAATGCTACGTTAAACACTAAGCATGGCCCCTATGCTGCTGTTTGGGAGAGACCATGAGACTGCTCTTGTCTCCTGCAGGGGCTTGATAGCTACGTTTGAAAATTTCTAGAAAGCATTCTCTGCTGCTCTGACTTAAAGTGCTTTTGGGCTGCAGAAGTGGTATTGTACCATTGAGTTCCTTCTTGATTCTGCTGTTATTAGACAAAGCTTAGCCTGTGTTATCTAACTGGTTACTTAATGGAGTTCAGCCATATTGGGTGTGATATTCTGCTCAAGATTAATTTCAGGTAATGAAGATCTAAAACAAGGTGTTTAAGAGCCTCTCTAATGTTTCATTTATAGCAATCTATCAGAATGATAGATACTTAGCCTTCTTTATTGGATATGAAACATTTACTTAAAGCCAGAGTCACTTTCTGTTTTAAATACCAATACCTATTACATGCTTCTTGCTGTAAGCATCTTTGACCCCTGTCCTCAATTTCATCAAGCATTGTAAAAAAATCTGCCACCACCTCTCAGAGGACTCATGTCATGGACTTAGCCTCCTTAAGTTGTTGTCTGGCACCTTAGACAACTGACCAACCCTAGCCCAGCATTCCATGGGCCTTTGCAGAAAGTAAGCAAGATCCACAAACAAATATTTATTGGGCACACATTGTGTTCAAGGCACCATTGATGTTGTGAGAGTTGGAACACTCAGGAGTCCAAAGTGGGCTCAACTTTACCGTGTGTAAAATGCTACAGGAAAGATGTCTTATCCCAAAGGATGGTCTCATTATTCCTAAGTCAGTTATTACTCCCCCATCCCCAGTTATATGCAGATGAAGCCTAGAAAAATCTAGGCATTTCCCAATATTGGGCAGTTTGAGAAACATGGATTTTTATCAGTTCCAATGAGTAGGAGTTGTCTAATACTTTCTTTCCAGGGGCTCCCTTTTGTTCAGGAGTCAGAAGTTTGTTAGTTGAGGTCCTAGAAACGGATTGGTATCCATCTAATATTTGTTGGTGAATTTATGAATGAACAAATGAGCAATTTTCACTTTTGCTTTCCAACATGATAACCCATGACTGCTCAGTATTATCCTTTTCTCATCCACAGTCTACTTCTTACTTTTACTGTTCATTGAGAGTATGTTTGTTTACCACTGATTGTTTGCTGAAACACATTCTTCCTAATACCTAAAGTGTGGTGTCTTGCTGTCTTCACTCCCTATTGTTATGCTTCCTGGGCATTTTTTGGAGTTGGATTCACCAGCCTGGCAGTACATACTGTGCTTTTCCCCATTACCTGCAAGGTATTTCACCTGAGGCCTTTCAATCTTATTTGGCCCAAGATATTTTTGACAATTGGTGGACTTTGTTGGATTCCAGCTGTACCTTTCATTTTCAGGATGTGCCCACATTATTGGATTTGTGTCCAGGCCGATGATTTCCCTTGGTCTCCCCACCATTGCCCCCACCATGTGCACACACTGTGGTCAGAATGGGCAACCTGGAAATACTTATCAAGGGCCTAGATACTTGACTCTTTAAAACATTTTTTTAAATTTACTTTTATTTGCAAATTAAATCATAATAAAAATTTTTATTATAAAAGATATGAGTACCAGAGATGTGATAGCAAGGTTTGAAAGTCTCTGTGTTAGGTAGAATATGATAGAAAACAAAAATAGTAGTGATTTAAAATGAAAATTTAGTTTTGTAAAGAAAAAAAAAACTGTTGTGGAGCCCACAGGCAATAGGCAGCAGGCCAAGGTTCTTGGTTAGCTTTAGGAGGTCAATGTATATAAAGCTTCTTTTGGCTTTCTGTGCCTGTCTTTCTACACCACCATTCTTAGCTGTGGCTTTCAATTTCTAAGTTGTTTTCATGGCTTGAGGTAACCATGGAATTCCATTCATATTATCTACATTCCAATCAGGAAGAAGGAAGAAGCAGAAATGGAAAAGGTACATGCTCTTTATCTGTCCCATTTTTAAGGAGGGATACATGCTTATGTCCTATTGCTCAGCTCCAGCCAGTCAGTCATGTGCTGAAGCCAGCTAGTTTTATATTGCAAAAGCCAATCATTACATCCTTTGAAGTATTTCCAAGTCAGTTGACCTCAACTTGGTAGCTTCAGTTGGCCACCATGAGAGAATTTATACCACAGAAATTAGTGTCAGAGGGAGCTGATTGTTCACCATTTACCAGCACACACTTGTCCCTGGCAGCAGCACAGGCTAGGGAATGTAACCTTCCATCTGAGTGCATTGCCACCCAGGTTAGAATCAGAGTTCTGTTGTCAAGGAAGAGGGAGGAATGGATAATCAATGTCTACGCTAAGTACTCTGTCACATTCTCCCCAGGTTGTACTCCATAGAAAAGATCTACTTTCCCTGTTAGGTGTTTCCTTCTTGACTCCATTTCAAACTGTGCAGCAGCTCAGTTTTACGTGTGTTTTTGCACATGAACTAGTGTTTGTCAGTGATATCTTCTTCAGAGTGAATTTTCTGGACCAAAGGGTGTGCTCACAGCTTAGCTCTCTACCAAGAGGGCTCATCAGATATCTTGTATGTTTCCTTCTAGAATAGTGGTGATCATGAGCACAGATTTTGGAACCAGACACACTGGGTGTGAGCACTCATTCTGACACCTTGTAGCAGTGTGACTTTGGCCACATTATTTAACCCGTCTCCATATTTTTTCCATGTATAATGGGAAGGGGGATATCATCTGCTTCTGTAGGGGCTCTATGTCAACAAGATGAGATTGTGACTGCACTTGCAGCAGAACCCACAATAAATGGTAAGCAGAGGCTTCTGTTCATTGAGAGGAGTGTCTCTGTGTGTGTATACACACATACACACAAACATACTTTCACATACCTATACATATGTCTCTATATAGAGAAGAAGGAAACATGAAGGTGAGCCTTGAACATTAAATATAGGGTCAGTATGCCTTGTAGACATCACATAGGAAAGCAATGGATGTCTAATTCATAGACTGGAAAATAATAATGATAACAACAACAACAACAACAA